>CAIGQQ010006950.1:207544-230727 GCA_903798035.1 Danio albolineatus
GAATGAATGAATGAATGAATGAATGAATGAATGAATGAATGAATGAACGAATGAATAAATGAGCGAACGAATGAATGAACACATAAAAATGATGTACACACACTGAAATGACTAAACTCAGAATCCAGTATTTACACTACTGATAGCTTGAAAAATGTAAAAAAAAAATGGTGAAATATATATAACATTCAGGAAAATAGTGCTTAAACACTTTATTGGAGTCTCTTGAATCTGCTGTCATGCAGGTTTGAATAAAGGTTCATTATTTTTAACAAATGCGTTTTTGACGAAATCTGTTATATAAATAATTCACTGTTAATAGTCAGGCTGCTTGCCATCTGCTGTGCTGATGTAACCTACAGAGCAAATCTTTCTGGTGAATGAATAAACTCTGAACAATGACCTCATGCGTGATGAGTTATAGCTATACAGTTTGATCTGTCTTCTCTTCTCTTCCTTCCTCTCTCTCCTCTACACGCACCAGCTGTGTACCATCAAGGCGCTGATCTGCACTAGCTGCTGTGTTCTGCTGAAAGAGAGAGTCATTGTGCGAGTCTCCTCACAGCACAACAGCATTGTGCCCTGCCCAACTATTCCTTTAACTCTGCTCTCATTTCCCACTCACTCACTTACTCTTTCTGCGGGGCAAACAGGAATGCAATGCAGTGGGCAGAGAGGCATTTTCATCACACTCTGGCAAAAAATACCCTCTGCCCACTCTGTACTGCAAGGCAGAAATGGAAAGTTTTGGTGTTTCTGCCAATGTTACAAGCAATCAACAACAGATTCCTTGGTCTGAAAGAAACTTAAGGCAAGTAAAAAAAATTATAGTTTCAGATATTTATTATATATTTATTATATTTGTTTTTATTTATATTATATTAGAACCATTAGTTCATTAATTAATTTATCATTATTTTTTTTTCTTTCGACTTAGTTGCTGATTTTTGAGGGGTCACTACAGTGGAATGATCCGCCAACTTATATTAGAACCATTATAATAAAAAACAAAAATAACAACAATAACAGAATGCTTAGTTTGAAGACCATTTTATAAAATCAAATCAACAAGTAATAAATTGTTTGCAAAACATACACAGCATATTAAAGACCCATGTCTACTTTAATGTTTCAAATCACTTTTGTTATAATGAAATGGCAATACATGGACAAAATAATGATAGTTCTTTCTGCGCAACAAATAAATTATTAATATAAAAGTGACACAACATGTTATTCTGACCTGTACTTACTCAAATATAAAAAATAAGTGCTCGCTAACAGGATTTTTTCAATATTAAGCTTTTTGTGGGTGTCTGTGAACTGGATATCATGATAGTACTGTATTAGAGTGATATAGTTTAATTGAATGTTTTTAATTGAATTCATTTACTATTTAATTTATGGTGAAATTCCTGAGGTGAAGTCCAATACATGCCTGATATTTCATGATTCTAATTTTAAAAAATCTAACTTTCATTATTAATTAATTTCCTGTTAGTGAGTGTTTTTTGTAATATTTTCTTCATTTGCTACTATGATAATGTCTGTGTTTGACCCTGTTCAGCATCTATAACTCCTGATTAAACAGTTAATGAGCTCTGTACCAGTACCAACTTTAGTGTCAGAAAAATGTGTTACTTCAAGTAGCTTGATATATTCTACATTACTTAATAACTTAATATTATATCACTTTTATATCACAGCAGAGACGCAGTGACATTACCTTTTAACATGCAGTCAAACCCATCATTTGAGACTACATTTACATCACATTTGCACTTTTTGTGTTGCATTTAGTTTCATTATGTCAGGTGTATAGTGGGCCATAGAGTTATACGTTTTTAGACACATGCACTATGCCATCTCATAATAATGTATGAAAATGTAAATATCTTTCACAGAAAAATAACTACACTGAAAAAAAAATGATTCAAATGATATTTTCTTGGATTTACTACATTTTTTAAGTTCAAGTGGTTGTAAACAATTTTTTTTGGGCTGAATTTAAACAAAACATTAAATTGAACATTAGTAAATTTAATTTGTTTGTTTAAATTCAAAACATAAATTGTTTGCAAGCATCATCTTTTCAGTGTAAAATTGCTGTAACCCAACAAAAAACAAAGATGAGACATCCCATTTTGGTGTTTGCATCTAATTAAATGTATGTGCAAAAACATACATAGCATATTCAATTCAGACCAACATTTCAAATCACTCCAGTAAAAACAAAGCTTCAAAATAAGAATAAAATGATGTTCGCTCATTCAGCATAACAAATATATTCATGTAAAAGTAAAACAACCTACATATTCACAGTTTAAAAATTTATTTTTGCTTGTAAAAAGTGCCTCAAAGCTCTAAACTTTTGTCAGCTTATATGGATTGACCCCCCTGAATGTATTCTGTAGACTTGAAGAATCCCCCCTCCACCCCTACTCCTCCTCTTTTCCTTGACAGGGTGACATGGCGGCCCATCGGCCCCCCATAGCACTGTTGCCTCACAGCTAGAATGCCACTGGTTCAAGTCTTTACCTGGCCAGTTGACATTTCTCTGTGGAGTTTACATGTTCTCCCCGTGTTTGCTTGGGTTTTCTCCCACAGGCCAAAGACATGTGACACAGATAAACTGACCAAACCAAATCAGCACCATAGATGAGCTCTTAATCAGCAGTATATCTCTCATAGCAATCCCTAATCTGCCATTCGCCATAAACAAGTTGGGGAGTTCTCGAGACCTACCTGAGCTCAAACTCCCCTCTCGCCCTGCAAACTAGAGGGAGCCCCAGGCTCGAGGATCTTATGAGCTCAAAAACAACCTAATTGAAATGAACTGAATCAACATATTTCTTCAGTTTTTGAGACAACTTAATTGTTTTATGTTCAATTCACTTACATTTGTAAAAACAATTAAGTCAACTTAATCCATTTCTGTTGGAACCAGCATTTTTTGCACTGAACAGTTCCACACAATCGATTTGTGTTGGGACAACATGAAGGAATTAAGTTACAGTATTAGTTTTAACAAATTTAAGTGGATCGAACATAAAATAATTAAGTTGCTGCAAAAAAACCTCAAGAATTGTGTTGATTCAGTTCATTTTAAATAGGTAGTTTAACCAAACAACAAAATAAATGTTTTGAGTAAATACCTGTACTTACTCAAGCAAAACCCATATGCACAAGCATGCAGGCATCAGTGCAAATGAATGAATAAATAAATAAATAATACGCTCATCAATCTCAAGAGCTGCTAGTATGGGTGGACAGGGTCACTGGGTCACTGTCATACAGTTCACTGGAGTGACTGCAGGCGACTGAGACAGTCAAATGGCTAACAAGAGCTCCACTAATGGTTCGTCAGGTTCACTTTAGGTTATACAGACAGACACGGGCGGAGAAGGAAAGAGAGAGAGAGAGAGAGAGAAAAATCAATAAGCAGCCATTATGGGAGTGCTGTGGTCCTCTGAGAGCAGTGGCGCAGGCCAACGCCCATCTGAAAATCAGCATTCAACATCCAAAGCCTACAGCCGTCATTCTTCAAATACAGTCCCAACAATACTACAGTGAATAGCAGCATACTGTGCTCACACACGTCTCACACTGCGCCTCTGCATTTCAATCCCATGAGTCAGCGATATCTGAAGGGTGGAGCTGAGTTATTGAAGCAGAAGTGTATAGTTCAGAGCTGTATTTGTCACAGGAAGCCAAATTTGTGCTTCTGATGAGGAGAAATGTTTGACTGTATTTCGTGATTGCTCTTATTCTCCTCTTCTGTTACTGTAAATTGCTAGCAGAGGGTGTGTGTATATGTGTGTGTGTCATCCCGTCCCACCCTGACTACTGAGCTTCTCAGAAAGGAAGCATTTCTAAATTTGAAGCATCATGGATCATGGTTCGTCAGTTGCTGATTCACCGCACAATTTCCTGGACTCCGAAGCATTAAACTGGCATGAGATGAGAGAGGATGTAAAACGCTCCCTGCTGTATCAGTCTGGCCAATTGAAATGCTGCATCGCTCAATGAACATCCCTCATCTCCGTCGTCTAAATGGAGATCTATCAGGCTACCTTTCCATGCATGCATACAATCCTTACTCTTTCCTTGTCTCTTTCTATCCATCCATAATGAGTTCAGTGAAAAGAATAACATCTGACTGTCTGTACAAAGGGTCACATGGTTGATGTCACTAATTTGCTTATTAGATTAGCGACCAATTCACTATTTCTTATTTGAACATCATTAGTAACTCCTAATTCTTCCGCCTAACACTTATTTGAAAGTGTGATCTGTTTATTTGTAAGTTTAAAGGGGGGACAAATTAACATATACTGGTATATACATACAGACACACACAAACACACACATACTGTACAGAATGAAGTGTTCAGATGCAAAACCTCTAAGTGTCCTTTGATATTTTCTTCTAAAATGAGCATTTCTCTGCAGGCTCCTGTGTGTGGGTTCAGTAATTGAACTTTTAGGGCAAAGAATAGGTTATTTTCATTCCCTTTAAAGTGGAAAAAACTGAGCATTATGCTCATGTTAAATTATGCTCATTTTAGAAGATTTTAGATGGCACTTTATGTTAGGCATGGGACAATAAAAGGTTTCAAGGTTTACATCGGTTTGGAAAAGCTACAATTTTTTAATCGATAAAAATTTCTGTTATACCGTTCCTAAGGTATATGTAAGTTTTTTTCCCTAACTTTTCAACAAATTTATTTATTTAGGCCAAACAGTATCTCCTGCAGTAAAAGACCCTCCACATCAAAAGCTACTGCTACAAAAACATATGAAAACTTATGCACCAACATCCAGGCATGCTATAGACCTGAACAGTGCAGCATAGCGTTTTATGGGGGAAAAGGTTGCTGTTTCTACATTTCAAAAGAACTTATTGAGCAGTAATCACAATACCTTGAAACCGTGAAATTTCTTTCCAAGGTTTCCATAACATCAGTATCTTATACCAGTCCATGCCTGCTTCATATATACACTCAAAAAAATTATGTTTGTTTTGTTTGGTTTTTTTTGGACAACTTTTAAAATTTTTTTAAAAATGAATGAAGTTAACTTAAGTCCTCATGTTGTTTCAACACAAATTGATTGTGTGGAACCCCAATTTTGTTTATGTTAAAAAAAACTATACAAAGTTTAACTTAATTTTTTAGTCAGTTTGACTGATGTAAGTTGACATGACTAGAAATTTTTATTGATTAAATTAGCAAGAATTTTTACAGTGCATAGTTCTCTTTTTTAATTGGGACAGTATTACACTTTTTCAATAAGCAAGGATACATTCAATCTATCAATTAACATTTTTTTGTCACAAAAGAATTTCTGTTATTAATAAATATTGGGGGAAAAACATCAATTCCCACAAAAAAATAATCTGCAGAGATGTCAACAATAATAATAATATAAAAAACATTTCTTAATCCACTATGATAATATATTTTAAACTTTAGTTGATGTGTAATGTAGCGCTGTGAACATAAGCAACATCTCTCAATGTAATTCGCTCAAAGTTCTGTGAAAAGGGAGACATTGGCTTTTACAGAGTTAGCTTAGCAAAGACTACAGCAAACGAAGTTTGGGGACTACAAAAAATAATTCATCCAGGTTAATGATGTCATAAACCCTTCAGGTTACACACACGCCCCAGAGGTGCTATAATGTTATAGCAGAAAAAGCTAAAATGCTGCCCAAATGCTGCTATTTCCACAGAGCTTCTTCTGTTTCCGTATTTGGGCTTCCAAAGGATACGGCACAAAGACAGAAGTGCTTACAGTTTCATTTTAATTATGTTCCAGATATTTTTTTTAAAAAGATATAGCTAGCATTTGAGAAAGGTCGTTTACTGTTACACTGACTGGCGGCATTTACACAGCAGAGGCAAAGCGTAGTAGAGGTGTGACGCTGCCATTATGTTAGCTGACCAATCAGAGCCTCTTGAGGGTGGGCTTTCAGAGGAACTAGGAAATATGACAGTCGTTTTCATGTTAGCAGAGCAGCTGTATATAATCAAAGTAAGAAATATTAAAAAATAACCTGATTTTATTACAAATGAAGCATGAGCACACATTGCTTTGCATCTTATAAACACAACCAAGCCTTAAAATACACTCTAGAGCACCCACCATTACGCTGTGGTGACCCCTGATGAATAAAGGGACTAAGCCGAAGGAAAATGAATGAATGAACAATGCTTAACTGAAACAATATTACAGTGATATTATCTGTATTTTCGATTTATTTTTTTAATAAATGCAGCACTGGTGAGCATCAAGAGAGATCAAAAATGTTAAAGTCGCACTAGGATTAACCCAGACTTCTGTGTTTAAAGAATGAAATGAGATCAACCTTGTTCATCCTCTCCTGTCTCACACACAAGCCTCTTTCTAACACATAAACTTCCAGTGATCTCCTGTCAGGATGCATAAGCTACTAATAAAATTGTAAAGCACCAAACTGCTTACGTCGTTTCATTTAATTATGTTTGTAAAGACACGGGAGAATCACAAGCTTCTTCACAGCTTCTCTGCATGATTAAATCCTGTTAAGTAATAAAGGCCGACAAAACAACGCTTCTGAATGTGTTTACTGGAGTGTGTATGACTGACTGCTCTGATCTGATGTTCGTGAGTCTGCTGATCTCCCTAAATGAAGTGAAGTGTGTTCTCATGTTCTCTCCATCTTTCCTTTCCCTCCACTCTGCCTAACCGCTTCGTGATAATTGAATCAGGGTTCAATTAGGCATGACTGGGAGAGCGAGAGCTGCACATTCACTCGCTCACACACACACACCACACCCTCTGAGCAAAACAACGCCACACGCTATATTTATCAACTGTGTTTGGGTCTCCTGGAATCCATTATGAGAAAATCGTATCTTTCTGACTAATCTCCCTCCATGATCTTTTCTTGTCCTCTGTAAATTTCTTCCCTCTCGCTGTCTCTCTGTGTGTGGGTTAGGGGTTAGATTCATGTCATATTAACACACATACACACTTTTTGTCACACTATAGAGATTACCAAGCTGCTATTGTCAATAATATTATGATAACCACATAATAGATGCAGAAGAGTATTTAAAATAATAATAATAATAATAATAATTATTATTATTAAAATCATCAACCACTCCAAATCTGTTAAACTTGCACAGAATTCAGGAAAATGCACAATAACAGTTAAGTAATAAACGATACATAAATGTATTATAATTCAAGCATTAATCATCTAATTCAAATAAAGATATCATAAATCAATTTCTTAAACATTCATTCATTTTCTTTTCGACTTAGTCCCTTTATTAATCTGGGGTCGCCACAGCATTAGCCAGCATTTATTTTACACAGCAGATGCCCTTCCAGCTGCAACCCATCTCTGGGAAACATCCATACATCCATGTTTTTGGACTTGTGGGGGAAACCGGAGCACCCAGAGGAAACCCACGCAACCATGGGGAGAACATGCATTATTATTATTATTATTATTATTATTATTATTATTATTATTATTACATTTTTAATGCATGAAAACACATTTTGACACATGATGAAGTGTTTTGTAGTAAATTCTTTATAGTTGAGTAAAAAACTTTACAGTATTTACTACAGAAATGCCTACCACTCATCAATCTCTTTATATTATATTACATCGTTTACATTAAACAAAGTTTCCACTGTATTTTAAGTAACCTCAGCTGCTTTTCACACATCTTAAATCCAGAAATTTTGTGAAACATTATTTCACTTGGCCATTCATGTGTTCAGAACGTATTTATGATATTAGAGTACATTACAGTATACAAAAGCTGAATATAAAATTGATCACTCTGTTGAGCACTTAAGACTATAATTTACCTGTGTGAAACTCACTTCATACCTCCGTTAAAATCACTTTGGGAACAAAACAACCCAAAAATGCGAAGATAGTGCCAATTAATTGGATATTCTGTTATATAACACATCAGCGTTTAGCCATTTTTAAGTGTCCAGATACTTTACAATGAAAACCGAGATGGCTTTACTAATGCCGCTGCACTCTAAAACCCTTTTAGCTTGCAAATCTTTAGATAAGACACGGCTAACTGAACAGACACGCTTCTGCAGCTTAACTATGTGCCGTGTCCACCACAAGCAAAACAACAAAATATAATTTCATGCTGATGATTCACAAAAAACGTTTAGTCCTGATGGCTGTGCCTGATGCACATGTGTGTCTTCCCTTAATTATACATCAAAAGGGCCCGCTAAAAGAGCAGAGGAAAACCTCTGACTGTAAAGCAAGAATTATGACAAAGAAAAGATCTGAGAGGTACAGTAAAGCTGTATCGCTCCGGGTGATGCTGTTATGTACAAGCTGCACACACCCATACACACATGGACAACACACACATTTACACACTCGCTTACTCAAATATACAGCGGTTTACAAATAAACGCTTCCTCTTTCCCTCGTAAATAAAAGCTGACAGATGAAGGAGAAAGCTTAAGGAAAGAAATGTGACATAAAAGTGTCAAGCAGATCAAATAATATGAAAATCTAAAATCATTTTGAATTTCAGTTTTGTATCTATAACAATGAAACAAAAACAACTAAATATAGTCTGTGATATTAAGAGATAATCAGAGTCACGCATCACTTCTTTAATATCATATCTACACTGTAAAAAAGGTTGACACAACGCAAAATTGTAAGGCAACTTGCTGCAGAGCTTTTTCGACTCAACCTAAATAGAGTCAACTGCAGTGCTTTGGTTGAAAGTTGAGTCATCTCAAAAATGCTCTGCAGCAAGTTTTCCTTACAACTTTTAATTGAGTCAACATTTTTACAGTGTTCAGATATGTGGATTTTATTGGACTTTAAGGAAAAAATTATTTTCAGTAACATACTGCTGGACAAAAATCACACAACTTTCGGTGTAAAGAAACATTCAGTTGTAAGAGAAATGGATAACAAATTGGTAAAACCTTGTGGTTTGAAGGATTGTGTAAATGTATAAAGATTTAAAAGTACAAAACTGAATTTTGCATCTACACTGACATCTTGAAACAGAGACTTTTAATATGTTGTCAAATGATTTTTAGAAACGCTTTGTAAAAAGAAGTGTGTCCAGTTTCAAATGCTAAAAAATAAAAAAAATCTAGATTTTTTTTTGGTGGGTGTCATAGTGGCGCAGTGGGTAGCACGACGCCTTACAGCAAGAAGGTCACTGGTTCGAGTCCCGGCTGGGTCAGGTGGCATTTTAGTGTGGAATTTGCATGTTCTCCCCGAGTTCACGTGGGTTTCCTCCGGGTGCTCTGGTTTCCCCCACAGTCCAAAGACATGCAGTATGCAGGTGTATTGAATAAACTAAATTGGCCGTAGTGTATATGTGTGAATACAAGAGTGTATGGGCGTTTTCCAGTGTTGAGTTGCGGCTGGAAGGGCATTGGCTGCGTAAAACATGCTGGATAAGTTGGCGGTTCATTCCGCTGTGGTGACCCCGGATTAATAAAGGAAATGAATGAACGAATGATTTTTTTGGTTGTCAGAGAATTGTGTTAAAGCATAAAGATTTAAACAAACACCTCTACACTGACTTCTTTGAAGACTTCTTTTGTCATCAAATGATTTTTACTCTAAAGAAGCCTTACAAGATGTCAGGTACATAAACTATTGTTACATATAACTATTGTTAAATTGAAATACATTTTAGTGTGTGTTTTCCATAATACAAGGTTCAAAAATGTACAATATTCATGATTATCTGCCCTCCAAAATAAATTACAATATATAAATAAACAAAAATGTGTTTACTTGAATGTGCTGAAAACTAAATAATAGTAACAATGATAATAACAAATAATAATAATAAACAATAAAGCTGAATTACACTTTTAACATAGACTACATTCATTCTTCTTGCTGAAGAGATTGCAAAACCAGACTTACAAAATTCTGCAATAATAGCTTTGTTACACTTTTTTCTCCTTTTGGTTGTCATGCTCTCATTCTGTTTGCCACAAACCAACATTTGGACAAATATACATACCACACACACGCACAGAAAACTCATCATAAGACAGTACCGTGCACATGATTCTGCCTTTAAACTAAATAGTAATGAATACGAGAATGTCGTGTGCTGTGATTGATTGACAGGCTGTGCTGCTGAATCCTGAGCTCGCGGCGGCGTTGACAACAACAACAATGTGCGATTAATGTTACACCACGAACATTTCAATCGTTTATCTGATTTAAAAACAAGCATTCAGAAAATAGTGAAGGGTAAAACTCAATTATTAACCCGCGCTGGAGATGAAAAAGAGTTTCTGTTAGCGGTGTCATCTGTTTGTACACACTGTAGCCACGCTACTTAATCCTCTTAGGAAATCATGCTTTCTGACTAATAATACGATACTGTTTAACACACAACAACGGTCAACTCGACTGTACACTAGCGTTTACTGATGCTCAGCGCGTTTAACTGAGGAAAACTCTTGCACTTACTTCGCTTTCTGGATACGGAGGTATTCCGACAAGGCAAAATGCAACTCCATTCATTGGATAGCTTAACTTGTTTTACAAGGGGGATACCGAGAGGGGGTTTCGGGGAAGGGGTCGCGACTAAAAACTATATAAAAGAAATCTGCTACGAGCGATTTATATAGCACCGCGGCGTCCACATATCCTAGTTTTCTTCCGTCCACTCGCCTCTTTTTCCCGTTGTTTGGGCTTCCCGCAGTGCCCTCCCTCTTCCCTCGCCCCGATGCAAATCCGTTCAGTTCCTCCACCGGCCTGTCCCGCTACACAGAGCACTATCCTGCTGGATTATTGTAACTAACGGGTGACGCGCAGCTCCCTCTGCCGTCAAAACGTGAGTATTACACCAAGGCACGCCGCTTTGCGTTTGAGTTAGGAAACTATGACGTAGCAGGACGCGTGACGGGCGCCAGAGCGCGGTGCGTTCAAGGCCACGAAAACAAAGCCCCCTTTGTACCCAGATAAAAAGATAAACAGGAACGAAAAGACATAACAGAAAGTGGAAGGTGAGTAAAGTATGAGTGGGCAGACAAAGATATAAACGCTTACGGTAAGATCAATGTTACTAGAGGAGCTACCTTTAGCAAAACGCAGTGGTGTCATGTACAATTATGCTATCAGATGATGTAGGCTATTAAATGATAAACGACAATTTTTGGGCTACAATGTTAACACGGCAACACATTTCCCTCACTACACCATGATACTCCCACTCTGGGTTTCAAAATGCCAAATTCTACATCATAAAAGCCTTTTTTTAAATATTTTGGTTCCCTCCTAAAAATGACTTGTGAATACAAAAGCAAAGCAGGACTAAATGTGTCGCATTTTATTTCTTTTTTATTCAGACTAAAAGGATTGAAATACATCAGGCAGCATTTTAAATCAGAAACACTGGCAATAAATTTGTTAAAAATGACAGTTCATGACTTTTAATAATTGTAAATAATAATAACTGTAAATAATTTATGCATTAAAATATCATTATGAATGCAAGTGAATACATATCAATCGATTCTTTTTCTTTTCAGCTTAGTCCCTTTATTAATCTGGGGTCTCCACAGCGGAATGAACCACCAATTTATCCAGCATATGTTTTTCCCCAATTCACCTATACCACATGTCTTTGGACTTTTGGAGGAAACTGGAGCACCCGGAAGAAACCCACGCGAACACAGGCAGAACATGCAAACTCCACACAGAAATGCCAACTGACCCAGCCAGGGCTCAAACCAGCGACCTTCTTGCTGTGAGGCAACAGCGTTACCCACTGCGCCACTGCATCAACCCTCAGTTGATTTTTATAAGATTATAATCAATTCTTTACAATTTCATAATAATTTTTTTGTAAGATACAGTTCTTGCTATTAACAAACAATGATTTTAGCTCATTACTAATTTGCTGCTTATTAATAGTTAGGTATAGGTTGGGTTTAGGTATTGGATAAGATTAGGGATGTAGAATAAGATCATACTAACTACTAATAAACAGCCAATATCTTAATAATAAGCAGGTAATAACCCTGTAGTTAATAGTGCGACAATACAAAAACTAAAGTGTCACAATTTATTTTGATCACAACAGATATCAAGTTGTTTTTAAATACTGCTTGTTTACAGAAAACACACATGATTTCAGTGCTAATTCATATACAGAAATGAAATGCTAATATAAGATAAATAAGTTTATTATGCTGTGACTGATATGCGGCTATCTTATGATTTTATTACATCTGATTTATAATTGTGTTCAGTTACTGTTTACCAAAGGGAAATGATAGGTGGGGGGGGGGTTCTCAGAAACACTGACCCAACATACCATGATTATGAGTCGTGCAGGGAGTGAAATGGGAGCTGGGGAGGTCAGAGGTGACAGATTGGTGACAGATTCTATCCAATGCGACCTGCAGAACGTGACGATTAAACATCACGCCAGCTTCATTCTGGAGATCTGCAGGTCAGGCTGTGGTCATGACGGATCAATCAATGCGATGCAGGCCAACAGATGAGCAAATGTAGTATTGATTGAAGGGACACAGCTTTAGACCAGTCGTTTTGGTACAGAAAGAGCCTTTATTCATAACAATGATTAAAAATAGCTCACAAAAGCTTATATGTTTGTGTTTTTCGGCCTTTCTTGTAGTACGCGTTCAACTGACTTTCCTCTGTATGTTAAGTTTGATTTGCGGGAAGACTTGGGTGTGAAATGACTGTCAAGTAAATATACAGTAGGAAGTCGACTCAAGCTGGCTCATTGTTATTGGCCGACCGGCGGCACATTAACAAAGGGCCTAGAGACATGGCAAACAGTGACCTCACTTCTTTACTCACTTAGATCAAGTTAAGAAACTCAGCGGTGGAGTACATAGGTCGCAGCAGGACAAAGGCGAAACAACATTTTTGAAAATATTTGCTCGCTTTCTTGTTTATTAAATCAAACTGTACTGATTTAAGGAGAGTGGTTTAAAGCTGCAGACCATCAGCCAACACCTTGAAGTTTGTTGTCCGCAGGGCAGAGAGAACCACACGGTTGCAGAAAACCCAGAGAAACGTGGCACTGGGCCCTAACACTGAGTCAGTGCCTCGGCCCATGTGGCTGTCATTAGAGAGACAGAAAGAAAAAGAGAGAAGCTTTTGCAACACTCCAAGCTCCTTTTTGTGTGTTTCTTCAAGACATAAATCAAATGAAGCTGGGGATGCTTTGCTGATTTGATGTACATGTGAGTTTAGAGGGCAGTGATTGTACTAATGAAACCACAAAATGTGCAGTACTGACATATAATCTTGAAAATCTGTTATCATTTACTTTGACAAAAATGTTGCCATTGTTTTGGATTTAGAAGATTTGTCATACAGGCTGAGAGCAATCATACTTCATTTTTATTTTTGAATGAATGCAGTGTTTTTTAAACAATTAAATTACATTTATTTTTGTTTTATTTTTACATTAAAATGCAAAAAGTGACATATATTGTTAAAAAAGATTAGCGCTGTTTAATGATTAATCATGACTAGGGCCAGGCAGAATCTGCAGACATTTTATGCTATTTCTGTGCAGAAAATAAAAAAAAAAATCTGCGGATTTTTGCGGAATAATTTTGGGAGTATCATAAATACAAACTTGATATATGAAGTAAAAAATAATACCTTTTTAACTTTTATTTAATCTTTACACTGCAAATTCAATTAAATTCATTTAATTGGTAAACAAAGCAATTCTCTTATATGATATATCTACTAAAAGATGCAGAATATTACTTTACAAACTGTATTGTAAATAAATCATATGAGCATTTTTATATTAGTCATAAATATTACTGAAATTCATTTAAAAACTGAATAAATATAAATTTACACACATTTACACAAGTAAATAAATAGACTAAATGATGGGCTAACAATCTGTGGGCCTCATCATGACTAATTGCATGACTAATTTTGTATTTACATAATAATATATGTGTGTACTGTGCATATTTAGTATGTACTTATAAATGTACACATATATAGATTAAAATATTTACATGTTCGTTCATTTCATTCATTTTCTTTTCGGCCCTTTATTAATCTGGGGTCGTCACAGCGGCATGAACCACTTATGCAGTATGTGTTTTACACAGCGGATGCCCTTCTAGCTGCAACCATATATTCACAGTACAAACAAAATTGTTATGTTTACACAAACAATTATTTTGTATTCAATTAGTACTGATAAAGATTACAGTATTTCAAATAAATCAATTTTTTATATAAACTTTTTTATGTTCTGTTACTTAGAGGATCCTGAAAACACGTATTCTGGTTTCTACATAAAAAAGCACAAGTATTTTCAAGGATGACAGTATGAATACATTACAATTTACAACAATTTGTTTTTTTACTTTAATAATATTTGACATGGCAATTTTCATTCTGCATTTGTTCCAAACTAGTGTCTTCAAAGCAATGCCTTAGTTGGTATAGCACAACGCTACTAGTTTTATTGCATTTTACTAAATAAATATAGCATTATTATTATTGCATTGTCATTATTGCATTCATTACTAATATTTAAAATACACTAGACTTTTAAAAACATTAGCAAATCAGTTGCGCTTTTGTTTATTGAGTAATAATTACCAGTATTTACTATAGTGTTTAGGGTTAGGATGATGGTAAGGTTTAGTTGCATGTGATTATGCATCATATCACATTTTTATCTTCATTAAGATAAATACATTGTAAAATATAATGTTAGCAAAGTACCAATCCCAGACTTTTCAAAACTAGCTTATACAAGGCTTTGCAGCTGCGTTCGGCTGATGAATTCATTCCTAACTTTAATAATGTGTGGTGCGTATGTGTCTGTGCTTGTGTGAGACAGCGTGTTTAACTCAGAATGCCCTCCAGCGCTCATTATCCTCTCCTACCACCAAACCAGATCAAATTATCCCAATAACTCCTGCCAGCCACAAGATAAGAGGAGATAGAGCGACTCAGAGGCACATGTAGGCCATTTCTCTGATATTTCCATCTATTTTTTTCTGCCATCCTACTGCTGATTAAGAGCTCATAAGGCTGTAAGGGGGGAAACCATGCCCTTCTTTTATCATGAAGCCACTGTTTTACAATATACCATAGCTGTTCAGAGCTCCAGAGTCATTCCCGTATGCTTCTCTCATCAGCAGCACTCGTAATAAAGCCCAGTAGCTAATGTAGCTAGTAAAACTACACTTAGTACTACAGTATGTTTTGAGCTGTAATATAATGAGCTAATATTATATACTATAAATTCCAGCTGTGTTGGGTCTTTCCTGTTCTTTAATGTGGGATTCAAACAAAGTCCTAGTGAAAACTTTTCAGTCTTTGCTTTTAATGACATCAGCACTTTACAAGTGACTCTGGCCGTCTTGCTGTCCCTCGGTACCGCCTCTCTTTAATGGGAGACAGACCATTTAGTGTTATTGCACCCAAACTTTGGAACTCTCTACCACGTTCACTCCATTCTGTTAATAATGTCTCAGAATTCAAATCTTTACTTAAAACTCACTTATTTTCTGAATGTTACACTTCTGAATCGATAAACTGACCACTTCGTTTGATTAACCTGTACTCCTAGGTCTTGTTTTGTATTTCCAGTTTGTTATACTTGACTTCTTGTATGTTTGTGAGCCTAATGTTGTCTCTACTTGATTACTGTTTCCCTCAAGGTCTGTTCATACCATCTCTATTTTACATTCTTTGTAAAGGGTCCTTGAGCTCTGGAAAGGTGCTATAAAAATAAAAAGGTATTATTATTATTTATTATGATCATGTTTGCCAGCATGATGCAGGCCCGGATTAAGAATTCAGAGACCCCTGGCCACATTGTCTTGTAGCGCCCCCTACCTGGCCGCACCCCTATAGTTGAATTAAAAAATAAGATAATTTTTAAAAAATAAAATTAATCTATAATGCATTGCCCACATTTTTTTAAATAAATGATATTCAGTACATATTTTTGTAGTCTACAAAGATTTAACTTTCTTTTAAAGCATTTAAAGCATACTTTGAAAGAAAAAAACACTAATAAAACTAGTGAAAATTAATTTATTTTAATGTACTTGTTCAAGTTTGCTGAAGCAATACTAAAAATAAATATTTAGGGAATTTTTTTATGTATAGCTTCTAAAAACGTATAATGCATATGATTTGGATATAACACCAATCCAGTTCTATGAATCTGAGTCTTCGATAATACACACACTTATTAATGATTCCTACTTGTCCTCCTCGTGATAAGGAGTTGGCAAAATCTGATGTAGTGGGGGGAAAAAGGTGTTCTTCAGACGCTGGATTCGAACCGGGGTCATGATTGATCACGTTAAAACATATTGCCATGTGCTTTACGAGCTACACCACTCAGGCTGCTGTCAGTTGCGCTCTTTAGTTATGTTGTCCCTGTCAATCAAACAGTGATGGGCGGGAATCACTCAACTAGCTTATACCAACGAGGTGTGCTATTTGGACTTAGCCAAAATAGACAAATAGGCATTTTTCCCCCCTCGCAAGTGACCCAGGTTCGCACAGGCCTGAGCCTATAATGCCCATTGGTTAATCCGGCCCTGGCATGATGTGAGATCCAAAGAGCATCTTCAATGGATTCAATGGAAGAACACCTGACCGTCCAAACAGAGTCTCGTAATCAGTTACTTATTCACTTATTATGTCAGTGGTCAACCTTATTAGTTTTACGTCATATCAACTAGAGCTGACATTTGGAACACACTGCAAAAGGCCAGACAGATGCTCACTGATAGCCAGCCATCAGCTTGGCATGGCACGACTCCAGGATTCACCTTAGTTTCAAGTAGATTTCAGTTCTAGAAGTGCTTGAAGCCCTGCATCAAGCGAAGGAACGAGAAAGCAAGAGAAGCGAGTGAAAAGGATGTTACAATGAATCATATATCTGATTGTTTTGGTCAAAGGTCTTTTAAGACAAGTAATTTCACTCAGCTGCCAACTTGGACACCTCTTGGCCACCTACTTCATTCATGCAAGCACAGCTCCTAATAATCTGAATAGGGAAGCAATAAGTTATTCGAAGCTGTCCTCCAAGCTTACAAATAAACTTCAAATCCAAAAGCACCACTAATAGAAAGGTGTTATATTATACTCAGAAAGCATATTTACTGAACATCCATTAGTTCAGGCAGGACACGTCAGTCAAGAGGGTATCCTGACATGTATCTCCAGCTTTAACAATCTGTTAAATCCATACATCTGATCTCCCTTTAGTGATTGGCTGAACACCAATTCTAAACTCACTCTGCCTTCCTTAACTCCTCCTAGCCCCTAACTGATAACTGTACAATGTATTTAGCCAGAGTACATGGTGATCAGCGTCATGTCATTGGAATTTACTTTAGCTCATAATTAACAGTAATTGTTCATGAATGATTTCTGGATCTGTTCTGTTATCGCTACGTGTAATTGACTGGCTGAATGGATGGGCGCATGGAGCTTTGCCCAGGACAGAACCATACTGAATACAATCTAACAGTAACTGCACATTTAATGTATCAATACATATTGGACCAAAGGGATTGTGGTTGATTTTATGGTTGATCAGCTAATGTACCAGCGCATAGGCAGTCTGAGCACACGTATCTGAAAGCTGTCGTTGGAGCTTCAAACAGCAGCTGCAGTAATGCACGACTTTACCAAATACTGATTGACTCATTTATTTAAGGAACGACTGTACCACCAGAGTGTGCATTGCTGTTTCTCCTTTGCATATGAGTATGAGTGCAAAGTCTTTTTACATCTAAGTCTTTGTTTTGGTACAGAATACTAGTAGAGTACGAATACCTTGATTTGGTGTGCTTAACTGTTAAAAAAGAGAGGTTCCAGTCAAAATCAATAGCCTTGTTGGCAGTGCGCCACCATATACTGTAGCACAGTGGTTCTCAGACTGTGGTACGTGTACCAGTAGTGGTACGCAGGCTTCCTTCTAGTGGTACACGGAGGAATCGTTGAATAATTAAAGTTAAAAAATGAACACACAGTGATTTTATTAGGCTAAACCTTTTGTTTTATTTAAAATTTTTAATGTTTGTTACTTCATTTGAAGATATTTTCCTCCTTGTATTTGTAACTGTTGTTGGGGGCGTATCCTGTATTTTTATATCCTGATGTTGTTGGTATAGTTTAACCATTTGGTTTTCTGACACACAAAGCCTAGATTTAATTTCTGATTTCTCTGTTCAAACTATTTACAATGTTTAAAGTGGCGAATAAATGGTAATAATAATAAATATTCATAATAATAAGAACCCGCAATGTTTTTCAACTGCGCAGGGCTGTAGATGATTAATTACGTCCTACTATGCTACTGTATTTCAATACCGGTCATTATGGTTGTACTTGGAGAGACAATTTTTTTCTGAGGTGGTACTTGGTGAAAAAAGTTTGAGGACCACTGCTGTAGCACAACATTGGCCATCCCAAATTTCCCAAAGAACGATAAAGAGTCTCTTATTTTTCACAATTTTAATATCTGAAGAAGTATTTTCAAAACACACAAAAACTTTTTGTGGATTAAAAAGTTTGCCTTGATGTTACAAGATCTTCATGGAATCATAAGTAGCAATAAAGAAACTCAATTCTCAGTGTTAGTAGACAGAAAAGGTGGTCTTATGTAAAAATAAACCACATGAACATTTACACTATGAAAGCTATCCCATATAATGCATTTTCAACAACATCTGGAAGTGGTCACAAGTGGACAAGCTTACTGTAAACCTTGGCATTGTACTAGACCATGTTTATGCCTGTATTAGTGCCACTGAAGACTTGTGATTGGACTGATGAAAACATCTTATTAAGGTCTGAAAGGATGTTTGAACATGACTGTAAGTGCAGAAAGAGGGAGGGGTCACAGGGTTCACGACCCCATGTCTCTGTGGCTCCTGCAACCTGTCGTAAATCTATGCTGTTTGATCTCTTCGGTTGTGAAAAGAGGCTGTGGAGACTTCTGCAAGACTGATACATTTTGTGTCTTTTACAAATTACCAGAAGTAAAAAATAAGAAAGAAAAACATCCTTTCAAACCAAGAACGATTACTCAACTCTGATTAAATTTAAAGTGTTGACAAATTGCCAAAAATATTGAATGTATTCTGAGGCCCTTAGTACGCAGTGTATATGCATTATGTGTATATGAATGTGGAGCTGAAACATCTGTGATATTTTCCCTGGAGGAAAGTAGAGAGTACTAAGAGGTAAAAATAACTGGAGTGAGAGGAAATGCTTGGAATGGTACTGTATTGTGTTACACGAACTACCATCATTTTCTCTATTTATGAGGTGTGATGAGGATATTGTAGCTGTTTTTGGTCACTGAAACCATCTTTTGGTGCTTGTAAAGCGCTAACGTCCTGTTTCCTCATAATTCACATGTGGCATAGCATACATACCACTATTTCCTTTCTCTTTACATCACTTCCTCTGGGCTAAAGGTCAACCACCAAAGGGATCAACCTTCTGTCTGACCTCAACATGTTCAAAAACATACATAAATACACTCACAGAAATATGAAGACATACTATGATGTATCCTTCTTTAAAAATTCCATGTTGTAATTCAACACAGAAAAGAAAATATACTTGATATTGAGTCTTTTCCAGATTGTCACTGTATTTCCATACTGTAGATATGAACTTGGCAAATCTAGGAAATTTTTTTAGGAAAGTTTTTACATCACTAACACTGATATTTTTTTTTTTTTTTTTTTTTAATTTTTTTAAGATTGTATTTTTGTCCTTTGCTTTACACAACAACAACAACATTTTGGCTGCCTAACAACTCAAATATTTGGAGTTTCAAAGTGCAACTTACTAAAAAAATCATAATAGTAACTAAAGAAAACTAAAGGATGGGATTTTGTGATAATGGTGATGGCCATTTCATGTGTTTTACATGCTTTGTCGATAGTAATGTTTGAGTATTTACCAATCAAAACAATGATAGTGAACTCCAGGCTGTGCAGAGCATGTGTTTTTTCTTTCAAAAATGACATCGCCAACTAAAAACCTAGCAATGTTTGACACAATTTCCATTTACCACTATAGATTTTTATCCAACTATGATACATTCCTCTTTAGAGAACCTCAAAAATGTTAAAACAGTCCATTAAAAAAAGCATTACCACGTTACAACGGTAGATAATGTTGTATAACGTACAGTGGTAGTTTATGTCTGTGTGCAATAACCTAATATCCTTTTCAGCCCAACCGCCAATCAGAATGGTCCCAGGCATCGCTTTTAAACAAGCAGACTCTGTTAAACACATTAAGATCTGGAAAGAGCGTAATCTGTAAAACATATCTCTGAAGTCCAAGCCAGTTTCTTCAAAGCCAGACAATCCATGCTCCATTTAATAGCAATAGGTTTGCCCCATAACCTTCTTTATAATTTACTACAACTGCAAAAACAATGTTTGCGTTATAAATCCATCGATAATTTTAGTTCGTTTGCAAATGCGAGGCCATTTTCTCCTGTGGAAACACGTACAGATTAGGAAGGGAAACATCTGCTATGGCGATCATGACCCTACGCCATCTGGCCACTAACTGTGGGATGAATTTCCCTCCAAATATAATCCATAATCCATGAAGTCCAACCAGCATGATACCAAAACCTAAAATGTCCCAATATGGCCACAAGAGGGATGAAATAACAGAAGCAGAGTAAAAGAATGGTAATGGATGCGAAAGAGCAGAGAACAGAGAGAAGGATGAAAATATGAAAGAGACAGAGAGGAACGAGTGCAAGACACGCTCTCTCACCCATATTCATGGCAATGGTGAAGTAACAGGTCATTAACTCCAGTCATAATGTCAATAAGTACTCAGACATCAGCAGAGACAACAGGGCCATCCAGACAACACGTGATCTCTTCTGTCCTACTTTAAATCGTGAAGTCAAGCCTCCAAAATGAAGATGGCATAAAGGCTGCCTCTCAAAGAATATCGCAAAAGCCCACTGGTTACTTTGAACGGAAACTCGGTGTGTTAGATGAAGAACATAGAAATCACTGCCGCACTCTGACTGCTGATCTTGAGTGATTTAATGCTGATTTTGCTGGAGCGTCTGCAGTTTTCTGCGGTTAGGATTTTAGAGATTGCGTGTACATTAGTTCCCTAGATACATTAAGATGTCTTGCAGACAGTTTGGTGAAAAGCAATTTCATGAAAGATAATACAAAAGCAAGATTCCAAGTCAAAGCAGGGGTAAAAATGTGCATGGTAGAGATTATTTTGTTTATTTCTGCAACTTGTTTTATTTGATCTCCATTACTTTAGTCAAGATCATAAACAGTCCAATGACAATAGGACTTTCACTGTTTGTAGTTTCATTCTGCTTGCCTATTTGGGCAAAGGATTATATGGTAGCTTTTTTTTCAGGTTAATTAGATGCTATAGTACAGGTTGGTGGCATAATTAAATACAGTATTCTACTAAAAAAGGAGGACAGATATGACCTGATTTTTTTTTTTATCTATCAGGATATGATTATATAATTTCAAGCAGGCGTTATATATATTGCTGCCAGCCAGCTCTCTTGGCACTCTGACATGGTCGCCCACTGAAACTAAGCAGGGCTGCGCCTGGTCAGTACCTAGTTGGAAGACCACATGGGAAACCTATGTTGCTGGAAGTGGTGTTAGTAAGATCAGCAGGAGGCACTCAACCTGTGGTCTGTGTGGGTCCTAACGCCCCAGTATAGTGAAGGGGACTCCAAACTGCTCAGTGAGTGTCATCTTTTAGATGAGGCATAAAACTGAGGTCCTGATTCTTTGTGGTCTTTAAAAATCACAAGATGTCCTTCAAGAAAGGGTAGGGGTTTAACCTGGCCAAATTTGCCCACTGGCCATCATGGCCTACTAACCATCCCCATATCATAATTGGCTTCATCACTCTGTCTCCTCTCCACCAATCAGCTGGTGTGTGGTTTGCAGTCTGATGCAATATGGCTGCCGTCACATCACACAGATTAGATTAGAGTAACTTGCAGGGCAAGGTCTGTGGCAGTAACAGCACAGATGTGATCATAAAGGACTAAAAAAACAAACATGCAAGTCTTTTGATTGGGACATCTGAGGTGCTCAGATGCAGTCTCAAGTCATCCACTATATAACACAATACATATAAGGCTGCATCCACAAGATAACAACTGTGTGTTTTTTTTTCTTTTGCTGATTCCAAAATGTTACACATATAATTTCCAGAAATGTCTGCATCCACATGGAAACTGAAAAAAACAAACTGTCAAAATGGTGTAATAACAATTACAATATTTTAGCCACAGGATGCACTTAAATGACAGAAGAATGCAGTAAGGTGTGTTGACTATAAACATAAACACAAGAACAGGATGGCAAATGCATGTATATCTGAAATAATCTGACACGTGTAACTGTTAATGTGTCGTTTAGTTGATACAGCATTACCAGGTTTTGCTTTAATTGTGGTAACTCAGCAGCACCTTCAACTCTGTAATCCGCCATTGTCATTGTTACTGGTTGTTACGTGCGATCATGCAGTAAAGTGATGTCCTAATTTTTAAAACGCTGCATTTTTGGCTATTCGGATGGCTATGCAACAGGTGGCGTTTTGAGATTTCCCCACTCTGTAACCCATTATTTAAAATGTTAGGTACTCAGTCAGAAGCCATATTTGCTTTCTTGTACATAAACCATTTTTACACAGATCTTTATCTCTGCTTCTTGGATCTGGAGAAGCTGCAGTGTGTTATAAGTTTCGTGAAACAGCACCACCTACCATTTAACAGTAAAAAATCTGATTGCCTGAATAACTTGTCATTGGGGGTGAAGCGTTAATTGCATTAGAAATGATAGAAAATCGTATCCACATGTTGCAAGTGGCTACTTGCTATTCTCCACTTTCATGGAAAAATCTTTACGGACCTACCTGAGAAGGCACAATCATGAATCGTCCTTTGCGGGGTTCAAACTCACAACATAATAGTTACCAGACTGGACCTTTAACTACTGCACCCTACAATGGCAGCTTGTGTCAACTGTTTATCTTAAAAAAAAAATATATATATATATATATATATATATATATTTGTATATAGATCGGGAGAGCGCACGTCTATA
>CAIGQQ010006950.1:235727-328600 GCA_903798035.1 Danio albolineatus
CTTTCATATTCTGTGACAGGGCCTGACCTTTAGGCTTGTCTTTCTCAAAAAAACATACAAAAACAAGCATAAAATCATACAATTCAATGACAGAATGTATCCTTGATCACTGTCAGCTTCTCCATCAAATGTCTCTTCCTTTGAGTCTTAGCCTTAATGGTGTATTGTACGCACTATATGTTTAATGCAAATGTGACAGGATTGACTGAAGCATGGGGGAAATTAGTAAATTTATTTGTATACTTATAGTTTTTTTGTATATAATTTATTTATAATTTCATGTTTTTGATCAGTTTATGTGAATGATAGCAACTTAAACTTGAAACTATTTCTGTTAAACAAGTTTTTTTTCTTCTAAATAACAGTTTTTAGCTTAACAAAACTATTAAAGCTGTAGGTTCGATTGGGCTAAGGGCAGGGATAATGACAGAGTTTGTACATTTGTAACGTGTTTTTAATAAAGAACAAAAATCTGAGAACCAAATGAAGGACATATTTCTTTACAGAACAACTCACAGAAATCGACCATCAGTCCATTTTAGACATTTTTGTGATTAAATACTTTTTATTCACTGTATTTATTTTTTATATGTATACAGTGCTCAGCATATATAAGCACACCGCTCACAAATCTATCTTTTAAATTCAGATTTTTAATAGGAAACTATACAATATTTTGTTTGTACATATACGTTAGATTAGTCAGTACTGAAGCCAAATCTGGAGCTTAATAAAGCAAAATAAAGTAAGCAAAATAAAGCAAAATAAAGTATGATAATGGTCCAAAAACTAGTCCACCCAAATTTATATGTTATAGAAAAATATTAAATACAAATTTAAAAAAAGGAAAAATCAAGAGAAGCAAAAAAAGACAAATTTTGTTGAAAATTTGTAGGTTGTAATTGTTTTTTGCAATATTTTGCTTGAATTTAATTGTATTATCTTTTAATTTCTAAATATGTTTGTATATGTATATGGATGTTTGGTGACAAAATTTTTATTTTAATAAATATTTTGGTTTAATAAATCTGTTTTGTTTAAATGCACCAAAATACACTGCCTATATTAACTGAGAAATGGATAAAAATACAAATTTTCACACACACACACACACACACACTCGCAAATTTGGTGTGAGAAATTCCCTTATTCCCACTGAGATCAACGATATGCTCTATTGCGTTGTGTGCCCATAAAGTTTGAGTTCAGAAGATCCAGTTTATGTTTGTCCTCTAGATGGAAGCAGAGAGACTTATAGATGGACAGTTCTGACCGTCACATCCTGGAACAAACTGGCAAAATATGATCATTTCTTCCTTAATGTTTGACATGATTTCCTTCTTAACACATTGTACATTCCTTCCTCCTTGTGCATCTTCTCAGAATGTGCTCAGGTTATAAACACACATTTGGCACGTACATGTATGAAAACTTTACCTTGTAAAAAAATATTTTTAAAATGATGTTAAATGTACATTTCTGTAGGGATTGTTTGTTTGTTTTATTTTATTTGAGTTGTGAACATTATTTAAGTGTGTTACTTAGGTTTATTTTTTAGAATTTATTTATGTCTAATTTTATTGTCTGGTTTGTTTTAATTAGATTTTTTGTTTGTTTATTTATTAATGCTTAAACAGAAAACAGAACAATAAAGATGCAAAGATGAAAGACAAAAGGATAAGGGGTATACAGAAAACAAAATATAAATAAGACAAACAAATATTCAAATATATGTAAGGTTTTAGGTAAAATAACTGTTTTATTGGCTTTTTTATTAGTACTTTGCTTATGGTTGACTGTATAATACTCTAATTCTTAAAATATAGCAAAATAAAAGAGTTTTTGTACAATTGCATCAGTGAATATGGAACTTTGTAAATATCATCACAAGATTAATAACATAAGCTTCCTTCTCAGTGTTTTTGTTACAGTTCAGGAATCAAAAAATAACACCTTGCTGTTCTAAACGAAAATTTGGTCATAATTTGTTACTTATGAATTTGGGATAGATCCCGCCATAGTTTCTTTGAGAACTGACAATTCCAAAAAAAATATGCAGCACGATTTCTGGCAGTGACAAACAAAATGAACAGTTTTGATCCTGTCTATACATAGAAAGAAAATGTTTGACAGGATAACATTTATGCAGATTTTTAAATGAGACCCCTTTAGATTTGTTTGTAGTAAAAAAATTGTTAGGCTTTAACCAAACCTTTTTACAGTTTTAATTTCTAATGAACCCAGACCAATAAGAGATTGTGTAGGATTTTTAATTTGACTTGTGTCATAGTTTTTAACACCTGTGAACAACAGGTTCAGGGTCACACAAAAGGTTGAAATATTTAATGACGTAAATTCATGGAAACGCTGCCATAGAACATTGTTCATGAGACTCACAAAGTTTTGTGTTTCTGTAGTTGTAAGACAAAGTGCTAGACAAGACAGACAGGTTTAGTGTTTACTATGCGTGCGTTCCATTGTGGAAACAAAAGATTTACAAACTTTCGAAAGAACAAAACCCACTTTGACCCAGAGGAGCTGAAAAAAATGAGAAAGAAACAGTACTTTGTTCTTTATTATCTAACATTGAGCAACCTTGTGCTCTCCTAAAAAAAACTCAGGTCAAGATTTGATTTTCAGATAAGAATTTATCAGGTGTCAGATTGTGCATCAGGTGTCAGATCAATGCAACAAACTGAAAACTCACAATATCTTCACGTTGCTTTAAACCAGTTGTATAAAGTTAAACTTGAGTTAATACACAGATATTATGTTGAAAACTGATTGATTTTAACGAATGACCTTGATGCAGTTTGACTAAAATGGGATTCGTTTTTTTCTTGAGGGAATTTTCAAAACGCCTGTTCTAAATAAATCATATTTAAAAAGACGTACATCTCTAGATTATAAGTCATATGCTGTCCACATTTAATTGTACTGAAGTAAAAAAGCAAACACTAGAAATAACACTGAAGTTAAAAAGTTAGCTACAACTCGACGTTTAGCAACTGGCAGCCAATCACATGCCTCATATTCCCATGATCTGCATAATCACGAAACCATTGCAAATAAGCTGTCATTTTAGCCTTTGAATGGAATGGAACACTGAAGTGAATTAATTCAGTGATGCCTATTCAGAAAAGCACAGTATTAATATGAGAGTGTGCAATGCTAAAGGTCGAAACCAGGGTTTAAGAATGCAGAGTGTCAAGTATCTATTTATGGTTTCATTCTTAACGAATTATAAGCAGTTTGAAGCATAAAGAAAGAAAACCTAGTTTTCCATTTACTAGGGATTAAGAATGACCCAGGGTTAACTGTTTCATCTCTACCTTCCCCTGAAACACCTAAACATACATGCAGTGACACTACAAAGCATGCGAATATGAGGCATATGATTAGCCGTAGGTTGCATCAAACATTTTCAACACCATATCATTTCACACTGTACACATCTGGCACCATATAACTGGCACTACCCTTCCTACACTTCAAGAACTGTACTTTTCCAGAGTGAGTAAAAGGGCTCGCAAAATCATCCTCGCACCCAGCACACTTCTTGTTTGAACTGTTACCGTCTGGCCGGCGCTACAGGTGCTCTGTAGCACAAAAACAGCCAGACACAGGAAAAGTTTCTTTCCTCAGGCCATCTACCTCATTAACAGTTAAAGATTTTTCCTATTGTGCAATAAACGTGCAATACTTTCTCATACGCCCTTGTACACAGCACCTTATAACAATATACAATGCAATACTTCTCCTTACGCATTTGTACACGGCACCTTATAACAGTATACAATGCAATTCTTCTTACACATTTGTACACTTAGAACCTGTATATTTATAACAAATCTGTACATACATTTCAACATCCAGATCTTGTTGGACTGACTGCATCTCTGTTTAATGTCTATCGTCTTCTTTTTTTTTCATATTTATTCTGTGTTGTCACTTGTCACTTTATGTACACTGGAAGCTTCTGTAGCCAAAGCAAATTCCTTGTGTGTGTGAAGCACACTTGGCAATAAAACTGATTCTGATTCTGATACTGTTGGTACAACACTCCATAAGTGGCCAGCATCTTTAAGACCTTTGATATCTCACGTCATACCAAAACTGCAATGGTATTTAAAGAAAACAGTCTGGACCAATAGTCTAATAAAAAGCCATCATGTGATGTTGATTTCTGCCTGTCCACAATCACTCTCCATACACCAGTGAAGCTCTTAAGGCATTTAGAAGCTTTGTAGCCTATACGTTGTGGATTAAACATGTTTAAAAATGATCTCTCAGTGGCAGTCTAATAATAAATTGATATTAATCCTTTGAGAAGTGCGGTCCCACATGTGGGATTGTTATTTGTTTTCTCCTGTAGGAGTACCATCCCACATGGTGTTTAGTATACACAGAATTAAGAACTTAACTATTTCCCAGAGATGGGTTGCGGCTGGAAGGACATCCGCTGCGTAAAACAAATGCTGGATAAGTTGGCGGTTCATTGTATCGACCCCAGATTAATAAAGGGACTAAGCCGACAAGAAAATAAATAAATGAATGAAGAACTTAACTACCCCATAAATTGCTATAAACTCCTGTTGGTTCAGAATTGTGCTTCTCGTGTTCTTTAGGGCACCTTTTTACTGATTTTTTCATTTTGTTTTTTCAGAAATGGAACAGGAGTTGAATTTAAGATCTCTACTTCTACTCTACTCTACTTTATAATCTAGCAACCCAATACCTTACTGAATTTCTACATGTTTGCATCCCTTCACATGCTTTTAGATACAAATATCATTCATGGCTGTCTTTACCATGCACATTATTGCATGTCCACCAGTGCTTTCTAAAACATTGCCTCACCCTGCAAAGTCATGCCAACAAGCTTGAGTATGACAGATAAAAACCAACAGCACGTTTTTTACAACAGGTTTTAGTAATTTGCATTTTACAATCAACATTCTTCTGTGTTTATTACAAATCAAATGAAAATGTTTTCCTTCATCTCAGCTTCTGAGCAACATGTTAGTGGTGGTGTCTCTTTATCTTTATATACAGTACACAAAGAACCACTTATATAAATGATTCAGTGAACCACAAAGAGTTTGGTGACAAATGTCTTGTCACAGTGCATGCTGGGAGAATCATACAACCATTCATTATCGCTGCGTTCGAAATTGCATGTTTCCATACTATATAGTATGTTAAAAACAGTATGTAAGCTGAGTAGTATGTCTGAATGAACAGTATTCGAAAAACTGTATGAGAGAAGTACCCAGATGACCTACTACTTTCTGCGAGCCTCTGATGGATGCTACGCTGGATGTAGTACGTCAGAGTTCCATTCACAATACTCACATTCATACTATAGAGCAGGGATCACCAAACTTGTTCCTGGAAGTCTGGTGCCCTGCAGATTTTAGCTCCAACCCTAATCGAACACCACTGAACAAGCTAATAAAGTTCTCACTTGGTATACTTGAAAATATCCAGGCAGAAGTTTTGAGACAAGTTGGAGTTAAACCCTGCAGGGACACCGGACCTCCAGGACCGAGATTTGTCATCCCTGCTATAGAACATACTTTTCTAATGGCTGTTTAGTAAATTCAAATTCAAATGTAGTACCTACTGAGTTGTAGGCAATTTCAGACGCAGCCTAGGACTCTCATCATGTGCTGTGGCAAGAAATTTGTCACCATTGTTGAGATTCATACTATGATTCTTGATGTTTCTGTGCATTTTGAGTGATTCAGATGTTCTATGTGCTTTTAACACCTGTCAATATGTAGAACCACATAATTTCTGTTATGAAGGAGTTAAATTAACACAATATTAAAATAATAATTATAAATAAATAAATGAATAAAAATCACTTGTGCGTATTTACAGCCTTGTTTTGACAATCAAAATTGTACTCTGTTTTCACAGATCATCCTTAAGATGTCAACTCAATTGGGGTCTGTCTGTGAAGAATTCAGTTGAATGGGCATGATTTGGAAGGTCCCACATATACTAGTGCATGTCAGAGCCATGAAGTCTTGTCTGTAGACCTCTGATACAGACTTGTACTGATTGTATATTAGTGGCAAGTATTAATGTTCTCGAGTGGCCCAGCCAGAGCCCAGACTTAAACCCTGAACATCTCTGGAGAGATCTAAAATTGGCTGTGCACCAAAGATTTCTACAATCTGACAAAGCTTGAATGCTACTGCAAAGAAGATTGGGAGAAACTGGTTAAAAACACTATATTAAAACAAGACACTGTAACTGGTGCCAAAGATGCTTTAGCAAAGAGCAGTAGTATCAGCAAAAGCATATTGTTTTTGTTTTACTTTTTTTTAAATATAAATTTGTAAATGGTTCAAACAAACATCTTTCACAGAGTCAGAGTTTGTTGAAGGTAATGAATTGAACACATTTTGGAATGGTTTTTAAACTGTATGCTGTTTCTCATACTAATACATAAACGTATTGACCTGAAATTCCAACACTGTAAAAATGATATGATCAATTAGTCATGATAGAATATGTTTTTAGGACATTGTAACTTATTAAATCAGTTAATCATGTTATAACGTAATTTTATACGTTTCGTAAGCTGTTTTAAGTCAGTTTAACATAATATAAGTTCAATAGACTCATAAGAGTAATTTGATTCAGCTTAAAAAAAATTTAAGGCAACCAGGGTTTTTTTTTTACAGTGAAGATGCTATGTAATTTTTAGTATGTACTAGTTTGATAAAATGGTAACAATAGATCTTAGATTAGATACTGTTCCATTTAGAGCACTTAAACGTAAGGTACATGGTATTTTCCTTTAATGAAACACCCAGTTGTCAGTTCTGCGAAAATTCTACACAAACATTTACTGTGAAACACTGTGACTCTGCACTATCCAAACCACATTCTTACTGCATGAAGTGGTTTTTGTCATGACAAATACGCATAATTGTAAGCTTAATTCATAATTAATTATCTTTGCAACACAAAAAACACATGTATTTCACATTTACCAGAAGCTACTTTTGTAGCAAATTATATTACAACAAAATGATAAAAGACAAAATACTAAGACATATGAAATGGACATCTAAAAATGATAGATGCTGTTCATTTCAGAGGACTCAGACTTCAGAAAGATGCTGTTATCCTATATAATGAACCATCTATTTGCTAAAGCTGTGACATTTCTACAAAAATAGATACTGTGAAAAACCTGTTCAGAGATGTCAGAGAACGTGAAACTATGTTGCTTGGTAGGGGAAGTACAGAACTCGTAAAAATGTTTTCAATACAAGATTTCTATGATAAAATCATGGTAAAGATAAATATCAATAAATCTTACAAAATTGTAATAACCCTATGTGTATACCTAAGCCATTTGTTATGGTCACACTGTAAAAAATGAGTAATGCGGGGAGTGACACTGACAACGGAGGTGAGGATGCAATCACAGGTTTATTGGTGAAGTCAGGTAAGCAGTGGTCAACACAGGTACAAACAGATGTATAAAGGCAATCCAGAATCGTAGTCAATAGGCAGGCAGATGGTCAGAGGCAGGCAGCAGACAGGGATATACAAATAAACGGCATGGATCAAAACACGCCAAGACTAGACAAAGGAAACGCGTTGTAATGTCACTTTACAGTAAACAAGACTCAGCAATGAATGTGTGTGTTTGTGCTGCTTAAATAGTGCAGTAATCAGTCCAGAAGCAGCTTCAGCTGTGACAGTCTAATCAATGGTGACTTGGAGCAGGAGTGTGTGTGTGTGTTGCATGACTGGATTTGTAGTCAGTTTACAAGCAGATTTGTAGTTCATGAGATGTGTGTTTTTACCAGCGATATCTGGCTGTTGGATTGCTGGTGATCGTGACAAAAATGATTCCGCCGATTAGTTATCACAACTTAATATTCTGAGTTAAGTTAACTTATCTGGATGAAATGTGTTGACATAACTTATATATCATAGTTTTACTTGGCAGAACTATTAGACTTAAAAAAGAGTCAGATGAGCTCATGTATTAGTTAACTGCTTCAGACATCTGAGCTTTAAAATAATACAAATATGTGCAAATGAAAACAAATACATTTTTAATTAAATAAAGTCACTTTAAAATTGTATTTGAATGCATTTTAATGAAGATACATTCCACTATATGTATTTATTTATTTTTATTTATTGTCATACTTTAACTTAAATGTATATTTGTTTACTTTTGGATGACGCCAGACAATGAACACCTTTCTGCAAGTTTAGAATTTGATTGCGCTGGTAAATCAGTTTGGATCAGTTTGTTTTGAACATGCTTTTATGTTAAATATTTCACTAAAACCAAGTGTGTGTTCCTACTTGTTTTTCGTTTTTTGTGTGTTTGGGAGGGTTTTGAGCTGGAAACAATCAAGTATCTGGCAACACTGACTGACATTTTCTCATTCTAATGTTGTGGTGTGTGTTTGAGGTGAGGTTCTTCTCAGATACCTACTTCTTTGGTCAAAAATGTATTTGCAGACTTCAAAAACCTGTTTTTAGTATTAAACGAACTATGGTCCATTAGTGGAACCTTTAGTCATCCTGACTCATTTAAGATAAGTAACATGGCATGGTGGCTCAAAGTTTAGCACTTGTCATCTCACAGCGAGTGAGAATGTTGCTGGTTTAAGTACTGGCTATGCCACTTGGCATTTCTGTGTTTCTGTTTTTAAGTGAAGGGCGCCACGGTGGCCGAGTGGTTAGCACGTTCGCCTCACAGCAAGAAGGTCGCTGGTTCGATCCCCGGCTGGGCCAGTTGGCATTTCTGTGTGGAGTTTGCATGTTCTCCCCGTGGTTGCGTGGGTTTCCTCCGGGTGCTCCGGTTTCCCCCACAGTCCAAAGACATGCGGTACAGGTGAATTGGGTAAGCTAAATTGTCCGTAGTGTATGTGTGTGAATGTGTGGATGTGTTTCCCAGAGATGGGTTGTGGCTGGAAGGGCATCCGCTGCGTAAAACAAATGCTGGATAAGTTGGCGGTTCATTCCGCTGTGGCGACCCCGGATTAATAAAGGGACTAAGCCGAAAAGAAAATGAATGAATGAATGTTTTTAAGTGAAGTAAACTTAAATGTTTAAGGCAGCACAAACCTTTTTATGTTAAAACAACAACAACATTTTTTACAGTTTGTTTGTTTGTTTGTTTTTGATTTGTCTTTATTTATAGAGAACATTTAAAAAACAACAGACGTTGACCAAAGTGCTTTACAAAACAACCAACATACAAGATCTATACTTATATATACACAAACAAAATATGGAAAAACAGATTAAAATTAATAGATTGCAATCAAAAGCAAGAGACAGAAGGTGTTTTTTTAAATAAGACTTAAAAGCGCCAAGGGAAGAGCATGACATGATGTGTAAAGGCCCACCATTCCACAGACGAGGGGCTGTGACAGACACCTTTTATGACCTTTTGATTGTGATTGTGAACTGTGATTTGGGAAAAACTAGCTGAAATTGTTTTCTGACCTAATTGGGCTCAATGAAGTGTGCCAGTGAAGAAGCTTCCCAATGTAAGTAGGTGCCAGACCATTCAAACCTTTAAAAACAAATAACAATAACTTGTATTAGATCGTAAACTGGACCGGGAGCCAGAGAAGGGATGATAAAACTGGTGAGATACTTGAAAGATTTTTTTTGTCCCAGTTAAAAGCCTGGTGGCTGCATTTTGAACCACCTGCAGGAGTACAATTGAAGCCTGCGAAACACCTGAATACAAAAAGTATTCAATCTGGACATAATAAAAAAGTTAACGATGGTTTCCAACTCCTTAAACAATAGAAAAGGCTTCAGTTTAGCAATGTTCCTTAATTGTATACTAATTAGTGTGACAGTGTACTGTATAATAGTATCTACTGTAATAGTCTTAAAGTATAATGCTGGGTTCACAATAAACGCTAAATTAAGTTGAATCATGCATTCAGTGCAAACATGCAAATAGAGGTGAATAAAAAAAAACACATGAGGTGGAAATGATAATCTAGAGCAGTGGTTCTCAACCTTTCTGTGGCTCACTTAACTTACTCAGACTTATCTGTCTTTATAGAATAAACTGCCAATGATTTGAATAAACATAAAATGTACATAACAGGTCCGCAAGCCCAGGCAGACTCAGGCTGACAGTTTTTTTAAGAAAATGAGAAAAACAAAATCCATCAGCACAGCAATCAGGGAACAGGCAGGCTGTGTTCAGACTAGGCTTGTGTGGGACAGACTTTGCTGCAGTTTTCAAGTTTTGCCCCATGTCCTAAGCAACCTCTTGTGTTAGATTTGACCAAATATAAATGTGACCTTTTTGATTGTAACTATATGGTAAATTAGGGAGGTCTGAACTAAAATCGAGATGTACGCACTGCATTTAACCAGCTTCGACCACACAGAAACAGCCATCATGCGGCGATTCCATCATTTGCTGCACTCCAAGGGAAAGAGTCGGTAACACTTTATTTTGGTGGTCCATTTCAGTATTAGTAGACTGTCTGCTTAATATCTGTTGATAGTGACATTTAACTTATACTGACCCTAACCCGGGCGCCACGGTGGCATAGTGAGTAGCATGTTCGCCTCACAGCAAGAAGGTCGCTGGTTCGAGCCCCGGCTGGGTCAGTTGGCATTTCTGTGTGGAGTTTGCATGTTCTCCCCGTGGTTGCGTGGGTTTCCTCCGGGTGCTCCGGTTTCCCCCACAAGTCCAAACACATGTGGTATAGGTGAATTGAGTAAGCTAAATTGTCCGTAGTGTATGAGTGTGCATGGATGTTTCCCAGAGATGGGTTTAGGCTGGAAGGGCATCTGCTACATAAAACAAATGCTGGATAAGTTGGCGGTTAATTCCGCTGTGGCAACCCTGGATTAATAAAGGGACTAAGCTGACAAGAAAATGAATGAATGAATGAATGACCCTAACTCTTACCCCAACCTAACAGTTTACTTTTAATCTAATAAGTTAGTTGGCATGGTAGATGCAATGTAACTTGAATTCAACAAAAGGACCGTCAAAATAAAGTGTGACCAAAGAGTCTTATTGATTTGTCCTTCTGTGAGTTAGATTAATACCAACTGATTTGCCTTTTTTATTCATTTTTATAAACATATAAATTTAGCATCAGTCACACACATCATTTTAACACATAAACACATACAGTTCTGAGAGTGTAGGTCTAAAGCAGTTAAAAGCACCAGAGAACTGGAGCACCGGACCTGTTAATGTTTAAAACCATCAAACGGTGAATGAAATAAAACAGTTTATTATTTATTTTTTGTTATTGTGCATCAAATCATGACAGGACAATTTTAATAACAATGGATATTTCTTGTAATAACAGCTGTAGCAGGCCCCAGCTATTCCGTCACAGCCAATTGTGGGTCTGTGACCCAAAGCATCTAATGTAATCTAGAGCTTGTGACAAAATGTTCTCTTCACGTTTGAGCCCAACTTTAGGTTAAAGGAATAACATGACCTTTGAGGTTTCAGGGAATTAGGTGGCACTGCCGGTTTTGTGAGCTGTTTCAGGAAGTATCTTTGTTGATCTTGTGACAGTGTCTGGTAAAATCCAAAGCAGCAGTGACTCTGCACAATCCAATCCACATTCTTACTACATAAGTGTGGTTCCTGGCTCGAACATAGACAAAGAGCGCAGTTTTCAGTTTTCATTTTTATTTTCTTCATAACATAAAAAACATACATATAATTTACATTCGGGCAGTGTGCTGAAAAGAGTTACTTCCTTCGTAAGAAATCACACGATAACCACTTTTCAGAAAGGACGTAAAAGATAGCAAATGGACAACAACGTTATTATGAAACGCTCTTCATTTTTCAAATTTGCTTTTAAACAAGAATAAAATAGATATGTTTAATTTAATTTAATTTACGGTATATCCTAAGTGTGGCAAGATAAAGGTATTTGTTCATTTAGATATATATTCAGTAGTATTACGACTAAAACACTCAAATCGAGACATCCATAAAGTGCTATACTGCATAACAAACACATGCTTCACTCGCTTCAATACTTGTAAACCATAGTTACGCTATTAAAAAACATCTGTAAATTAGCAGTTCTTCAACAACTTTCAAACCTTGAAAAGTTAGAAAAAAATGCTTTTATTAACATTTTTAATAGTTTAAAGTTATTTATTGTCTATTATGGCACAAAAATCTAACTTGTCATAAACTGTTAGTGTATTTTCAGTTATTTTACAGACTTATTCCTCTCTCTATATATTATTTCTTATACATTGTACTATTTCAAACTACTTAGATGTCAATAAAAGTCACTTTGTTAAACTGTAAAGTGGAATTATCAACTTCAAAACTCGACAGAGCAGAGATAAACATCCCATGATGCAATTCACAACTGTAAATAAACGGAAAACACTTGTAAAACACAGAAACTGTTAATTAACAGATGTTGTTTAGTGTACAAGTATTATTAGTTATGCACTTGTTTTAAGGTACTGGCTATGTAAAATCACACATTGTAATTGCACAGCATACAAACACTCAACAATCTTCATGGTCTCACTTATCAATTTAAATTCACAGTCTAGTACCGAATATGCTCCACAAAAGCCTTGAATGTTGAATGTATGACAGTCTAATCAGTCATATGAGGCATACTGAAAAACATATAATTGTGTGGATATTTAACATTCACTCGAAAAGGGACCCGCTCTTCTCAAAAGATGCTCTTGTGAAAGATTTGGAGAGTTAGAAGTGAGGACAAGAAAATAGAAACTGTATAGCAGGAGGAAAAAGATGCTGGTGAGCTACTAGATGTAGTCTGGCTTGAGTTTGAGGTGCTTGCTGAAGGAGCGCTTGTAGATGCGTTTGTGGTGTTTGAAGCTTTTTGAGGGAAGGAACTGATCACAGCTGTCAGGAATGTGGAAAAGCTGGAGGTTTTAGTGAAGACCTGGACACCCTGAGCCCTAAGAGTGGGGGACGAGTCAGCGCTCTTGCTGCTTGTGCTGTTATTGACGGTGCTGTTGTTGACGGTGCTGTTGTTGACGGTGCTGTTATTGAGAGTACTGTTGTTCAGAGTACTGTTAGAGATGCTGCTGTTAGAGTTGCTGTTGCTGTTTGATATGGTTAAAACTGCAGTATGGACCCATGACTGACCCACCAGACACATCAGTGGACCGCCTTGAACACCCTAAGAGAGTGAAAGACACACAGTTGCAGATGATTATTACTTTCATACACAGTAAAAAAAAAGTGCTGGGTTCTACACAATTGATTAAACCTTCTGACAACCTTTATGGAACTCTAATACATTAAAAATAAGATATTTGAGGTAAAATATTAAATTAAATTAATAAATGACTATAAATTATATGGTTATTAGATCATTAGTCATATGAAATATGCTTATGTTTATATAGGCCTATAGTTGTGTGTTCAACGTTTTTATATTTAGAATCACCTTCGAGAAAAACTGGGGTCGTGAGTCACTGACATTTTTATTTTGGGGGTCTCGAGCTAAAAAGTATGAGAACCCCTGATCTAGTCCATACATATCTACAAGAACTAGTCTAGTCTAGATCTAGTCCTTACAGAACTACAAATCTGCCACCAAAAGAACTACAAATCCCATTTTACCTGTCCACACCTGTTCTGATCACCAATGATGACACACACAAACACACAGCTGGGGCTCATCAGTGAATCAATAACTTGACTATAAAGAAACCTCTCTTTGAAACGCACATTGCTGAGTTTTGTTTACCCTGTGTAGCACTACAAATTATTTTCCATAGTCTTCCCATGTTTTGACCTTTTTGCTTGCCTACCGTTGTTTGATTCTTTGCCGCCTAGCCTGAACTTTTGCCTGTGTATTTTGACAATGTTTATTGGATTTCTCTTATGCTCTGGTTTTCTCATGTTCCTGACCATTGCCTGCAGGACTTTGCTTTAATAAACCACACATGGATCACCAACTCCGTTGGCAATGTCTGCCATTACATTAACATAAAACAATTAAGTTCTCCACCCAAAACTTAAGAATTGTGCTATTTCCGCTTATTTTAAATAAGTAGTTGGAACAAACAGCAAATGTCAATTTAAGTGTAGATAATGAAAAGAGTTTGTGTTACTGTACGTAAGTATTAGGCCTATAATTGTACATGAACATACAATATCATTTAAATATTTGGAGTCAGTGATTTAATATAATATTTTTTATTTAATATTTTATTTATTAATATTTGAATTAATAGTTTTAAAAGAATGGCTCATTTTAAAATAAATGCTCTACTGGACTTGTTTAATGACAAAAATATGTATTGAAAATATGTATTTTTCAATTTTAATAATAGCAGAAATAAGAAATAACCAGAAAACAGGATTAAGTAAAAGAAATTTAAATAGCAAAGTTAGATAAAAAAAATATTATACTGTGTTTTTATAAATTGATTGTTGAGCATTATTAGCAGTTGTGGCTCGTGGTGGGTGTTTTTCATTTATTTACAGTTTCTAATTAAATTATTGGACCTTGATCTCGGCTCTAACAGATTTTGAAGTTCAGCTCAATTCTGCAATTGAAAAACTTTCATTATTATTAAATTTTGAAACAATATGCTGTATTAGAAACTTCAAATCAGAAATCAAATCATAAAAACAAAAGAATAGGTCCTGAATTGTCTGAGCTAAGATCAAGATCCCATAATGCAAATTGCAAGTAAAAATAAAAGGAAAACACCCAGACGCTTCCTTTCCAGAAGCCTTTGTTTCCTGGAATTCAGCAGTTCCTTTTATTATCCTTAAGCAATGCGGTTACCATTTGTTGAACTTTTGGGTGGACCAATTAGTTTTTAAATGATTTAGGAAATTCTAGGTTTAATTTTAGTTTGGAAGATATAAATTTTAAACATTTAAAATTAATATTTAAAAAAATATAGGTAACACTTTATTTTGATGGTCTATTTGAGAATTAGTGCCTCACGGTGGTGCAGTGGGTAGCACAATCGCCTCAGAGCAAGAAGGTCACTAGTTCGAGCCTCGGCTGGGTCTGTGAGGAGTTTGCGCTTTCTTCCTGTGTTTGCGTGGGTTTCCTCCAGATGCTTCAGTTTTCCCCACAAGTCCAGAGACATGTGGTTTAGGTGAATTGGCTAAGCTAAATTGTCCGTAGTGTATGTGTGGGAATAACAGTGTATGGATATTTCCCAGTGATTGGTTGCAGCTGGAAGGCCATCCATTGCGTAAAACATATGCTGGATAAGTTGATGGTTCATTCTGCTGTGGCAACCCCAGATTAATGAAGGGACTAAGCCGAAAAGAAAATCAATGAATGAAGGAATTTGAGTATTGGTAGACTGTATGCTTAACATCTGTTGCTACAGACATTTAACTGACTATAAGAAACTTCGCAAGTACACGTCAGCTTATACTAACCCTACCTCTAACCTAACAGTCTACTTATAATTTAATGAGAATTAGTTGCAATGTAATTTAAATTCAACAAATGGGCCATCAAAATAAAGTGTGACCAAAATATATATAAATGTTTACGCATATTTTTGCCTAATTTGTTGTAAAGCACAATGCATTTCTTGTCTCATAACATTCAGTCAAGAAAGAAAAATTCCAAGCAAAAAGATTTGAGGCAAAAAATCGAACTATAATTTAATTACTGGATTTTAGTGTTAATCATTTATCATCATAAACACTTGTCTTATACTATGTTCTGGTACTTTATTACAGCCTCATTCTCTTTCAATGTTAAACCAATGCTTTGTGTTGAAATTCTTAAAAACTTCTTTAACAAAAGGAAAACCCAGACTCTTGTAATTTGATGGCCACCTGACGCTGAGGTAGACCAGCTTAATTTTTTTTTTACAATTTTACAATTGTGAGATTTCTTACTTGTTCTTTTCGATGTCTATCATGGTTGCAGCCCACTTCTAAAGTAATTTTATATACAACCAAAAAAATAATAACTATTAAAAAAAAGCAGAAATAACTTACCTGTTGTAAGTCGAATGCACTTGTACAAATTGAGGTATTGCTTGAGGATGAGTTTCCACAGCTCACAATAGAGGTCTGGTACTGCTGAAGCGTTTGATTCACTATATAAACACATTCAAATTGAGAAGATATGTTTAAAAAAATTAAGTAAATATCGTTTCACGGTCAGCATAGTGTTTCAAAGAATTCACACAGATATTAAGCGCACCTCCTCCTGCTCCTGATCCCCATCCTGCTGCCCAGCATTGAGTGTTAGCATCGACATTGTTGTTTCCCAAGTCCACACATATGGGTTGAATGTAATTGGTGAAGTTTGGTGTAACCGCCAACTGCAGGACGGCAACGTTGTTACCGGAAGTGTTGCTCATGGAGAAATTCGCAACTTTGATAGAGACCTCATTGGGGTTGTAGCTGTTCTGATTGAGTCGGCCCAGGACAACAGTCCATCCTGTAGCATTGGTGGAACTGAACAACAACAACAAAAGATCTCCACTCAATCAAATCATTTTAACTTGGCATCAGATCTCTATTTTCCCTTTATATCACTGGCCTTACTTGGGAAAGCAGCCGGCAGAGGTCAAGACAAACTGTTCAGCGATCAGCGCTCCTCCACAAACGTGACTGCCATTAAACTGAACACTGGCGATCCAGGGCCACATGCCTGGAGATGCAAGCGAGCTGTTTCCTCCAGCACCGGAGTTCAGTTTAGCACTTCCACACACAACAGCTACAGAAATAGAGAGAAAGGGATCACTGTGAGACAGATCCTATCAATTTGAAGCATGTCACTTGGCGTAAAGCAAGGGTTGGCCTAAAGCTAAAGTCTGCAGGGCACTGGCCCTCCAGAAACAAGTTTGATGACCCCTGGCCAAAACAGTCATATTTCATTTGCATAAAACTACATGAGCTGTTACTGGGGTGGTAGCTTTTTAACAGATACACATTTTGTCACCTTGGAATTATAAGGTTCTATCTGCGTTCTGAATGATTTTGTGATATTGAGCTTCAAAGTTTTTGCATCCCATAGCAAACAGTGCGTGTGTAACATTTATTTTTTCAATAAAAAGGCTTAAAATGTAAACAACTTATAAAAAACATCTCATAATGTAAATAAGAACTCAATTATTAAGAATATGTCAATAACTCAGTTTTGACAAAAATGTCAGATAGAACCTTATAATTCTAAGGTGGCGATTTGTACTCTAAGGTTTCATATTGATACCTAAAATCAGTGGCTCTCAATCTGCATTCGTGAGACACCTAATTTAGAGCACACCTAATTAAGATAACTAGAAACTGTTCAGATTGACATGTTCCCTACATAGTGTTCACTCTGCACATCAGAAATTTGCTGAACTTTAAGGTTTGCGCTACACCACTGCTGATCATTTTATTAACATAGAAGTCTTTTGTGCATGTTAGCCTTCAAATTAAATTAAATACCCTTTTGAATTGGCAGAATGGCAGAATATCCTATAATATCCACTTTGCAGGGCACTTGTGTTTGAATGGAATAAACCTCTGAAGTAGTAAGAGAATCATACAAAAATTGCATGGCAGGGAATTGCAAGGACCAGAATTGAGTACCACTACATGAAAGGTACATGTAAGTACCTAAACAGTACAAAGCTAAAACCTAAACAGTGTGCCTATAAAAATCCACTTTCATTGTCTTATAACGTGCATTTATTTTGACCTAATTATCTTAACAACTTCTATATGATCTTTTAATCAATAAAAAAATATATAAACCCCTCCCTTTGCGTGAAGCTAATCAGCTGTGATTGGTCTGATAAGATAATCTGCTGTGATTGGTCAATGGTGTGCAGTGTATGTTGGAAAGAAAACCCATCATGGCTCGCCAAGTGTTGAAACAAGCAGGTATATGTGTGAGCCCAATTTTGGAACATATTGATAAAGTCCTATACTTCATCAGAACTCCAAGTAACAAGACAAACATTCTGTATTAATATACATGGATCATGTGCAACATGTGGGCTGGCATTGTTTTGCTGAAATGTCTAGATGAAGTGGCTTGGGTTTCATTGCAACATGTCTACATGACTCTTGAGTCAATTATTTTATAAACAACAACTTTATACACAGTGCAATTTCAGATTCCAAACTCAGCAAGTTCATTCATTCATTTTCTATTTATTTATCAGGGGTTGCCACAGCGGAATGAACCGTCAACTTTTCCAGCATATGTTTTACACAGTGGATGCCCTTCCAGCTGCAACCCATTACTGGGAAACACCCATACACACTCATACACTACAGCCAATTTAGTTTGTTCAATTCACCTATAGTTCACGTGTTTGGACTGTGGGGAGCACCTGGGGGAAACCCACGCCAACATGAGGAGAACATGCAAAATCCACACAGAAATGCCAACTAACCCAGCCGGAGCTCGAACCAGCGACCTTCTTGCTGTGAGGCCACACTGCTAACCACTGAGCCACTTTGCTGCCAACTCAGCAAGTTGTTTTCACAGAGCTATTATGCTATTATACACTGCATGAGAGGTATTTTCTTTTAATCTGTAAAAGAGGCACTTTAAAGTAGCAATATGGACTCTTCGTACAAGAATTTACCTTTTAAAAAGGTATCACTCTAGACAGCTTATGCACTTTTTTCAAAAAGCGTAATGTGCACCATAAGAGGCATAAAGTGCAGTGGGAGATATGTCACAGAACAGGCTTTCTGGTCATGTTTCAGAAAGTCAAGTCTTTCAAGTTGGGTTTCTGTGTCTACTGAAACTCATTTATCAGATGGCAGATAAGGAACTCCAAAAAGCTAAAGGTATGATTAAATGACTTAGCCACAAGTCATGAATATTGTTTCCGGGTCCAAAACTCTGTCTCAAGAGTATTTCAACAGTTGTTTATCAGCACTATTCATTTATAGTAGAAATCAGTTTTCCCAGGACCTCAGACAAGTAGTGTCACTGTAGTGATTCTGAAAAGATAAATCACTGTATGGTCATCTGAAATTTCAGCGTGGAAATACTAAGATGGCATTTGGATCTGAAACGCGTGATGCCTAAAGTGAAACATTTAAAATCAAAATGGATTTGGTTGATAAATGAATAGCTCAACAAAAATGCCTTCTGATTCACAGATAAAGTAAGCTAAGGTCTTAAAGGGCTTTTAATGATTAACTGCTATAGTAGACAGTTTAATTCAACCCACGAGATGTTTTTCTGGCATCGAGAAGTGCTGGCATTCATTGATTCAAAGGGTTAGTTTACCCCAAAATGACAATTCTGTCATCATTTACTCATCCTCTACATTTTCTAAATCTATTTGAGTTTCTTTCTTCTTTTGAACACAGAAAACTGCTGGCATCTATTGACTTCCAAAAGCATTTTTCCCCACTGTGGGAGTTAAAGTGTGCCAGCTTTCTTTTTCAACTATCCATTTAAGAAGGAACCTGTTCTTTACAGTCTTTTCCTGGTTACAAGCAGAAAGATTGCGTAGTTGTGATCATGGCATCATATTTCCATGCCAACATATGAGATGGCCAAACAGTAACTCTTCTTTTAAGAATTGTTTAAATATGAGTGTAAGCTTTTAAATGTGAAATAAAAACAAATAGTGATCACAAATGTCAGTTTGACATGGTATCTTCAACTGAAACAAGAATTGACTTAAAGATGTAAACAGTACATTTAAAAAAAGCAGAATTGATCTCACCAGCAAAATGCAGTAAACGTTTGTGACTGTGTCTTTGGATTACTTAAAGAAAACTTACGTGCGACAGTCGTAGTTGACATTGTTGTAGTAGCTGTGGTGGTGGTGGTGGGGGCAATGGTGGGGAGACCATTGCAGTTCACACTCAGGTCACCATCAGTACCAGTGGAATTGTACATTACAAAGCCTGGCTGGTTGGTGGTGATAGTCTGCTGGATCCAGCTCTGATATTTAGACACCCTGGTATACACACCAGGCAAATTTGGTTGAGCACAGCCTTCGCCAAAGCTCACAATTCCAGCCTGGATCCAGACTGAGCCCTGTTTGCTGACAATTGGACCACCAGAGTCACCCTGTCGAATGAAGAGACAAGCTATTAAAACTTTTTACTACAGCTAAAAGTTGCAGATAATATATAATATGAAGGAATATTGTAAATATATTCTCTTCAAATCATGTTTACAGTGTCAGGCGTGATCCGTGGTGCAGTGGTACTTTTTTTCGTTCTAAAACATGTCATTGAAAGTTATACTGTTGGTACTGGAAGGTGGGTGCAAAAAAAATACCAGGCTCGTAGCCAGCCTGGTGAAAGGGGTGGTTCTTTTTCTATTTAATTATTTCTCTATTCATTTTCTGTTTAATTATGAGGTTTAAATAGGTTGCATTTTAGTGACATTTTAAGCACTATTTTTTGCTGGATTAGCTTGTTGGATGGTCATCCTAACCACATTTTTTGATGTACCAAAAACATTTCCTAAAGATTTACATCAATTATCATTTACATCATATATATTATATATACATCAATTACATCATATATCATTAGAAAAAAATAGAAATCTGTTGAAGTTTTAATCTAAAAATTAATTAAATAACATTCATTTAAATAGCAAACTGGCCAGCACATTCAATTTTTCTCAGTCACATCGAAGCAACAGGCAACACAGGATTCCGCATGGTGTTAAAGCTTTCTTCGATGGATTATTTTCACAATTTATTATGGCATAGCAGTCAAAATAAGACAAATGAGCTCATTTATGGGGCAGATTCTAGTGAGGGGTTGGTCTTTCGAACCCCTCCTGGCTACAGGCCTGTATACACTCTTACCCAATTACCCAATTCACCTATATCACAAGTCTTTGGACTCTGAGGGAAACCGAAGCACCCGGAGGAAACCCACACAAACATGGGGAGAATATGCAAACTGCACACAGAAATGCCAACTGACCCATAAGGGGCTCGAACCAGCGACCTTCTTGCTGTAAGGCGACAGCACTACCCACTGTGCTAATGTTCCACCTATTTTCAAATAATACATTCTATGATTCCCATTTTCATTAGCATAGTAAATGAAGCACAGATGCCTTATTTAAACCAAATAGCTTTCTGTTAGTGAACTAATAATTAAAGGTCAGTAGGCAAGATCTCAAAGGTATGAGATTTGTAGTGAAATTAACAATGTTTTGAAAGCTGAATATCCATACATCATCACCCCAACTCTTTCTTAATTATTACATTTTAGAATTTAATTAAAATGGTGGAAAATCACAAACATAAGTACTGCAGTGTTACCTGACAGGAGTCTTTACCCCCTTGCAATAGTCCGGCGCACACCATGTTGTCTGTGATAGACGAGACCCCATAAAGACAATTACACTTCCTGTTTCCAATAATCGGCACTTGCACTTCCTGTAGAGTTCCTGGTGAAGGTAGGCTGACTGAGAAAAAATGATAAATAATCCATGTCATCTACTGCAGGAGTACAATATATGATCTAACTTTGATTGAAAAAAATAAAATAAATGTTTACCGCCTGACGCAGTGTTCCCCCATCCGGTGACCCAGGTCAAAGTGCCGTTGTAGAAAGCACTGCCTGATGCAGCCAGACAGACAGGTCTGATGTAGTTCGTAAAACTCACAGCTGAGGCCAGTTGCAGAAGAGTGATGTCATTGTCGTAAGTATTACTATTGTAGTTTGGATGTTTTATGATATTAGAGACAGGCCTGGACATCGAGAAGGAATCCACTGTTGCTAGTGTTTGTAGGCCCAAATATACAAGTAGGCCAGTCGTTGAAGTGCTGGAAAATGACAACAACTGTTAAGCATTTTCCGCATCGGTTAAATGACATAGAGTATTTTGCAAGAACTTGTCTTTATACCTGGAAAAGCAATGTGCTGCAGTCAGAATCCATTGGCTGTTAATGAGAGATCCACCACAGAAATGGCTGCCGTCTCTCTGAAGACTGACCTGCCATGGCCATGAGCCGACCGGTGCGTTCTGTCCTCCCACTATCCTTGTGTTGAGAGGTGCTAAGCCACACTCTGACAATGGAAAATGCACATTTTAGTCACAGAAACACTAGAATCTGCCTATTTTAGGTGATGTGTTGAAAAACTGGTTACCATTTTGTTGCGCGTCACACCCTGGAAAACAACAAACAGATTGAGTTACTCATAAATTCAGCAAAATGACAGATTTAAAAAAATGCTGGGCTGTCGTAACACAATGTTAGGTCGATTAGGGAAAAACTTAACATTGGGATATATACTTTTTAAAATTTAAATTGTACTTTATCCCAACCATTGGTTTGCTCACAACCCTAGCAGTGTTACAGCAACCTCGCATTTTTAGAGTGTACATGCAATTTAAAATTAGTTCTGTAAGAACAAAAATTTAATATCTACAGTGGATACACACACAATCTCATTCTGACTGGTTGCTTTTATTTAACTAGCAAGTTTTTTTTTTTTTTTTTTTTTTTACAAGAAAAGATGCCTTTCTTATTTAGATTTTTATCTTCTTTCCAGTGCAAATATCTAAATAATTCTTATATTAAGAAGCATTTTCTAGGCAAGCAAAAGATAATGTCTTGTTTACGGAAATAAGACACTATTAAGTGAGTTTTTCTTTAAAACAAGCAAAATAATCTGCCAATGAGGTAAGCAAAATAATCTTGTTTTCCCTTTTGACATAAAATTACTTTTCTTACCCGATTATTACCCACAATCAAACTATTTTGCTTGTTTTAAGGAAAAACTCACTTCATTTTGGCATATTATTTCATAAAACTAGACAATATGTATTGCTTGTCGAGAAAATTTTTCTAAATTTAAGAATTTTATATATATTTTGACTAGAAACAAGACAAAAAATCCAGGTAAGAAAAGCCTTTTTTGCAGTGCAGGGTTCTCCCAAAAGATATATTGGGATATATAGGGATAATTGTCTATATATACAAAGACAAACCTGAAATTATTTATACCCCTGGCAAATTCTAAAAAATGTTTTCTGTTTTAATATATTTATTTATTTTATGATAGCCAAACAAATGGTTCTCATTGTATTTGCATTGTAAACCTTAAATAAAAGTTATTTTTTAATGTATTAAGTTTTTATTTACTTTACTCTGAAAATAATTCTGACAAGCTTTTTCTTTTTTAGTTTTTCTTACTTCAGTTATTATTATTATTTTTCAAATTCTGCACAGAAATATTTGATAAATAAACACATATTCTGTCTGTCCCCCGTAAGGAATTATTAATAATAATTATCCACTAAAGGGCCTTACCTGTTAGAAGAGCAATGGTCAATGCTACACCAACTATATGGATCTTCATGATCTGCATCTATATGTTTCACAGCTGACTGCAAGGGTTTAGACACTTGCCCCTGCTTTATATTCTTGCTTACTACACACCTACACACTCTCTCATCACATCTAAACCAGGCACGCCTCCACCTCTGTCCATGGGTAAACTCCCTCATTGTTCAGTCATGCTCCACTTATTGAGCAACCTGTATGTTTAAAAGAGTCCTGAGGAACATGTCAGAGACTCTCGGCCAGGTGTAAATTCCCACCTCTTCAGACTGCTGAAATCTGAATCTTGTCAAATATGCAATCAAATGAGATGTTAGTTTGTGTAATGGCTTTTTAAACTTGAGTAGATCATCTACGGGTGCGTGTGGTCTTTCTGTCAGATATTAAATGAGACATGTTAAGCACAGTAGCTCCATTTTGGGGGGTATTTAACTGTGTCGCTTGAGAATTTTTGAATTGCTGAATGGCTCTCGTCAGAAAACGTCACTCTTTTGTTGCAAGAGATTTCTCATGCATGTGATTCACTTTGTAAAAATACACTGAAAAAATAACAACACACATTATTTACTCACGTTAGTTAGTCATGATAGCTTTGAGCTACTGATGTAACAAAATTGTGTTTCTACTCTAAAACTTGATGTCTTTGCTTTTGATTAATGTCATTCAGTCTGTTAAATTAAAGGGGACCTATCGTGCATAAATCAATGAGAAGTTTAAACACAGTTATGTGACGACGGTGTATGATTATAGCAAGCCTAAAATTAATAATCCTTTTTTTCATAATCACATTTGATAAAAACAGCCTGCAGAAACAATTCGATTGATATTCTCATCAGAGGGGTAAGCCCTGCCCCCTAGTGATGATCTCTTCCTCAATAGCATAGAAAGCCCTGAGTGAGACCAGCCATCCATCACTGGAGTTTCACCATATCTGCTGAAAATAATGTCAGCGGCTAAAAGGCATTATAATTGTTGAGTTTTAGGACGCACAAATTAACACCGTGTCTCCATAGTGTCACGATCACCAGCGATCTTAACTCCTTAGATCAGGAGAACATGCACAATCACACAAGAAGTACAAATCCGCCTGGTTATGGACTACATCTGCACTCATGCAACACACTCACACTCCTGCTCCAAGTCACCACTGATTGCACACACACCACCTGAGGATTGTCAAGGACTGATTACACACACTACTTAAACCACACAGAAACACTCACCGTGGCTGAGTCTTGTTTACTTCATGTGACATTTCAACGTGTTTCCTTGGTCTTTTTTTCCCGTGTTTGTACCTTCGCCTTGCTAGTCTGTTTCTCTCTGCCTGCCGCCAGGCTTTTGACTCCTTGCCTGTTCTTGATTACGATTCTGGACTGTCTTTATGCTTCTGTTTACTCCTGTTGACCATTGCTAACCGAACCTCGCTAATTAACCTGCATTTGGATCCACACCTCAGTTGTCAGTGTCACATCCCCATGTTACACATATTCACTTGTTTTGACATTTTCAGTTTTCACAAAGATAACCTTAGTCCTGTTTTGAAGCTGCCACTATGATGACACAAATGCATGTGTGAGCACAATGTCATTTACATTTAAAGCAACAGTCACCAAAACTGCACAATTTGAATTGAAGCCTAAAAGAGGTAGTTTCAAAGAGTTATAAAAAAAAAATTGTGCGGTATTTTGAGCTGAAACATCACTCTAGGCACATCAGAGACTTATTTACATCATGTAGAAATGGGCATGATAGGTCCCCTTTAAAACATATGGGGTCAGTTGAAACCTACCTAGTGTCACGGTCAGAGGCAGAAGAGGGAGACAGATATAGCACAACAGTATGTTTATTGCTGTAACATCGTTTGTAGTTGAAACAGGTAAGGTAAGGCAGTCTAAGGTAAGGGGAATCCGGCAAGGCTAGTAAACGGAGTCACTTCCCTTAATGGAGACGGATGATGATGAGTAGATGCAGAGCTGATGTGGAGCAGTAGCAGAGCACAGGAGAAAGTTCAGGAGAGGTATCGGGAAGGCTGGAGTGATCGTGACCTTGTGTGTCAATGCAATACTCGACGGTGAGTGTGCGGATGAGGGGAGCTTATATGCATGAGTCCAGAGTGATAACAGGTGGTGATTGATACTCAGAGGATTGTGCACGGCTGGAGGACGGTCTAAGTGAATAAGAGTGAGAGTGACGGACTGGGGACGTGACAGTACCCCCCCCTCCACGGGTGACTCCTGGCACCCAAGAACGACGGCGGGGACGGCCACGACTCTCCTAGGACCGAATCCTTCCCCTTCTACTGGCCGTTCTGCCGCCGAGAGCCAAGGATGTCAGGTGGCCCTGGAGGGGGAGACGTCCGGAGATCTGTGAAGGGAGAAGGAACAGGGTCAGTGAGAGATTTGAAGAGGGAAACAGAGTAAAATTAATGTGGGCTGGAAGGTTGTGAGGAACTGGCAGAGTCACGAGCCGGCCTGGCGCCGGCAAGGCAAGGAGCCAGGCTGGGACCGGTACTGGCGGGCGCACTGTGGCTGGAGCCGACTCAGGCGGGCGCACTGGGGCTGGAGCCGACACTGGTGGCCGCACTGGGGTTGGAGCCGACACAGGCGGGCGCACTGGGGCTGGAGCCGACCTCGGCGGGCGCACTGGGGCTGGAGCCGACCTTGGCGGGCGCACTGGGACTGGAGCCGACCTTGGCGGGCGCACTGGGGCTGGAGCCGACCTTGGCGGGCGTACTGGGGCTGGAGCCGACACAGGCGGGGCAGCCCTTTTGCTCCGTCTTCCTTCCACCGGTCGGGTTGGCAGCTTGAGGGGAGTCAGTCCACTGGCCGGAGAAGATGATGATGATGAGTTGGTAGGTTTACCCACGAGCCTGTAGCTATTCACAGCTAGGCTGCGTGGTAAACCGCCGTAACTGGGAGATGAGGCCTTCGATGTTGTTGGGGGGTGAATGTGGTCTCCACACTCAGGCCCCCAAGACAGTACCTCTCCAGAGCCCCAGTCAATGACGGGACGGTGCTGGATGAGCCACGGACGACCCAGCACCACGTCCACATTGGCGTGAGGAAGGACGAATAGGGTTAGCTGCTCCTGATGGTGAGGGGATGTGATGAGCGTCACCTCCTTAGTCCTCCGGGTGATGCGGCCATCGTCCAATGGTGAGTCCTGTATATTAGTGACTTCAAAGGTGGTCTCACAGTAGACGGAGGGAAGGCGGTGCTTAGCAAGGAAAGTGGACGAAATGAAGTTTCCGGAAGCCCCCGAGTCCACCAGCACATGTACGGGGAGAACACGGGAGCCAATGATTAGGGAAGTGGAGAGATGAGGCATAGGGGAAAATTGCAGGAGTGATGGAGAAGGCACTCACCATTGGACGAGGAGGACGAGCTGGACAGGAGGAGATAGTGTGTGAAGCTTTACCACAATACAGGCATAGCCGGCGCTGGATACGGCGCTGTCGTTCGGTTGCCGTGAGGCGACGGGTGTCGGTGAGCATAGGCTCATCGTGGCTCAGTAGAGGAGGTGGTGGTGGTGGTGAAGGTGTGTCGACTACGAGGGGCTCGTCGACCAGCATGGGCTCGTCGACCAGCATGGGCCCGTCGTGGCTCATCGGTGGAGAAGATGGTGGCTGAACGGAGGGAGGTCGGGATTCAGCAGTTGGAAGGCTACAGGCTGACAGATGCTGTGATACGGAGATGGTTTTTTTGATGAAGGTTTCTAGCTGAGCGTTATCATCATATATTACCATGTGCCTCTTTAAATCGGGATGTAAGCCTCTCCGGTAAGCTGCGAGGAGCGCCACCTGGTTCCAGCCACTGCTAGCGGCTAGCGTCCTGAACTTAAGGGTGTAGTCATGGATTGACGAAGTATTTTGTCGAAGATTAATGAGTTCATCATGGACGGACATAGGAGTGAGGGTCGCTCCGAACACCTCCCGGAAGTGTGTTGTAAATGCGGTGAAGGATGAGAGAACTGGGCTCTGAGAGGTCCACAGGGAATCTGCCCATTGCAGCGCCTTACCAGTCAACAGTGAGATGATGTACGAGATTTTGGATGCTTCGTTAGGAAATCGTGGGGAATTCGCCTCTATGTAAAGAGTACATTGAAGCACGAAGATACTGCAGGTACTGGGTTCGCCGCCATAGCATAGCGGGTGAGCTAACGGCGTGTTTACTATTGTGGGAAAGATCGGCGCTGGGCTGGATGGTGCTTTAGGCAGTCCAGAAGAAGTCATGGTGACTAATTCGGCGAATGGGTCGGGTTTTCCAGTAACAGTTTCCATAGACAAGGTAAGTGGATACTTTACTAGTTTGTTGAGCTGGAGCGGGGTTCACTTCCGGGTAGCGTGTGTTCGTTCACTTCAAACTTGTTTTTCTTCGTGGGTCGAGTATCCTGTCACGGTCAGAGGCAGAAGAGGGAGACAGATATAGCACAACAGTATGTTTATTGCTGTAACATCGTTTGTAGTTGAAACAGGTAAGGTAAGGCAGTCTAAGGTAAGGGGAATCCGGCAAGGCTAGTAAACGGAGTCACTTCCCTTAATGGAGACGGATGATGATGAGTAGATGCAGAGCTGATGTGGAGCAGTAGCAGAGCACAGGAGAAGGTTCAGGAGAGGTATCGGGAAGGCTGGAGTGATCATGACCATGTGTGTCAATGCGATACTCGACGGTGAGTGTGCGGATGAGGGGAGCTTATATGCATGAGTCCAGAGTGATAACAGGTGGTGATTGATACTCAGAGGATTGTGCACGGCTGGAGGACGGTCTAAGTGAATAAGAGTGAGAGTGACGGACTGGGGACGTGACACCTAGTACTTAAAATGTTTTATTTAAGTGAAGTTTCACAAACTAATTTTGGAAAGGAGCACATGAAATGATTGATCACATCTAGTGTCTCATCTGTAATCATTAGTAGGGCCAGACGGAATCTGCTGACATTTTTTGCTATTTCTGTGGAGTATTTTGTTAAAAATATGCAGATTTATGCGTAATGATTTCAGGAGTATTATAACTAAAAACGTAATATAAGAAATAAAAGTAATACCTTTTTAACTTGTATTTAATGTTTACAACGTGAATTTAATTGTATCCACTTTATTTGGTAAACAAAGCAAGTCTCTCATATAAAATATTTACTAAAAGACAGAAAATTTGACTTTACAAACTGTATTGTAAATAAATCATGTGAATATTTTTTATATTAGTCAGTAATATTACTGAAATTAATTTAAAAACTGAATAAATTTAAATTTACACAAATTTACACTAGTAAATAAACAGAATTAATGATGGGCTAAAAATCTGCGGAATCCTGGGTGTGCAGATTCCGTGTGGCCCTAATCATTAGTAAGCCAATCAGATTATTCCAAAGTACTGTAAATAGCCCATCTAGCATTACTGCCTTTGTTTTTTGAAGAATCCTCTCCATATCCCCCTTTTCCTCCTTTACCAAGGGGAGCTCTCGAGAACTACCTGATCTTGGACCCCCTTCTGCTCAATTATCTCCGAGCTCAGGATTCTCTCCCGGGACAGCATGCTAAACCTGCTATTATTATCAAACAATATTTATCTGTGAACTCTTGAAATTGTCTTATGTGTTTTTCAGAAAAAATGAGAAGGAGGACTCTTGCGAGTGTGTAATTATGTTTATGTAAATCACACTGAGCACTGAGTATTTGCTGAGTTTTGAACTGACAGATGTCATGTTAGCTTTTCTCGAAGAACAATTATCCTGCTAATATGGGAGCCGTTTCTGTATATGCATCTGTTTCTGTTGGTCATATTAGAACAGTCAAACGAGTATGCAAACACTTGTGTGAAAGTTGACTGCATCTGAAACCCTAACACATTTGAGAACCAATATAAATGTTAAACTATCAATCCAATTATAATAGGCACATCATTTCTGAAGCATTCGACTGTGGCCTCTGTATCGCGGGGAGTGACACTGACAACGGAGGTGAGGATCCAAGGTTTATTGGTGAAATCAGGTAAGCAGTGGTCAACACGGGTGCAAACAGACGTATACAGGCAATCCACAATCGTATAGTCAAAGTAACAGGCAGAAGGTCAACAAGGCAGGTAGCAGGCAGGGATAAACAGACAAGCAAGGCAAGGATCAAAACACGGTAAGACAGGACAAAGGAAACACGTTGTAATATCACTTACAGTAAACAAGACTCAGCAATTAGGGTGAGTGTATATGCTGCTTATGTAGTGCAGTAGTCAGTCCATAAGTAGCTTCAGCTGTGACAGTCTAATCAGATGGTGACTTGAAGCAGGAGGTGTGTGTGTGTGTGTTGCATGACTCAGTGTGGATGGGGGGAGACGGATATCTTTGAAAACGGAGGCGTGGCTGCTGAGATTGGCTACGTGATTGGGGCTTTGGGTCATTGCGTATCCTTTCCTTATTCGTCAAGCGCACATGACTATAACGTCACCGGCAGACAGCAGACCAGCCTTCACTGTAAACACTGTATTTTCGATAGCCATAGATGTTTTATATTCATTTGTTACTTTAAGTAACAACTGGACCTCGTCGTCTGTCCACTAAAAGACCTCTCTTGCTTTCTTTGCCATCGCGTTCATCGTTCAACCAGCGTTTGTTGACTAACAGTAACCAAATGCCGCGCGAGACACATGCTTCCTGTTTATACTTGAACGCGCATGCTCAGAGTGCGCGAATGGTCACATGATATACGTTTCTGGTGGCGTAGTGAAGACGGAGATCTGTTAAGACACTGGGTGAAACGTTAGTGTGGACGAGGATCGCTTTCATGCTAAAACGCTGTTTTAAAACTAAAACGCACTAGTGTAAACGGGGCCTTAGTTAGTTAGTGCCACAGACACTTTAAGCTTAGAAATTTTAAGCTTAATTAATCGAGTTACTGAAAAAATGGCTTCTTTGTAGAAATTATAATAAACTATGGGTCAAATTTACTAAACTAGACAAGTGGACAACAGATGGAGTTAAAAAAAGTTATTCTCCCAACATTTTCAAATATTACAAATTATTCATTACTTTTAAAAGCTCTAAATTAAAGGTAGAATTAATTATCCCAAGTAGTGTAGTGTAGTTCAAATTAAGTTGCAAAACAAACAGAGGCAATGATGATAAAGTGAGCAGGTGCAAAGTGGGTTTAATGCATGCTATTTTGAGCTTTAGGGTGGACTAATCAGATTTTACCAAGCAATGTGGACATTTGAAAACACCAAAACGAATACACCCACAACCCCAACAGGCCCTCACTCTTTTTTGCTATCCCTTACAGCTAACAGGCTCTAAGTGTTTTAGGACTCATACTGAAACTGTGTGGTCAAAAACATTTTCAATTATATCTTAGTGCGCACTGAAATAAATGCTTCAATAAACATTCTAAAAAAAGCATTTTATTTTTTATTTTTTCAAGTGCAGGTTAAAAAATGGCTCAATAACCAGTACACTAACTACTGCAAACCTTAGTTAGCAGCACTGCATATAACAATTCTTCGGATACGCATGCAATTAGGTAATACTGTACATGAAAATAACTGTTATGTTGATGTTTCACTGCATGTATTAAACAAGTAGTTCACCTGAAAAGGAGATTTCCTCACTATTTACTCCCGCTCCACTTGTTCCAAACCTGTTTGGGTTTCTTTCTTTTGTTTCAACACAAAACATGATATTCTGAAAAAAGTTGGGAAAAAGCACCCACTGTAGGAATTTGTTGGCAAAACCTCATTAAAGCCCCATTGAAATCACAGTGAAGTTTTTTATATGTTAGTAACAGTATATTAGTCATAAGGATATAGGCTAATAAAACTGAAAAAAAATTGCATTTAGAAGGTAATAATATACAAAACATTTTGAAAGTCACTTCTGAATAAAATGTTTGGGGGGTTTTTTTGACGTCACCTCATACTTCATTAAACGCTCTCTGGTATCTGACATGTCCCGCCCACTTCAAGTTGCTATTGCTGTTGCTGAAATCAGTCCTTTATTCACATCAGGGTCACAGACCTTTCAAAACCTCAACTAAACACTTCAAAGGGGGGTGGGCTGTGTGTGGGGAGGGGAGGGGATGGCTCCATTTTAGAAACAGCTGATTAATAATTATATGAACGTAAACCTTTGGTTCTCATCCAGCTGTCCCCCCCACTTTTAAAATGTGCACTACACCCCTGCTTGCAAGCATATACTGTACAAAACAATAAATGCTAAAATGTGTCATTCTGAACTCCTCCTTTGTCACCCCAGGGTTTTTAAATGCGACATGCACAGCAGCTGTCTACAGCAAGCCTCGAGGGGGAAAATACATCGCACACATGTAGGGGATAATGAATCAGACAGTGTAAATATGACTTCATTTTGGGTAATGGAAATCTGCTTTCATAGTAATGTCACATGAACCACCACAACACGGTACATGGTCCATCAGCAGAGAGAGGATTAGCGGTTAGAAAGGGTGCGTCAAACTCAGTATTACTATTATAGACTGTGGCAGTGATGAGTCTATATATATATAAACAGCTAATAGCATTTCGTTTTATCACAGCTTTGCCAGTATATATATTGTCCTGCCTTCCTGTTTCAGGTGAAGATACACCACTCATCAAACAAATTTGCTCATTTCAAAGCACTTCACAAGGCCTTTATGTACAGAGTGCTGACATTTGTTTTTAATGCCTAAATTGTATTGTACTGGCTGTATGTCTGTTTGAATAAATTCACATGAATCCAATGCAGATGATTAAATCATGTAAATCCAACACATTTTTTAGTGTAGGAAAGGCAATTTTAATGTCAGCCGTTTGTAAGAGCAGGAATGAGATTACGTATAAATGAATTCAAATTACTGTAGCCACAAAGTTACCAAAAAACAAACTCTCAAACAATTTGCTTGCGGTTGCGTACACTAACTAAACAACTAACTTACTCTAATGTACACCATGAAACTGTTAAGATGAATTAGAGTCAAATTTTGGTGACCTACAAACATTTACCAGGCTGTTACAGGAAAAAGAAGTCATCCCTCATTCTTCTGTTAAGGAAAATTCTTCTCATTCAACAGTGTTTTCCAACAAAAGGGTGAGTCACGGCAGATAATTGCTTCGCTCATAGCCGGAGGAAACAGTTTGCATGCTTCTGAAAGCATGAGCGATAACCATAAATAGCCACAAGATAACTTTGATGTAAAAAAAAAAAAGGTGAAGAAAAGCTAAATCTATTAGACAAACATATTTTGATTTTGTGTTGCGTCAATTTATGTCACATGTATTTCACAATAAATTGAAAACACAGGAATGTAGTTACAGACACCCAACCAGGTAATTTCAGGTGTTGAGGACATTGTGAGAACATGGTGAGAACACTTGGTAACACTTTAGTTTAAGTAACAATTAACACTATTAGCTGCTGGCTTATTACCTGCCTATTATTAAGATATTAACTCTTTATTAGTACTTACAAAGTAATTCTAACATTCAATACATAGACCTACTTAAAAAACTACTACTTTACTAACTATTAATAAGCAGCTGATTAGTATATAATGAGCTAATAGAACTGAACTGAACTAAACTGAACTTCAACTCTGACAACTGGACTGACACAGTTTCAACTTCTAGGTTAAGTTGCTTTGATACAATCTTCATTGTAAAAGTGCTATAGAAAAAAGCTGAATTAAATTCCTCATATAGGGATGTGAAAGCAGACTTGTCTGTTTGGTCAACAACAAAAAAAGAAAGAAAGAAAGAAAGAAAGAAGGAAAGACTTTAAGAGTGTCTGAATATATCTGTTTGAAAAATGTGGTATACATTATAATGGAGTTGGTCATACCTATGATTTCTCACTAAAAGTTAATGTCCTAATCCTAATGCTAGGGGGAATAGAATAATATGGCTTTTGTGACGTGAGAATTTTTTTGGATATGCACTATACACTCAAGGGGACCAAGCCTCTTGCTTTAAGAAATGCTGGGTTATTTAAACCCAAAATTGAGTAAAATATGGACTAACCGAAACACTGAGTTAAAGTTGGTCATATTTCATTTAAAAAAAAATTAACCCAGCATTTTTCAGAGTGTGTCATCAACAAGGAAATTAATTGTGTGTATTTGTGGAATCACCAACCAACAGCTCTTGAAAACTGCTCATTTTTGCAGATTTCTTGAAGAATGCTAAACTAGCTAAAGCCTGTGGGTCTACTATTTCATTAAAGGTTTTTCATTTTTAACACAAGTGCCTTGAGTTTTTTTCACAGTTCAGAAATGTTTGACTAAACATTCTGTAAGTTATTATTGTAGATTATAATGCTGTGACAGTAGTGTCAGTGTTGCCGCCTCTAGAAACACATACAGTCACTTTGTTGCACTGTTGTTATTTATTTGCTCTTTCCCTTAAGCAGTGTTTAGGTGACAGCTGTTTGGACTGGTATTTATTATTCCATATTTTGGGTTTTTTACCGTTTATTTGCAGTTGTGAATTGCATTCTACGATATTGATCTCTACTCTATCGATTTTGATGTTGAAAATTCACCTCTGCAGTTTAATAAATGACTTTTATTGACATTTTAGTCATTTAAAATAATATAAGACATAATATATAGAGAAGTAAGTCTGTAAAATATCAGAAAATGAACTGGCAGGTCATTACAAGGTTTTTGTTGCGTAAAATACAACACCAATCCAGACAATATATCACTTTAAACTATTAAAACTGGTAATAAAAGTCACTTTAAAAGGTTAAAAGTTGTTGGAAGAAAGATCAAGGTCCCATAATGGAATTCAAAAGCATTAATAAATGGGGAAAAGTAAAAACATGAAACATTTTTAAGTGTAGATCACACACTGTAAAAAAATCCAGCTTACAAATGGTTAACTCAGTTTAAAATTGTAAGTTAGGCGGACATATTTTTGAGCTCAGAGTCGAATTTTCTCATAAAAATGATTCAACTCCATGTTTGGAACTGTTTGTTCAATGAAAGTAAAAAAAATAGTAGATGAGACTTTACATTTGATTTCTCCACATCTTCAAAAAATAAAAAGTTGAGTTAACTTAAAATTTTAAAGCAACCGGCTACAAAGAAATTTTGAGTTTATTAAGCTGCAGTGTTTGAAATTGTGCCGAATTATTCCGTAACGTATAATTGACCTGTCGGCGCCAGTGGTGTAGTGGTTAGTGTGTCGACACATGCACTCAGGTGTTCATGGCGACCTGAGTTTGATTCCCGCCTTGTGGTCCTATGCCAATCTTTCCCCTCTCTCTGCTCCCCATGCTTTCCTGTCAATACTCTACACTGTCCTGTCCATTAAAGGTGAAAACTCTGAAAAAATTATTATTAAAAAAAAGTATAATTGACTTAAACCAGCCTTTTCGGTCAACTTAAAAAACTATTTGGCTCAACTTCAACCACTGAAGCTCAATAAACTCAAATTTCTTTGCAGCCAGTTGCTTTAAAATTTTAAGTTAACTCAACTTTTTATTTTTTACAGTGCAGTGAGAGCACCAGTTATACTGTATAGTGATCATGCTCAATGATAGTATTGCTCTACAAGTAAAACACACTTACACACTAATTTGAGATTTTTTTAAATCACACCATCATCAGTTACAGTAAATTAAGTAAGTACTGCATACTGTGCTCTTATTAAAATCATGCAAGCAGTTCAACAGTTTCCGTGTGTATCAAGTCAGACTGGATCTTTCTAATCTCGTATTACATGACCTATGTTTGTTTTTGATTGAGTAAAAAAAATGTCACACAACTGAACAAACAAACCCTTTATAACTTTATCATTGAATAAATCTCACCTTTTCGTTATTTTATATTTTATTCATTTCCTTTTTTCCACATTTCACTTTAGATTATTCAAATGTGTTTTTTCACAATAATATTTTTTTTTTCAGAACTGTTCACTAAAAGCTTTTGGATCTATAAGTTTCAGGGCAATCAAACGTTTTTGGTTCCCAATTGTACCAGTTTACCTAATTATGTAACCAGCTTTAAAAATAAAGAAAAGAAATGTTGAGTTAGTTTTGAGTACCGTCTTAAAGAAGACAAAGACAGACATTAGATGACTAACTTGTAAGACTCGTTTAAGAGCTACATGTGACTGGAAAATCAATGTTACAAAAATAACTTAAAAGGAAATGTTCAGTTTCAAAACCAGACTTGGGGCAAAAAAAAAAGTATTGAAAAGAGGATTTTTAAATTTTTTATGTCCTGAAATATAATTGTCCTTGTGTGATGGACAGCAAAGATATCTACATAATTTCTTGCACAAAAGAGATCTTGTTAATTATTGCCCTTTTATAATCATTATAATAACTTCTGTTCATGTATTTTAATGCATTTGTTATTATTTGGATGCACATTTTCTCAATAATTAAGTTTAAGTTAAGAAATATTTTGTATCCGATGTATTATTATTGTTATTATTATTATTATTATTAACCAGCGTCAAGAAAGGACTTGAGTTAGGGCTCAAATTTGGGTGACACAAAGTGTTTGCTTGCATGGCTATAACTGTACCAATATTTCATTCATTCATTCATTTTCTTTTCGGCTTAGTCCCTTTATTAATCCGGGGTCGCCACAGCGGAATGAACCGCCAACTTATCCAGCATTTGTTTTATGCAGCGGATGCCCTTCCAGCCACAACCCATCTCTGGGAAACACATCCATACATTGTCATTCACACACATACACTACGGACAATTTAGCTTACCCAATTCACCTGTACCGCATGTCTTTGGACTGTGGGGGAAACTGGAGCACCCGGAGGAAACCCACGCAACCACGGGGAGAACATGCAAACTCCACACAGAAATGCCAACTGGCCCAGCCGGGGATCGAACCAGCGACCTTCTTGCTGTGAGGCGAACGTGCTAACCACTAGGCCACCGTGGCGCCACCAATATTTTACATATAATCTACATATAATCTAAATCATTTTATTTATTTACAGTAACTTATTTCATTCATTTATATAATGGAAATACAATTTCTTTTGAAAGCACGTCTACATTTACCTTTGTTATAGACAAGTACACAACCAAGAGCAACTCATCTCAAACAGCTTTTTTAAGAGAAATATATTCATATGTAAAGGTGCTCAGTGTCATTAACACAACTACTAAACACCATCTTGGTAACACACATGACACTCAAGCAACCCAATAAGCATTATTTATCAACATTAGGGCCAACATAATCTCTAATGTACATCAGGATTAATGAGGAAGTAAAATATTTATTACTTATAATACAATTATGATTGCTTAATGTTCTGTTCATACATTTAAAATCTTGATGTTTTATTACACATAAGGTCAAGAGAAAACGTAATAAACTGTAACAAATCTAACAATGTGCAATGGCAAAATGTATGTAACAAAATAAACGGATAGCATTTCCTCAAACAGCAATAACAGTGTGACAGATAGTTTCATATTGGTGAGAAATGTCAACTGTTTGTTTGTTTTCAACTGTTACTATAAGTTGTGGATTGAATTTTAATTGTTTTTACAGGAAAAAAAATTGTTATCATTGTTATTTACAAAATAGCTGTTACAAAAATGAATGAAGTAATTATTAATTATTAACATAAGTGTTTGATCCTGTAAGACGATGCTGTGCTTCGTCAGACCATTGCAGGATCACAAAAAGAAATGTATTCATGCGCAAGCTCCACCTCTATTTGCTGGAAGAGGTTGTTAGCTGAAAAGCTACATTGTCTTATAAGTAGATGAGCTAGACAAGCTGCTGAAAAATGTAGTCATGCTAGAAGCTTTACTTGTAGCTAGCTACTCCCCAAGACTCTTATATACTTTTTAAATAAATATACTTTCAATTTAAATATACTTTATTTGTCTGTAGCAATTTTAGTGTAGTCTACTGACATTTTAAATAATCATTTGTAGGCTTTAATATCGATTCATTGTGATTTGTGAAAACATATTTCCACAAGGTTTCAAAGCTGAGTACCTGCACAATAAATACCTAAAAAAAAAGTATCATCCATGAGCATTTTGCGTAAGTTTTACATGCATAGCTATGATAAAGATGCATGCAGCACTCTAAAAAACACAGTGTTAAAAACTACCCAAATTGGGTTGTTTTTAACCCTGTTGCTGGGTAAATATAGGACAGAACACATCAGGGGTTAAATTAACCCAAGTAATTGGGTTATTATTTTTAACCGCAAAAATGGGTTGTTTTTTCTACCCAATAATTGGTTATTTTTACTCAAATAATAGGTTAATTTGACTTAATTATAGGTTATATTTTCAAATGTAATTTTTTTTTCTTTTAAAATCATTAACCACATAAAAAACAAACTGGTAAATATTATATTAGCTTTATTTTTTTGTTCCATTACATTTTTTTCAGCATATTACACTTTGTAAATGCACTTTACCTCAGAGATCATACAAAACTAAATACAAACTATGACAATTAAAACAATTCGTTTCATATTTATGGGTTGCCCATAAACATTTTAAACAATTCACATGAATTCACATGCACATTAATTTAAAATGCCAAATGTTTTAACATTTAAAAGAATTCATTAACTACAAAAACATCCATATCAAATTTAAAATTCCAAAATACCTCAACGATTGTTTGTTACAAAGCAGTGTTTTTAGTCTATATTAAAAACCATATATTCATAATATATTCATTTGTGCTGCTAGTGCAAAAATGTCATTAATATCCATCAGTGTAAACAATGTAATACTCTTCCTCAAGCAATAAAACTTTTTACATACAAAATAAAAAAAAACGACCTCCTGGTGGCACGGTGGTGCAGTGGTTAGCACTTTGCATCACAGCAAAAAGGTCGCTGTTCGAGTCCTGGCTGGGTCAGTTGCTGTTTCTGTGTGGAGTTGCATGTTCTCTCCGTGTTCGCATGGCTTTCCTCCGGGTGCTCCGGTTTCCCCCATAAGTGCAAACACATGCAGTATAGGTGAATTGGGTAACCTAAATTGTCTGTAGTGTATGTGTGTGAATGAGCGTGTATGGGTGTTTCCCAGTACTGGATTGCAGCTGAAAGGGCAATAAACTCCCAACAATAGAAACACTTTTTTGGGTAGTTTACATCAAAAATATAAAACGATTTGAAGCATATTGTACATCCACTGCCCCAACAAGAGTCCTTAGCTCCAAAGCTTCTCCTTGCAGGATGACAAAAGGCTGGGAGTCAATGTGTCCATTTTGAAGTGACATAAGTGAAAGGGCTTGATGCTTCAGTCTGCTGGAGGTACTCCACCATATTTGTTCCAACCTAAAGACAGATAATGAAAATGAAAAAAATGACTATCAGAGTAGGAGAGTCAAGGTATGGTTATGCACAGAACCTTTGATTGGCCTACAAAGTATGTCTGAAAAGTTTTGGCTTCCTAATATAATAAGTATGAGCTTAACAAAAAATTCCTTTTCACTTGACATCTTAAAGTTACGGGATTTGCAGTTTTTTTTAACTACTGTTTTAAAAATAAAGTATACCCATTACCTGTCATAACTGTCCTGCTTGGTGCATCTTCTTTCTCTCCTTGTGGCCTTCACAAGTGCCTCAGGTGCTTTTGTATGTTCCTCAGTCTCTCTTCAAGGAACCTGGTCTATTATTTCAACTTTGGGCATACCATGTTACCTGCAAATACATTTTAAAAAATTGTATGAACACACAATACACATAAAAACCTGAATTAAACTGTGGGCATTGTTAATAATTCTACACATTTCATCTACACATTGTCAATTATCTGATTTATTTTCCAACTAGAAAGTATGCTTGACTAAGGACTGCTGTGAGCATAAATCTGTTTTTAATTATATGAAAATGCAAGGAATCTGTGTTTACGTTACACTATTTTCATTGCATTTAAACAAATGAGTAGTTTTACAGCTGTCAGTATTACATTACGTCTATAAATGTTTGAGAAATAATATATGTTTATATGTGTTAGACTTACGATTCATTAGCCGTTATGGGTAAAAGACTAGAAGAATAACAAATGATATTAAACTGAATTACTTTCACTACAAACAAGTTTTGTGCTAAAGACAATACATTAAAATAATATTAATTTGAAGGTTATACATGTCAGTTTTGTGTTGATCAATTTACAGTATTTGCACAAAAGCACAAGACAAATAGTACAGAACAGAAAACTTACCTTAAAACTAAAAGCTCTGGAAGCTGCCTTTCATTTAACTCGTGTACAAAACAATCCATCAAAGCACAGTTAGATCACCTAAAACATAAAAACAGAACTTAATTTCTGCAAACAGCTTTATTTATGATGCATTACTCAGCCATTATGTCTCCTTTTAGTAAACTCAGTTTAATAGTGTACATACAAAGTTTTTATTTCCACAGTGATAGTAGTAAAGGGCATAGCAGCAAAAAAATTAGACCTACATGCCAGATGAGACAAGTGTTTACCTTAAGCGAAAGGCTGTGGCCCTGCCACCGTGACAGTGTAGTGAGGGTCTGAATTAAAATCTGGAACAAAAAAATGGATTAAAAATTTGTTTTGCTACACCATTCTTGAGGAAATAGTTCACAGATTTCTTTAGACTTTTTTTTTCATATTCATCTTAAATATACTTAATATTTAATTTAAATATATATCACTATTCTCCTACCATGAGTCCCACCAAAAACACAACTCAACAAATTAGCTTGCAGTTTCTTAATAGTTTCTCATGGAAATTGCTGCAGTCTATTCATACAACAGTCTACGAATTAAAAATCGTTTGTTGAGTAGCTAAATAAATAAATGTTTCCTTTGAATGAATTGGTTTGTAAACCAATTGTTTTGCTTCAAAACACGTTGTAATTTATTTATAGTTAAAGCATCACACTCAAAAAGGTAATTTATTCTTTCTGTTTTGATTGTTTCTGTAGAAAGCAGTCGTGATATCCGAACAATAAACACTGCTGTATGGTTCATTATTTTAAGTAGTTTGCGATGAGGGGACGATTGGCTCTCTGTAACCTTTTGCTGATTTTTCTCTTTTGTCACAGAGAAATGTTCACGTGTTATCGGGACCATTGCAAGATTACAGCTGAGTTGCAGTTCAGCGCGAAATTTGCAGCTTCTTAACCAACCAGTTCCAGTCAAGGTACATTACTAGTTCAGCGCTCGGGTGGGGTTAAGTGCTCAAACTTCACGCAAAGCGCGCTTTGGCCCACCTCTTTACCGAGCATGGGCCGGCGAAACGGTCTGGGGTCAGACCCAGCACTGACACTCATCAAAGTAACCGGGCAGCCGTCACGGTACAGATAGCCTAGCCCTATGGCAGCTTGCCATACTAGCCCTAATCTTACTACATGACGCAACAATATATAATATAATAACGTTCATGCTGGTCACAAAATAAAAATAAAAACTTTGCCGAAATGACTTTGCTGAAAATACGAATACAAATACAAACCTTTATGTCACCTGAAATGCCGAAGACAGTCTGCTCGAAAAGCGTCTGGCTTGCTCCTCCTGCTGTTGATCCAAAATGCCCGCGAAAGATGACCCAGCAGTTGTGTTATTTTGTCTCAGCGTCACCGAAGTACGGTGGGGGATGTGCAGCTTTGATTACACATGTACAAAAGGTGGTAGTAAGAAATTAGAAAATTCAGAATGATTAAGGGCTGCTATGGGCATAAATATCATTTTAATTATACGAAAATGCAAGGAATCTGCGTTTACGTTACACTATTTTCATTGCAATTTTACAGCTCAGTATTACATTACATCTATAAAGGGTTGAAAAATTATATATATATATGTGTGTGTGTGTGTGTGTGTGTGTGTGTGTGTGTGTGTGTGTGTGTCATCGCAGTCAGCCCCTGCTGGGAGTTGATTTGATGGTGCGGTGCTAGGGTTGCATTGATTTAAGTCTTAGCAATTATTACCCAGAAAATAACCCAAGTTTGGGTTGCATAGCACTACCTAAAAACTACCCAAGACTCTGAAAATAACCCCCAAAAATTACCCAAATGCCTTAACCCCACATTTGGGTAGAAAAAATAACCCCGGATTTTTTAGAGTGAGTGTTTACTTTGAGCAAAGCTATTCATCCAATTTTATTTTCTTTATATTCTGATGTGGTGACCCCTGATACTGAGTGAATATTGGGTGAATGAATTGTGCCTCCTGCTGTATTGCAAAAATATACAGTATGTACAGTAAACTGATTGTTCACTTTTTACCTGCAATGTCCCCCTTTTCAAGCCAAATGGTTGTATTTACCATTAGTAAACAAATGTACGATCAGATAGAAGGCATTGGCCAACAAAGTCAGTTTACATTTGTTTATGTTGAATAATAGAATTCATCCTCAGAATGTTAATTAAAATATTTTAGATGATATCTGAGAGCTCTCTGATTCCACCATATACAGCGGCATCCTGAAAGGGAACATAAAAAAATGGTCAAAATACTCTGTAATGACTTTACCTACTTGTCTCTATCCCCCGACTGTGAGAAAGTCTGACATACTGTAGCACATTTGGACTCAAAGACTGGGTCGAATCCACTGTAGAGTCACATTCTCCACTCCACTCCAACTAATTATACATTCAACATCCCTGCAGCATGACTCTCCCCAGCATGTTCGGTGACCATGGCTTCACATTTCTCACACAAGCACTTATTAAACAGAAATGTGTTTATTTCCTTCCCACTCTCCACTATCTGTAATGAGAATCCGCTATGTCATTTAACTTTATAGACGAATAATAACGAATGCGACATTGCAACCCAGGCTCATTCTGAAAACGCAGTCCTAAGTATGTTTCTGGAGGCCGCGAAATAAGTCCTTGGAGGTACGTATTTTTGCACTTTTTGGTTTTGCAAATCCACGAGAGGCCGCTGTGTACGATTTTTGAGGTCAAAAATTTCTCTCGCGAGTGCCGTTCGCGCCTGCTGTTCTCGCGTAAACCCACCAGAGGCCGCTGTCGACTGACTGTTTGACTGACTGAATGACTGACTGACTGATTGACTGACTGACCAATCGACTGACCCACCCTCCTCCTTTCATACACCCAACCAAAATTTTAGTGATTGACCCACCCACACACTTCCCTAAACCCAACCAACAATTTTCAAAAGCAATCCAGAAAAAAATAAAAGCCCTCGTCTCATTTTTACTACGTTTTCATATTTTACCACATTCTCACCCTGTTATTTGCTGGTTTATCTTATTTTTTCAATCTTATCTCAGGTTTTTGTCTTACCTGCTCTCGGACTCAAACCCCGTCATCATGGTCAACTCCTCTCTGCATCTTATGTCCACCGACGTACATGGCGAGCTAACAGGACAAACTGGTTGCAGCGGAAAAGTCATCCACACGGAGGCAAGCATCAGCTGGAAAGCACAAAAAGGAACGGCGTGATACCGCCCCATAGCGTCCGTTTAAAAAATGAAACACAGCCATACGTACCTCTGACCACATAATGTGCGGTATCCAGAAACATACGTTGAACTACGTATTCAGAATGACCCTGTGCTGGACATACACCTTATCAAAGTTTATTATTTTTCTGCTACTATCAATACTCAATACTACGATGCTAGCGGCTGATTAGATTACATTAACTAACATGTGTACCCACCAAGCTGTTTTGTGTTTTAAAACCATCTACAGGCGTCCAAACAAAAACATCTAGGCTAAAACAAGGCTACATTTGGGCTGTTAGTGAAAATCTGACAGACGGCTAACAATGGTACAAAAATAGACTAGAAAGACTCGACACGTGGAGTTATTCATTCTTGTGTATTTGATGACTATAATCTATTTTTGGATCATTGTTAGACGTCAGTGTTTGGACATCTCTATTATTATGTCGTTTAAGCACGATAAAATGCTAGCTTTGTTTACCTGTAAGCTAACACCTCCCAAACAAGACATCTGCCCTGTCCCCTGTTGTTTCACTGCTCTGTCGCTGGTGTCTTGACCACATAGCAGACTCATAATTGTTTGGCAGTGGTCTGTCATGCATGTGAATAAACTTTTACAATTTATTTCCTCAGTGTCCAAACTGTCGTTGCGATCCTTTGTTTTCCTGTAATGTATTTGACTGATCCTTTTCTTGTAGTGTCCACTTTCAGTAGTCTCTGCATTATGCTTTCTTTTTCTTGACTCGCTGCAATATGCACTTTAAATAGTCTAAATATAGTAAGATTGTGTCACCAAAAGGGCACGTGCACAGCACACATCAGCTGACTCACTGCTGAGGCAAATCATGTGTGTTTATATTTTACTGAAATGAGTCATAAATCTAGTAGTAAATGGTAAAGATGTGGCTTTAAGTGGCTTTCGAAAGTGTTTTTGCTCATCGTGTTTATCATATTTTACGATTAAGTAATCAACCACCAAACACTCTAATTGCCGTTTTTTTGTAGGCTCCCCAGGTGTGTTATTCAGATATCTGCTGCGTTAGTCATAGGATCTGCGAAACAATGAAACCCCTGCTGAATTAAAGACTTAGAAGACTGGCTTAAATAGACATTAATAGCAATAAAGTAAGTTTTACACAATTCTTGAAAATGTAGAAAAGTTCAAGATCTAAATGTGACCCTGCAAAACTAGTTTTATGTTGCATGGGTACATTGGGCAATAGGGGATACACTGAATCATGAAATAGCCAAAAAATGTAAGTATGGGTCAAAATGATGGAATTTCCTTTTATGGCAAAGTCATAATTTCCTACTTTAAATCTACACTACCTGACAAAAGTCTTGTCAGCATCCAAGTTTTAGGAACAACAAATAACAACTTGACTTCTAGTTGATCATTTGGTATCAGAAGTGGTAAAGGCCTCTAGATTACGCTTATTTTCATTCATTCATTTTCCTTTCGGCTTAGTCCCTTTATTAATCCGGGGTCGCCACAGCGGAATGAACCGCCAACTTATCCAGCATTAGTTTTTACGCAGCGGATGCCCTTCCAGCCACAACCCATCTCTGGGAAACACATCCATACATTGTCATTCACACTCATACACTACGGACAATTTAGCTTACCCAATTCGCCTGTACCGCATGTCTTTGGACTGTGGGGGAAACCGGAGCACCCGGAGGAAACCCACGCAACCACGGGGAGAACATGCAAACTCCACACAGAAATGCCAACTGGCCCAGCCGGAGATCGAACCAGCGACCTTCTTGCTGTGAGGCGAACGTGCTAACCACTAGGCCACCGTGGCGCCTACGCTTATTTTACCAAAATAAAATATGATCATGCCTTGATTATTAATTATTTAATTAGGACAGTGAGGTCTGACTTTACTTGGACAAAAGTCTTTTATAGAATATAAAATAATACAGTATAGAACATAAAGTCGTGGTGCAGTGGAAAAAGAATAATATTGTGTATGACTCCCATGAACTTGGAGGACTGCATCCATACATCTCTGCAATGACTCAAATAACTTATCAATAAAGTCATCTGCAATGGCAAAGAAAGCGTTCTTGCAGGACTCCCGGAGTTCATCAAGATTCTTTGGATTCATCTTCAGTGCCTCTTCCTTCATCTTATGCTCAATAATGAACATGTCTGGTGACTGGGTTGGCCAACCTTGACCTTCTTTGCTTTCAGGAACTTTGATGTGGAGGCTGAAGTATGAGAAAGAGCGCTATCCTGCTGAAGAATTTGCCCTCTCCTGTGGTTTATAATGTAATGGGCAGCACAAATGTTACTGGGATCAACGACAAGACTTTTATCGGCTAGTGCAGGGGTGCTCAACCCTGCTCCTGGAGATCGACCTTCCTGCTGAGTTCAGCTCCTACCCTAATCAAACACACCTGAACAAATTAATTAGGACCTGAACAGCACTAGATAATTACAGACAGGTGTGTTTGATATGGGTTGCGACTGAAATCTGCAGGACGGTCGATCTCCAGGAGCAGGGTTGGTCACCCCTGGGCTAATGTATCAATTTATATTTTCTCGATTTTCTCAATATTCACCTGCATATTTCAGATTTTCCTATCCTAACAAAGCACAACTCAAATGAAAGCTTATTTATTCATTTATTTTCTTTTCAGCTTAGTCCCTTTATTAATCTTTATTAATATTCAAGGGGTCCCACAGCGTAATAAACCGCCAAATATCCAGCATATGTTTTACACAGCGGATGCCCTTCCAGCTGCAACCCATCACTGGGAAACACCCATATACTCTAATTCACACACATATACTATGGACAACTTAGCTTACCCAATTCATCTATACCACTGGAAACTGGATCACCCAGAGGAAACCCATGCGAACACAAGAAAAACATGTAAATTCCACATAGAAACTGTGTGGAACTGACCCAACTGACCCAGCCGAAACTTGAACCAGCCAACTTCTTGCTGTGAGACAACAGCGCTACCCACTGCACCACTGCATCGCGTCATTCAGTTTTATGTAATATGTTATTTATAAATCTCAATTTCCAAAAAAAAACAAAAAACAATGACACTTATGAATGGTTTTGTGGTCCAGGGTCAACACAGGAACTGTAGAGACAAAATGCCAGATAATAAAATATCCTTTACTCTTGCATACTTAAAACAATAATAAGGGATTTTATTAATGCTGTGCTGATTGCTTGTTGTAATTGTGAGTATATACATATATAAAGGTAGACCATTTACACTTTCTAATCATGTCTTATCTTTTTAACAAAAAATGACAGCATGACTGCAAGCGAATGAACAGGCACATTTGCTGACTATATTGTTAAAGGGGTGGTCATCCAGCTATTTTTAAGAATCTACTGATTTTGTTGAGTGCAAGTTTCATCATAAAAAATAGGCAATGGGCTCTGGCTGGTCAACTGGCCCAGTGTTTCAATCACTGACCACCTGGTTCATATTGAAAGAAACGTTGACAGATTTGTAGGTGAGGTTGCGACCACAGGAAGAAAAGTCTTGTAATTTCTGACAATCTTTTGTCGTAGGCCTTAAAAAAAGGTGCATTATATTAGAGAAAATATCTCAGTTTGCATTAAACTTTGAGCAACTTTGCAGATGTTATAAAATGTCGCAACTTTGTACAAGATAAAAAGTCAAATTATAATCAATGACCGCTGTAACCTTTTTATAGGTGAGTTTAGAATTTCCTAACTGTACCACTGGAGTGATTTCAACAGCTTTAGAACTTCTCATTGGTTGTGTCCAAAAGCTTACTTACTACTGACTTGTTGGCTTGATGCCCTAATGTCCCATATCTCCAAAATCTGGAGTAAAGATTTCATGTTAGGTATGTATTTGTCGTGGTTTTGTTATAAATGTCCTGTCTGTGTTGTCTTTGTTTAATGTTTCTATATATGACTTGAGCACATGTCTCAGTCAATGTTTGTGTCTGCCACGGTCTGCTCAGTTCCTGCCCTATAGTTTCCTATTACCCCACCAGCTTGTTTAACCCTCATCACGTCATCATTAGTGTAACTGTCTTCACCTGGTCCTTGTGTGCTTTTCTCTCTTCTTGTTGTGTTCTCTACCATCATGCCTTTGCTACTTTATTGTCTGTGATTCTGTGCCTAAACATCTACAGGGCCGGTTTATATCATGCATTTTTTTTTCTGAGTGGAACTTCATTTCCCACACTATGTGCAAATTTAGGCCATGTTGACAAAAAAAACCCAGATACACTGCAATTTATATAACTAATATTATTACTTACAGAAATGTAAGCTAGATATCTTATTTTACATTGTACATAATTTACATTGTACTGTATTTTTTATAAACCATAGACGGTTTTATATCTGCACAACTCTGGTTTGCACTCATTGCACCCACATTAAGTGTAATTGTATTATTTATTTTTTACTTTTTACATTTTTTGTGTAATTGTATTTATTTATAGTAATTTCTTTCTAAAATTCAACTTTTTGTATTAATATTATATGTTTATATATATATATACTGTATATTGTATATATGAGAGTAATGACATTTTCAATTCTCTGTATGTCCTGTACATGTGGTTGAATTGACAATAAAGCTGACTTTGACTTATTTGGCATTCAATTTATTTTATATTCAGGCTGTAAAACATCATTAAGTGGAAAATGCAGGCACTTTGATTACTTTTATTATAGGCTAAATGAAACATCTATTTCTGTCATACAGATATGTGCAAGACATCATTCAAAACTGTAATGGGTTTAATAGGTGTATGCATAACATACTCTCCCAAAAACAAAGCCACATGTCCTTTTTCTTTTATTATTATTTCTGGTTCTACAAGTAGGCTACATGCTGCATCTCTTGTTAATACTGCCATCTGTACATTTCATCTTCATAGTCAAAACTAAAACAAAACAATTTAAATGACCTGTGGCTTTCTGTTGACTGTGTATTTACACTTGTATATCTGATAGTATTTTATTCTTCTCTACAATTTTGCACCACCCACCATAAACCCTTTAAACTGCCACTGTTTTCAATCGCTGTTCCACCTGTTGTTGTCACGATCGCCAGGCGCCAGCGATCTCTCTCTCTCTGTGTCTCTGTCTCTCTCTCACTCTGTGTCCCAAATGACACACTATACACTATGCACTTATGCACTATGTACTTATGCACTTACACACTCAACAGCAAAGTGTATGTGTGTAGTGCTGTCCCAAATGGAACACTAAGGCTGCGTCCGAAACCGCCTACTACTCAGTAGGTACTGCATTTGAATTTAAACGTACTGCTCGGCCGTTAGAAAAGTACGTTCTATACAGTATGAATGTGAGAAGTATTCGCATCACTTTTCGCATACTGATTTTCGAATTCTATGAATTCGGACATACTACTCAGCTCGCATACTGATTTTAGCGTACTGTATAGTATGGAAGTATGCGGTTTCGGACGCAGCCTAAGGGCTTTTTTACTAAGCGGGAGTTCAAACCGTTTCCCTGATGACGTTTGAAGGTTGCCAAATTAGAGAAATAAATGACCAAAATTCCTAATAATACCTGGCATGACTATAACCGCATTCACCATCAGGAGGCGCTATAATCACTCTTGTTGGAGAAATTTGCTTTCACAGTCCAAAATAAATAAAGTTATCCAACATGTGTGCACGATAGCTCCGCCTCTTCCGTTACGTGCACGAAGCTCCGGTCGTTGAGTGCGTGAAGTGTCCATCATTACACACTTCATATTACCGGTGGAATGAGTGCATCATCCGGGTAATTAAAGTGCACTTATTATTGTTACAGTTTTCAGTGTGAACGCACTTATTACACTATTTATACTACAAAATGGCGTAGAAAAGTGCACAAGTATGCCATTTGGGACGCAGCTTCTCTCTCTCCGCTGTCGGAGATCGCTGGTTCACTCATGCTTGGCCAAGATCGGCCATGTTTGGACTACATTCCCTGGCATGCAACACACACACACACACACTCCTGTTACATATCATGACTGATTACGCACACACCAGCGTAGGACCATCACGACTGATCACTCACACTTCATAAGCAGCACACACACACACGCTCATTCGACACTGCGACATTACCTTATGTATCATTTGTTACCCGTTAGTATTCTATTATCTGTTTCCTGTTTGTTATCGTCATATGTGTTTTTCCTCTTCCAGTTTGTTTCCGGGTTCTGACCACAGTCTCGTATGTTTGATTATCCAGCCTGCAGCCTGCCTTACGACCTCATGCCTGTTTGCCGATGATTTTTGGTTTGACCTTTTGATATTTTTGATTACTGCTGTTATTAATAAAACTGCGATTGGATCCTTGCCTCCTGTTGACTTTAATAGCCAGCCCCAGCGAACGTAACAGCTGTACTGTTCTCCACTTAACCCAAATTTCACATATCTGTCATTACTGTAAAACCACCCCCTTAACCTCATTCTGCATTTGGGTGGTCCTTCCAGAATCGTAACAGTATTAATATAAGATATCATGATTTTTAAAAAAAAACTTGACCATTCATTATTTTACTTATAAGAAATGAGAACTTTAAAGCCCTCTATATTCTATGTGTCTCATCTCCAAATTGCTGCAGTAAAAATATTTCACATAGGTATGGGGTGCCCAGTATAAGAACTGGTAGTTGTTGTTTTTTCCACTTATTAGAATGGGGTCATTATAGCCCTCAAAATATAATAAAAAAAGCTAACAAATATTTTTAACCTTGTGTCATGATAGAATAGTGGGTGTTTGCTTAAGTCCTTAATTTCTTTGCCATTCTCCTCACTGTACTTCTGACAGCGTGTGACGTTATGATCTATAGTTGGATTAACTGAACTATTTGTTACAAAAGAAAGGGAATTCTGAATTCTTTAACGACGATGTCAACACACCCACCATGACAGTCTGATTCCCAATCACTGCATTTGAATAATACTGATTTGCTAGTGTCTGACATTTGTCAGAATGTTTAAGTTAAGTGGTTGCAAACAATTTATAGAGGCTGAACAAACAAATTACATTTAGTAATGTTCAAGTTGATTTGTTTTTCAGCCCATATAAATAGTTTGCAAACAATAAAAAAGGACTGCTTGTATCTAGTGTGTCTACTTTATTTTTTAGTAAATGTAGTGTGTGTGTGTGTGTGGCTTTCGGTTTGATTCATTTTTCAACCACATAAAACAGCAGCTTGATATTACAAAATGGTATTTATGTGACAAAAAAAATCAAATCATGCTTATTACAAAATATATAATATGTTTAGATTACTTATGGGTAGGGCCACACGGAATCTGCTCGCGCAGAATTCCGCAGATTTCCGCAGATTTTTAGCCCATCATTAATTCTGTTTATTTACTGGTTTAAATGTGTGTAAATTTATATTTATTCAGTTTTCAAATTAATTTCAGTAAAAATATTGATAAATATGAAAATATTCATATGTTTTTTTTTACGATACAGTTTGTAAAGTACTATTTTCTGTGTTTTAGAAGAGATTTTATATGAGAGACTTGCTTTGTTTACCAAATAAAGTGGATCTAATTGGACTTGCATTGTAAACATTAAATAAAAAATAAAAAGGTGTTACTTTTTATTTCATACTTTTTTTTTTTTTTTTTTTGGTGATGACAGTTTCAAGATGACTCTTTTAAGGAGAATGGAGTTGGAAACATTGCTCAAATCTTGATGGTTCGGTGGGTCTCATCTATGAACTCTGATATGTAGTTCCTGTTTTCTATTGGATTCAAATCAAATGATTGGCTCAGCAATTTTAGCTTTATTTTATTTTCTGAAACCAGTTGAGAGTTCCTTGTCTGTGTTTGGGATCATAGTTTTGCTCAGGGGCGCCGCTAAGGGCGGCAAAGTTAGGACGATTCTAAGGGCCCATGCACTCTAGGGGCCCACAGAGATCTGCTTTATACTGTAATATAAATTATGAATGTATCTCTAAATTAAAAGTAAAACAATTTAGTAGAAATAAAAAATAACAATACAGCTTATATCTGTCACTGTCAAATTGCCCCCCCCCCCCTGTTTTTTTCCTCCCGTTCTTCATGTGTTTATTTTATTTTACTGCATATAGCTTCTTTGTTAAATTAGCTCATTTTGTTTTCTTTGTATGTATGGATTACTTTAGTTGTTACTGACATCTGGTGAAAATTTAAAGTCAATTGCACCTTTAGAAATAGGTTTCCTGACAAAAAGACAACTACCTGCTGTACAAATGGAGTGACAGAATAATTATGTGATGGCTAAGAAAGATGATTAATGTGTTCAGGGAACTTATCACACTCTTATCCAAATGTAAACACATCTTCTTGTTTCAACTGAATGTTGCGCTTACCTTTAAGTGTCATTATTAGCAACTGATTGATTTACTGATTTGTTGTAATTGTATGACTCAGAAATGAAGGATTTGTTTTGTCATGACTCTCATTTCATTCATCACTTTTTGTAAATATATAAAACCGGTTTGTCTGACAACAGAAGGAAGGACATTCAACAATGGCACAATGAGTTATTTCACTGAAGGAGGTGCCATCAACTCAGAGGGTAATTGAGACAAGTTATGAAAACAAGGCATTATATTTTGATATATCATTATTTTTGGATTGTGTCATAAAACCATTGTTAAAAAAGGTTAAAGTAAGTTAAAGCTCACCCTAATGACAAAAGAAGATTTTTTTTTAAAGTTGGAAACCTGTAAGCATCGACTTCCATAGTATTTGTAAATACTTTGGAAGTCAACAGTTAGAGGATTTCAGCTTTCTTCTAAATATCTTTTTTTGTATTTAACAGAGGAAACTTTTTGTAACCATTTGAGGATGAGTAAATTAATACATTTTCATTTTTAGGTGAACTATCTCTTTAAATAAAAAAGTAAAAGACACAAATTCCATGTTTAACCTTAGAGGCACACAACTGTAAGGGTTAACAAGAAATGCAAAGTATTTAAAATGTGATGAAGTGAAAATGTCAAATGAGCCCTTTTATTTATTTCTATTTTTAATCACAAAGTGAATTAATTTGTCAAATGTGACAGTTTTATAGGGCTGTTAGAATACAACTTGCATGTAAATTATCAGAGGGAAAGGTTAACCTACACTGTCAGAAATAAAGGTACACGAGCTGTCACTGGGGTGGTACCTTTTCGAAAGGTTTACATTTGTACCTAAAGGGTCCATATTAATACCTCAAGGGTACATATTAGTACCTAAAAAGTACAAAAGTGTTCCTCTTAAATTTTTTACTAATATATATTTTGAGGTACCAATATGGACACTTTAAGTACTGATATGTTCCTTTTAAAAAGGTACCACCCCAGTGATAGCTCGCGTAGCTTCTGAGAGTGTATCTCAGTATTACTTGTTATAAAGGTCATTTAAGTGGACTCATTGTAATGAACATAATAAAGATACACTTCTTATGGGTGGGGGAAAATAATGATGCAGCACAGTATCACAATATTTTCCATGGCAATAATAGATGCCCGTATTGATGTATTGCTAGTATTTTATTAGACTTTTTTGGTTGAATAATCAAACCTTTTTTTTTTCTGGTGAGACAAGTCATGTACAGCATGCCATAAGTTAGTAAAATAAAGATGGTGGCACCACAGAAACATGCAACATTTACAACAGGCTTTCAGTAAAGTGTAGTGATAATAGTATATAATAATAATGTGAGATAAATGGTTCTGCTTAGCTAAAAAAAAAAGATGTTGCCCAAGAAATTCTTTGGTGACATATTTGGAAGTTGGAAAAATAATAATAATAATAATAATAATAATAATAATAATTCCTTACATTTATATAGCGCTTTTCTGGGCACTCAAAGCGCTTTACACAATGGGGGGGGGATCTCCTCATCCACCACCAGTGTGCAGCATCCACCTGAATGATGCGACGGCAGCCATATTGCACCAGACCACACACCGCACACCAGCTGATTGGTGGAGAGGAGACAGAGTGATTATGCCAATTATGATATGACGTTGGTTAGGAGGCCATGATGGACAGAGGCCAAAAGGCTGATCTGGCCAGGATGCCGGTGTTAAACCCCTACTCTTTTCCAAATAACATCCTGGGATTTTTAATGACCACAGAGAGTCAGGACCTCAATTTAACGTCTCATTCGAAAGACAGCGCTCACTGAGCAGTATAGATTCCCCGTCGCTATCCTGGGGCATTAGGACTCACACAGACAGCAGGTTGGGCGCCCTCTGTGGCCTCACTAACACCACTTCCGGCAGCAACCAAGCTTTCCCATGTGGTCACCCATCCAGGTACAGACCGGGTGCAGCTCTGGTTAGCTTCAGTGGGTGACCATGTGAGAGTTACAGAGAGCTAACTGCAGGATAAAAATATCTCAAAACCTTTCACTGTGGACAGCATAATCCAGTTTTAACAAGCAATGTTAAATTGTGTGTGTGTGTGTGTGCGTGCATGCGTGCCTGCGTGTCTGCGTATGTGTGCATGCACCTTGTATTTCGGATTTTGTAAGAACCAAGTATCACCACCTCACCACAAGTGCAGCAATACGCAGTGGATGCCCTTCCAGCTGCAACCCATCCATACATTCTCATTTACACACATACACTACGGACAATTTAGCTTACCCAATTCACCTGTACCGCATATCTTTGGACTTGTGGGGGAAACCGGAGCACCCGGAGGAAACCCACGCAACCACGGGGAGAACATGCAAACTCCACACAGAAACGCCAACTGACACAGCCGAGGCTCAAACCAGCAACCTTCTTGCTGTGAGGCAAACGTGCTACTCACTACGCCACCGTGGCACCTCAGAAGTAGGCCATCTGAGGAAAACAAAAACCTATTCACGACACAATTCATTCTTCTGCCTAATAATAGCAAGTGAGCGCCAAATGGATGACTATACTGTAGCTCTATGCTGAACTGAAAAAGACTCTTACAGAGGAATCCTATTTGATTACCCTTTGTGGAATCAAATTTTACCTTTAATATGAACTTTCAAATCCAAAATCTTGAGAGATTATTTTATTTGGAAACGGAGCAGCAGTTTTATACTCTTCAATTAAAGCAAGTAACCTCCTGAAAAATCCAGCATGAGTCAGCATGAGTTTTCCTTTTTTGTCCAGATTGGTTAAGGCTATTTATAGAGCTGTTATAGTACTGGTCTAGCTGGTTAGCCTCTCTTTTCTCAAGAAATTGATTCAGTTTGCCTTACTGTTGACCAGCAAACCAACAGCAACTTTATTCTGATTACCAAAAACACTGGATTGTTCAGCAGGGAATACAGACATTTTCTTAAAGCTGTTACGCTGACAAGTTTTTGTATAATACTATTTTACAACTAAGCTTTTTGTCCAGGACAAAATATATATATTTAATTATCACAGATTTTGAGACAAGAAAATATCACATTTTTAAAAATGATCTCAAGCCACCTTTATTTATTTAATGTTTTATTTGGACTGGATAACACATACATGTCATCAGTGACATGATGTCTCTAAAGTCACAATCTTGTCTTAATAAAGCACTGGAATTTCTGGTTCTCTTGGTGTTGTCACTGGTCAGACTTAACAGACAGACACTTAAGAAAGAACATAACAGAAGCTAAATATGTGCTTGGATTTGTTTTGCGGTATTGAATGAAACTGGAATAAATCCTGTGATATTGGTTAAATTTAAAACTTTAAAGGGAAGTAGGTGGTGCTGTCGCCTCACAGCAAGAAGGTCGCTGGTTCGATCCTCGGCTGAGCCAGTTGCCGTTTCTGTGTGGAGTTTGCATGGATTTCCTTCGGGTGCTCTGGTTTCCCCCACAGTCCAAAGACATGTGGTATAGGTAAATTGGGTTGGCTTAATTGTCCGTAATGTATGAGTGTGAATGAGTGTGTGTGTGGATGTTTCCCAGAGATGGGTTGCAGCTGGAAGGACACCCGCTGCATAAAACATGTGCTGGATAAGGAGGCGATTCATTCCGCTGTGGCGACCCCGGATTAATAAAGGGACCAAGCCGACAAGAAAATGAATGAATGAATGAATAAAACTTTAAACGCTATGGGCAGCAAACATCAATGCAGTGTTGTTGATATTAAATACATGTTAAATACATGTGGGTAATATTTCAACAGTTTACAGTACATGTTCAGCAGTCTACTGTAGCAGTCAGACTGAAACACATACTTTAAAATTTCACATTTGGATTTCTGACCAGAGGCAGCAAAAATAAGGTATGACATTGAGGCTTCTGTAACTGTATGTTAAGATGTCTGTGTTTAGATGAATAAAGGACTATGTTATGCCAAGAAGGATGTTCTTTAGAGCAAAATCAATAATGAAAAGAGCGTTTATTCATGAGGATACCATCAAAAGGATAGTTCACCCAAAAATGACAATTATGACATCGTTTACACCTTTCACTTGAGGTGTTTGAGTGTTTGGAACCGTTTGAAGGAGAGTACATTTTAATTTTTGGGTGAAATATCCCTTTGGAGAGTTTCTTTACAGATTCATGAACTAAAGACAGAGTTGGATCCCTGGAAGATCATTGGAAGTTAGCGTTGCTAACAAAATGGAGAAAGACTGATGAATGGACGCAAGCTGGTCCGAAACAGACCTGACCTGCACTCATAGCACTTTCCGAAAGTCATTTCATGTGACAAGGAAGTGAAGAAAAGTCGTTTGGTGGGTAGAGAAAGCATTTGTTCAAACGTTACGAGGGCTTATTTTTTTTTACAAAATAATCAAGCGCAGATACATTGACTATAACAATTACTTAAATATAAGAGTACATTTTCATTTCATGACAGCTTTAAGTATACTAAACAATATAAGCTTTTTGATTGTGAGCTTTATTATTATTATTATTTTTAAATATTATTATTATTATTATTATTTGTGTACATAATAGTTTTGTCATAACTTGAGTGCATGTATAGCTGTAAAGGAAGATGAGCTGGAATGGGAGTTTAGCGTTAGTTATCGTATAAATAAAGCCTTTTAATCATTTAAAACAGTCCTGTAGCGACCTCTGGCTGTGAGAAGAAGTTACACTTTGAAGTTAATTCAAGGAGCTATACATTTCTGAAGGTTTTATAGCTCATTGAATTCGACTTCAAAGTGTGACTTCATTTTTACAGCTAGAGGTCGCTATTGGACTGTTAGTATTGCCATTCAAACGCAGATGCTTGGCTTAATGCTGAAATATGCGATTAATACTATTAATACAATTAATAAACTTAATACTATAACCTTGCAAAGAAAAAACAAGCACAGGTAAAGCATCTATAATATTAAGAAATATTTCTGATCATGTATGCATGTGTTTAAAATTAAAATTAAATTCTATAAAAAAAACTTTTAAAAATTAAATAAAAACAGTCAATGGCCAGCATTTAACCAGATGATATAATAGTAACCTCTTCCAGCAGGGGCGAACGGAGCCATGATAAAGATGATTGAGATAAAACTGGAAAATCTAAATGTGTATGGAGGACCAGGAGTGACACTTAAAATAAAATGAAGAACACATCACTTAATAATTTAAACATAAAAATGTATAATGTGAGAGTAAAATAAATCATCTTTAGATTGACTAATTGATAGACACATCTCAATACATTTAGAATCATGCTCAACAATACATTAAAAATTAAGCTTAATTATATAAATCACTAAACAAATTGAAAGTTGCCTCAGAGCAAGAAGGTCGCTGGTTTGAGCCCCGGCTGGGTCAGATGGCATTTCTGTGTGGAGTTTGCATGTTCTCCCCGTGTTGGCGTGGGTTTCCTCTGAGTGTTCCGGTCTCCCCCGCAGTCCAAAGACATGGGCTAGGTGAATTGGGTAAGCTAAATTGTCCGTAGTGTATGTGTGTGAATGAGTGTGTGTATCCCAGTGATGGGTTGTAGCTGGAAGGGCATCCGCTGTGTAAAACACATGCTGAATAAGTTGGCGGTTTCTTCAGCTGTGGTGACCCCGGATTAATAAAGGGACTAAGCCGTCAAGAAAATGAATAAATGAATGAATGGATGCTTCCTAGTGATGAGTTGTGGCTGAAAGGGCAGCCACTGTGTAAAACATATGCTGGATAAGTTGGCGGTTCATTCCGCTGTGGTGACCCCAGATTAAGAAAGGGACTAAGCCGTCAAGAAAATGAATAAATGGATGCTTCCTAGTGATAAGTTGTGGCTGGAAGGGCATCGACTGTGTAAAACATATACTGGATAAGTTGACGGTTCATTCCGCTGTGGCGAAAAGAAAAGCCGAAAAGAAATTGAATGAATAAATGAAAATTACATTAATAAATCACCTTCAAATGCACAAATTAATACACACATTTAAATTAGTTCATTTAAAGAGCCCATATGGTGGGTTGAGAACGGTTAAATTTCACTTTTTGAAGTCCCAAACAACAGGATGATATGTATGCAAGGTTAAAAAACACTTTCGATGTCTTATAATATCTATTTATTTTTACCTCATTTTCCCACCGACTCCCATATGAATCGTCTGAGCGAGTCTTTTTCCCCAAGCACCTCCTTTCCGTGACGCTACCACGTCACGTCACCACGTCACGTCCGTGTCAGCAGCCCAATGCCAGAACATATTGAAAATAAATCACTGCAGCTGTACAACAGCGTATTGCTATATTATTCATCATAACAACAAACATTCAGTAATAATGAACACTTCATGGACTATTGTAAGCCAACAAATAGTTTTATTCGGCAGTAAGCTAAATGGCTACCGCTACATGCTGCACGGAGCAAACACAATACAGACAACTACATCCATATTTACCTTGTTACAGTCAACAAGACTGGAAGAACACGCAGGTACAAATAAACTGGGTATTGATCCATCCTTTAACAACAACCGTGCAACAAATCCCGCGTCGTAAGCTGGTAGATTGGTGTAGCACTCTTCAGAGAGATGACGTGAACACAGCACCGTGTTGGGGATGTAATTCTCAGGTATTTTACGAAAAAAACCTCAACCACTCCAGGTAGGGAAAAGAGGTTTCCAGGTAGGGAAAATAACACAGCTTTTCCCTCGCACTTCAGAGCATAGCGTCTGTGGGTCATGATTTAACCGGAATGCCGATAAGTTTAGTAAAGTTAGCAGCAGTCGTGTTTTCCGGATCAATAACGCATGACCGAAACATTGTTCCTACACAAATAGCACCTTTTTTCAACCGTCGCAATGTATACAATCACCTACAACCTTATTTTCCTAAAAATGAGCTTTCCTACGCGCTGGACGCATTATATTAAACTCTGTGCGCAGGCGGCAGACAGACCGGTCCTTAGGGACCGTCTACAAAGAGCAAAACGCGAAAACCAATACTACTAAAGCTGTCAATAACTTCTCTCTAAATCTTTATACTGCCATCAAACAGTATAAAGATTTACTAAGATATTACTCAGATCACACGTCACTGCTGTCCCGCTGGTTATACTACAACACTTACTGCAATACAGTGCTTGTTGTCTTCCACTTTTCCTTCCTGTCTGTGGGCAGTTCAATTTTCCCGGGTCTGCGCGCGCAACTAGTATGTTTCGCGTTGACGTCAAGCCGAAACCGCTAAAGACTCGTTCTAATAACGATTCATTTAAACAACAATGAATCGACTCTTTTATAGATGAATCAATCGTTTTAAACACTTTGCACTTTCAGATTTAAGCCTTAGCTGGACATTTCACTTTACTTAGAGCTGTGTAACACACTGCATGGAAGGTCATTTTCAAAAATCTATAATACGGGCTCTTTAATTTGTGTTTTTCAATATTATTTAATCAATCAGTGCATTTAAAATCATCCAATCATTAATTGTATAAGTGTTTGATTCATGTTTTAAATGCTGATTAATCAAACAATGAAAAGTACATTCATAAATCACTTAATATGCACATTTTAAATCGTTTTTTTATAAAAGTATTTGAAAACAACTTTTCTCCTTTATTTATTTATTTAAATTTAAATTATTAAACAAAAAATGTGTATTAATTGGTCTATTAAACTGTAATTTAAACTTTTATGTCTGAATTGTTAAAATGATAAATTAATTCTTCATTTTATGTTTAAGTGTCACTCCCGATCCTCATAAAAGGACTAATGAATATAGATTTGAAAAAAATCATATCCTAGGCTGATTGCTGTCTTACCTTACAAATTTGTGTTATTATCATTATTGCTTTAAAAGTTTTTTTGCGTGGATTAAAAAGGAAGTTTGTTTTCTACATAATTATTTTAAACATTGTCTCACTTCCTGCCAATGCTGTCCTACAATGAGCATATTTAAAGCTGTGAAAACAAATGAACGCAATAATGTAATCTTTAAAAACATTTAAAAACTACAGCTATTGTGTTTTTTGGCCTGGAGCTGCTTGGATGCAAAACAAGCATTTTATATGTGTGAAAACCTCCTTTGCAGCCACAAGCTTCACCTCAGTATCCATTGGCTTCTAAGAATATAGTAATGGAATTTAGAACATCCATCAGTTTCACTTGAAATGTATTTTTTTTTTACTCTTTTCTGATTTACACTTTGAAATAAATATAATAAATATAAAAATATAAAGGGTGAACATTATAATTAAGATTTACTACATGAACATGTTATCTTCAAGTTATTATTTGTCAATAGAAACGGGTATACCCATGTCACATGTAACTCCATCTTTATGTCAGTAAATAACAGTTATGCGATCAAAATCCCTGATAAGCTGTGCTGTGTGACAAACACGGTGAAGCAGCTCTCGTGGGAAAACAGATTGAATTTAGCAGCTGATCATGTCATGCAGCGTAACACACAACTTACTTAAAACACAGGTGTGATTGTTCACTCCCTAAACAGTCAGCATTGTCAACACTCATGAAGTTGTAGGATGTCTCTACCAGTGCAGATGCATGTCGATTTAAAATTCATTCATTCATTTTCGGCTTAGCCCCTTTATTAATCAGGGGTCTAAATAGCGGAATGAACCACTAACTCATCCATCATACAGTATGTTTTACACAGCGGATGCCCTGCCAACTGCAAACCATTACTGCACAGCAAAGTGTGAGGTGTTGAATTTCTGGTGTAAGCCCCTGTAGTGTTATATTGTTGAAATCCATACATTTACTGTTTTTAACACTGATGTGGGTTAAATTACTACTTTAACAGTGTGCATTTCTGGTGTTGCCTTTCCATACTCCTCATTGGTGTTAATTACACATACAGGAACTTGAGGTGATATGGTCAACACAGTGGTATAAAATAATATACTCTGCTTAAGTGGATATATTCAACCCTTTTTAAAGTGTAACTAATACTCTGGGCTGGTGGGACTCGTATATACACCAGATAAGGGTGTAATTTAACACTTCTGGAGTTGTATGTACACTGGACAGTTTGCCCTGCAGCTGTTAAAAATGTTTAATGTGGTGTGCATTTTCACACAATAAAATATTGTACTCAGCAGAGGTGTATATATTCAACACTTTTGACAGTGTAACCTGGACACTTGGCTGGAAGGACATATATAGACACCAGAAAAGTGTTTCACTGTACAACAATGTACACTGGCAAATTTGCTGTGTATCTTTTACTCAAACTTGAAACAGGTCTTGTTGTATTTTAAAATGCAAAGAGTTGAATGTATTGAAATTATTTCTAAAAAGATTAATGAACATTTAATAAATTAAATTTATTTTCAACATATTTGATTACTTGTGTCTGTCACACACACCAATTGATGATATTGGAAAAAGGTAATACATTAACACTTTGAAGGGTAACACACACTCCAGTTCGATGTAAGAATAAACTCTTACTGTGTTAAAATGAACTCTGTGAGTAATGTACAAATGTCACACTTTCGAAAGTGTTATTTTAACTCCAAAATGGAGGGAGTCATACGTACACCCAAAGAGTGTTAAGTTAAACTCAAATTGAGTTAAATGTACACTGTTTTTTATTTTTTTTGCTGTGTGGGAAACACCCACACACACTCATTCACACACATTCACTACGAACAATTTTAGCTTACCCAATTCACCCATACCACATGCCTTTGGACTTTGGCACACGGAAATGCCAACTGATCCAGCCGAGGCTCGAACCAGCAACCTTCTTGCTGTGAGGCGATCGTGCTACTCTCTGTGAGGCCCGTCGATCTAAAATGATGTTTAAAAAATGATGTTTAAAAAAATATATTAATTCCGACATACTCATTCACATTGCAAAACACCAGATCTTGGATTTAATACCCTGCTATGCTGCTATGCGAGATCTACTTAATTATTAACAGCACTAGAATATGGGCACTGCCGGCCATGCCCAGTCCTCCCAAAGCTGGCAGCAATCTACGCCCATCTCGGAGCCTAATTTCTGAGGTAGACTTGAAGTGAAGGAGGGGGGTTTCATGACCCTTTAATTACAGTTTCTTTGCAAATCCTGTTCTGTGGACATGTTTAGACGTGTTACTATGGAGACATGTTATACGCTGACATCGGCGAGGAAAACCACACTCCTAAATCCTGTGGTGGTGGGCCTCAAAATCAACGGGATTTGGATCCTATTTTAGTAGCAGGAAAAAAAAAAAAGACTTGTATAATATTGTGTTCATATCACTCCAATATGACACATTACACATTATACAAAGTTCTGTCCAAATAGCTTCTAAAAGTATTTTTGCATCCTTTAAAGAAGAACTAATACATAAGAGCAGTGCATCAATGTCTAATGAACAATGAACACCGTTTTTACTGCTTATGTAAGCCCCTTTCAAGCCTGATCAAGGCCCTCTCAGATAGGTAACAGTGAATGAATGAATGGATGTTTGCTAGTGATGGGTTGTGGCTGGAAGGGCATCCACTGCGTAAAACATATGCTGGATAAGTTGGCGGTTCATTCTGCAGAAAATGAATGAATGAATGAAAATTACATTAATAAATCATATTCAAATGCACAAATTAATACATACATTTAAATTAGTTCATGAAATTTGTGTTTTTAAATATGGCCCTACTGGCCCTATATACCTCGGAGTAAATGCTATATAGTTTGCTCAAGTGCAGTGGTAAGCTGTAACTTTATCCCAGCATTGTGACTTCAGGGTTGACATCGCATGTTTAGTGAGGTTGATTTAGACAAACATAAACATTCCTTTGTGGCACCTCACCCCTTTTCTATTATCAACTAAAAAGGCAACCTTTAGCATGCAATGTGCCATTCACATGCGCTCAAACCTGTTTTACATCTGCATCTTATCTCACAGAATCAGGTTGTGTATGTTAAGTTTCAAAACTGGTATTGGTGTAGAATCGAGATTTGATTTAATAAATAATGTTTTATGTACAATATAAAGGGATTTTGCATGATTACAGCGGAGGATCGTGAAAACACCATGGCAAAAATGCATCGATTGAAATTCTCCTGCAAATATCACATTTTTTTTTTCTGAAAATTGTTAGTAATACTATTTATATCAGTAACAGAAATTAATTTAATCAATTAATCATTACATCAATTATTATTACAATAGGCTATATGCATGGCAAATGTCTTTTTCAGCTACCGATAAACTTCCTGCTTTATGTGACTGTATTGATTTTCTTGAAGTTCCTTTTACAGCACTGCTAATGTAATTTTATTAAAATATAATCAGTTAAATAGACTTAAGCATCAATTGATTTGTTCAAGCATAAATCAAGATGAAAGGTAGTTTAAACTCAGATGAGTGCAGAAACTCCATTTAAAATACTGTGGTAAAATAAATGTCCATGTTTTAAAGAAATGGCTAGGAACAATGTTAATGCAGTGCTTTTGGCCCAGTGTTTTTACCCACTTCATATCATATCTCAATCAGGCAGTGAAGATCAAGGCAAGGCAAGGCAAGGCAAGATCATTGATTTTAAACACATCAGACTTTAAACACTGCGTTTTTACTATTTTATTTAAATTTTATATGAATTGTTATTATTTCCCAGAGATGGGTTGTGGCTGGAAGGGCATCCGCTGCGTAAAACAAATGCTGGACAAGTTGGCGGTTCATTCCGCTGTGGCGACCCCAGATTAATAAAGGGACTAAGCCGAAAAGAAAATGAATGAATGAATGAATGAATTGTTATTATAGCTGTTGTTATATACAGTAATGAAATTATAAATAAATTATTCGGTAACACATCTAGCAGGTCAGGCTTTTAAATAAAATTCAAGAGGTTTAAAATATGTTCAAATGAATGGTAAATTTACTTTGAATAAGATAATATGTTGATATAGGTGTGTTGCCTAATAACATTTCAATCTTGTTTTATCTAGCATGCCAGTTATGACACCAAAACATGTTCATGTTAAACAAATCAAGATGTTCACATACTTTTGTGACAGGTGCTTTTTCTTTCTCACAATGGAAAATTCAGAGAAGGACAGAACTGGTTCCAAGAAGTCTTTTTACACAAAGCCAAAACTAGAAATAAACTCGATAGCAACAAAAATACAGAAAAGAAAGACGACAGGAACGTAATAATTGAAGGACAAAACATGTCAATGAACATAAGAAACAACAGTGGTGCATCTAACTGTTAGAAACATTATATATAGTCTTAATATGAATCATCTGAATGTAATTACGGTGTTGTCATCATCACAAGAGCAACCTGCACTGTTAACAATGTGCTGTAGAATCGAAAGTAACTTACTGGCAGCAGTTCCCCAGTAAATTACTGTAAATCAACTACAGCGTCATTTAAATTACTGTATATGCATTTACAGCATAGATGTTAATATGATTTAAAGTGATGTTTTCTATTTATTTTGAAATATTCTAAAATAAATTAGGAAATTACCCTTGGTAACTTTAGTGTAATATAGTTTGGTATATTTACCCTCGGGCCATGGCTCTCAATGATATTTGGTTTTTGGTCATTCAAACGAAATAGTTTGGGCACCCCTGATTTACAGTATTGTATATCTTTACTGTAAAATATACAGTAATTTTCACAATGCATCTTAAAATACAGTAACATACTGCATAACTGTCCTACAGTAAAGTACTGTCCATATTACAGTTAAATACTGTGTAATTTACGAAAATCATTAACAATGTGCTCCTTTTGCTTATCTCAACTTCCTTTCACAAATCCTCTCCTGTAGCCTCATGGAGACTAAAGTGTGCAGTACATTTCAGATTCTCAGGAGAGCTAGTCTTCCTTCTGTGACTATTTCATTGTTTATACAGCTAATACTGGCAGATGAATGACAATACTGTTTGAAAAGGCTGAAGACTAAATCTCCGGGTCAAGCACAGATTTGAATGTACCGCTTCACACAACCTCTCTTCATAACTTCCTCCCTTCTTTTGTTACTTAATTTTGTTTTAAACAACTTTTAAATTATACATTTTCAAACACTCATTCTGAAAACGTAGCATATACATTTGTGAAGATTGTGAAATAGGTTGCCAGAAGTAGTAATAGGTGCATTTTGTTTTTAAAATGAACGCTATGGGGCGGAATGACGCCGTTCCTTTTCACGATTACCAGCTGACCACTTACCTCCGCATGGATTGTTACCTGTTTGTCCAGTAGCATAGCATGTATTTCGGTGGACTTGGGATGCAGAGAGGAGTTGATCGCGACAACGGGGTTTGAGTCCAGCAAAGAACGGCTCCAGAAAGCAGGTAAGACAAAAACAGAAACCAAAATATTAAATAAACAAGTAAATAACAGAGTGTGAATGTAGTAAAATCTGAAAACGTGGTAAAAATCAGGTGAGGGCTTTTGTTTTTCTGGATTGATTTCCCTAAACCCTACTGTCAGTTGGCTTTAGGGAAGTGGGTGAGCGGGTCAATCGGTGCTTTTGAAAACACTATCGGTTGGCTTTAGGGAAGTAAAGGTGGGTCAGTCGATTGGTCAGTCAGTCAATCATCAACGGCATTCAAACGAGAAAAGCAGGTGCGAATGGCACTCGCAGGAGAAATTTGAGACCTCAAAAAGCGCACACAGCGAACTCTGGTGGATTCGCAAAAACAAAAATTGCAAAAACAAACTTCCTGGGATGTACAGTATTTCATGCTCTCCAGAAATGTATATAGCAGTATGTTTTCAGAATGAGCCTGGGTTGGATAGTTTTAATAGATTATGGCTTATTATTAAGGATGGCTTATTCTCATGGTTTGAAATGGAGGTCATAGCAGTTATTATACCAGTAGTTCATGACAACTAATCATCCAAAATGTATGCCACTGATTAATACTTGAAAAAAAGTTTTTATGAGTAAGTTATTGATTTATTGGTTGAAAAGAGATGAAAAGAAAAATAAACCCCTGAACTAGTAGGTTCTAGTTGTCATAAACAGTCATGACAGGTTCTTTCTGCAACCAATCATTGCTCACAATCTGGCTAAACCTGCACCTGATCAGTCAATTAAAAGATTCTCTGTTATCTCCTGGAAACCACACGAACTGTATAACCTAACTTCTGCCATATCTGCTCAAAACCTTTGTTGTGACTCAATAAACATGGCTGTTTAGTTTCCACTTATATTTGTGTCTCCAGTTTTACTTAACACACTATTGTATTGCATTAAGTATTGCATGTTGCAACCATTCCAATGTATCACCAATAGTACACCAAGTGCTTAGTTACAGGAATACTACTTTACTATCTAGTACTTGTTAACTTAAGTGCACAGGTGTGAAATCCAGCTCTTGGAGGGCCGCAGCTCTGCAGTTCAGTTCCAGCCTTAATTAAACACACCTGATTAAACTAATTGAGTCCTTCAGGTTTTTTTTTAAACCTACAGGTAAGTGTGTTGAAGCAGGGTTGGAACTAAACTGTGCAGAAATGCGGCCCTCCAGGAACTGGATTTGACACGACTGCACTAGTGAATGAGGATGCTCTTTAACTTACACAGAAATACAATAAACACAGCCAGATTATATACTTCTGAAAATAAAACTTGTTAATGCTGTCTGTTAATTTTGATATTGGTCATTTTTATAATTTTTACGAAAAGTCTAAATTCTTAACTGCACTAGAAATGTATAAAACATATTGGTGTTTTGTTGATACTTTCAGTCACAACATAATACTTTTCGATTGTGCTTAAGTAATATTACAAGTGACCGTATCAGGGCGATAGATTACTAGTTTATTTAAATACTTGGAGAATCCTTTTTTTAGTTTCAGAAATACATTTTGTAGTAAATTCTCAGCAAAATGTGAGACATGAAACACGATAATCTGCTCGTTGCCAAATACTTTTGTGAAATACCTAAACTGGTTTAGAATTATCCTCTTCTCAGTAAAAAAGGTTTAACATATTTTGGTTTGTTAATTAAACTAGAATTAATAAATCTCTTTTAGACGTTACTTTTAGACTATTACTCCAGTTCTTTCAGCATTGCATTGGCTCCCTATTAAATATCGTATACATTTTTAAATCTTACTGACTATCTACAAAGCCCTGAATGGCTTGGCTCCCCAGTATTTGCAGGAGCTCCTGATTAATTATAGCCCATCACGTCCGCTACGCTCAATTAATTCTGGACAATTAATTATTCCCAAAATATCAAAATCAACTGTATGTGGTAGATCTTTCTCTTATCTGGCACCTAAACTCTGGAACAGCCGTCCTAGCACAGTTCGGGAAGCAGACACACTCTGTCAGTTTAAAACTAGATTAAAGACACATCTCTTTACATTAGCATACACATAAAACACAAATGCTTTGGAATCCAAATCCTCTAAAGGATTGTTAGTCTGCATTATTTAGGGCAACCGGAGCCGGGAACACTTCCCAAAAGACATTATAATTTGAACGGCATCTGCACTCATGTTAGTCTGTTTTTTTATTATTCCCGAGGTTTCCATAATCCTGGACCAGGCCGTATCCTAAGCAGCTGCTGTGGTGGTCATGGAGGAGTGGAGAGCATGAGACCGATCCCTGTAGGACGATCCCTGTGACAGACGAGTCCTCGCATTGTTCCCGAAGGGCCAGCCTGTTGACCAGCCGGTGACCCACCTGTGGTCTCTCCATGATGGATGTCCAGCGTTCCCTAGCCCCGGCGCCATAGACTGCAGCTCTGCACAAGACGTCTGGCCCTAGGAGAAATGGTCGTGCCCAACTGAGCCTGGTTTCTCTCGAGGTTTTTTAATTCTTCACTTTCGCCAATTGGTGAAGTTTTTTCCTCGCCACTGTCGCCTCTTGCTTGCATGGTTCGGGACTTGTAGAGCTGCGCATCGATGGATTACTCTTCAGTGTTTGGACTCTCAGCAGTGATTATTAAACCACGCTGAAATGAACTAAACTGAACTTCAACACTGAAAACTGGACTGACACTGTTTCAATTTTTTATATTGCATGTGAAGCTGCTTTGACACAATCTACATTGTAAAAGCGCTATACAAATAAAGATGAATTGAACTGAACTTTTGGCTACTTTTGTACTATGACTTTACTAACAGAAAAGTCATAGTACAAAAGTAGCCAAAAGTAACGTCTAAAACTAAGGAATATTTCCTAAACAAGATGCTTAAAAGAAATCAAATAAACACAAAATACATGTTGAGGTTGACGTTGATGTTGTGCCCTTTTTCAAATCATCGTTATATAAGGAACCTTTTCGATGGCATGAAGGACTTCATTTTATTGGCATTGCTTGTCATTTATTTTCAGCGTTGCACTTTTGCACACTTAACACACAAAGACCTTACTTTTAAGTCCATTATAAGCAGACTGAAAAAGTGGACACACCTTGTTTCAGCTTCTATTATCAGCCTGCATAGATTTGTGCTATGCCGCTTTCTATTAAAAAGAAAGAAAGAAAAAAAAACCTGTGAAACTAGTTTCAGCGGCAAACAAATATGAGAACCTGTAGATTTTGCGATATCTGTAGGGAGAATTTTAGAGTAATGATGATGTATCAAATAATGAGGATGATAAAGATGATGATTGTTATTGTCTTTTTCACTTAAAATGTTAATAAATGATAATATTGTACACTATATATATTGTTTTCCAATTTCTGTTTAACAGAAAGAAGTTTTTTCTACACATTTCTAAACAAAATAGTTTTAATAACTCATTTCTAACAACTGATTTCTTTTATCTTTGCCATGATGACAGTTAATAATATTTTGCTAGATATATTTCAAAATAGTATTCAGCTTAAAGACGAACAGAAATAAGAATATTGCTTTAGGGGCCTAATAATAAAAAAAACATATATATTCATGTTTAATTTACTTTTATTCTAGTCAAAATAAAACAAATACAATTTTCTCCAGAAGAAGAAACATTGTAGGAATGTACATGCATTTCAGATTTCATAAGCTTGATATGTCATTTGACTGTCATTTGAGGTTTGTGCATTTAATGTGACAGAATCTATTTCTGAATGTTTTTCATTGTGTATGGAATGATTGTGCCATTCGTCTAGGTGTGCCTTCAGCTGATATAGGAATATGAGGAGAGGTGTGCAGACGTCACACTGTACAGGGAATAAATATTTAGAGTCGCGTCTCAAATCAGGAAGCTGAAGATGTTCTGGAAACTGAGCTTGGTCTGTGTGGTCACTCTCCTGTCCACAGGTAAATGCCTTCATCTTTTTAAATCATAATTAAATCAGTTACCAAAATAATAATCAATAAAAACATTTATTTTAGTATCATTGAGTCAATATTGTAGTGTTTAGACTAAATTATAATCTATCATAATTAGCCTGACAGGTTTATTGCGTATAGTTTTTTATGTATTTTATAGAATATAGATATTGTTTTATTTATTTAACAATAGTTTGAAATACTTTTTTATATTTTCATTTTTACATAATTCAGTGTTTATTACATTTGTTTATTTTATTTATTCATTTATTTTTGCATACAGTAATTTCAGATGCAATTAATGCTTTTTATATGAATGACATTAATTTCTTTGTAAGCTTAAAATATGTGCAGTTTTTTGTGTGAAAATCATCGTTTAAACTGATAATGTCTGATCTTCTCAAGGGTGTGACTGCCAGCCTACGCCGAGTCCCCCTGGTAAATAAATACTCATTACATATATATAGTTTACTTAATAACATCTTCTGAGATGGGAACTGTAATGATTTTTCTTCAACTTTTCTTCTATTTTGTAGCATGTGGCAAAGCTCCTCTCAACACAAAGATCGTAGGGGGAGCAAATGCATCTGCCGGCTCATGGCCATGGCAGGCCAGTCTTCATGAGAGCGGCTTTCACTTCTGTGGCGGGTCACTCATCAGTAACCAGTGGATCCTGTCAGCCGCTCACTGCTTCCCCAGGTAAAACATAAACATCTGACCGATTCTCCATGATTAGTGTCTCTGTTACAGATCGACCGGTCGACTACCCAAACTATTTTTTCATTTTAGCTTCGTTAATATCTCATTCAAACTACACTGCAATGATTTACATCGTGTAAAAGTGTGTAAACAGAACATTACCAGAGGGCCTGAAGACGCAACGTGGAAAACCACAAGATATACTGCATTAACTGGAAGAAATGTAACTTTAATCCACCTTCGTCCATTCAAACGTTTCCATGTTCGTGATGTTTTATTCATTAAGTAAAAACAATAAAACTGAAAATGTTGGGTTCGCCACAATCGATTTGTGTTGGGACAACATGAATGAATTAAGTTAGCTGGGCGTCACGATGGCATGGTGGGTAGCACAATCGCCTCACAGCAAGAAGGTCGCTGGTTCAAACCCCAGCTGGCATTTCTGTGTGGAGTTTGCATGTTGTTTGCATGGGTTTCCTCGGGTGCTCCTGTTTCCCCCACAGTCCAAAGACATGCGTTATAGATTGAATAAACTAAACTGGCCGTAGTGTATGTGTATGTATGTATGTGAATGTGAGTGTATGCTTGTTTCCCAGTGTTGGGTTACGGCTGGGAGGGCATCCGCTGCATAAAACATGTGCTGGAAGTTGGCGATTCCCTGTGGTGACCCCAGATTATTAAAAGGACTAAGCCAAAAAGAAAATGAATGAAAGAGCTTATTAGTTTTTACAAATTTAAGTGGATTGAACTTAAAACAAAAGGTAATAATTGTGTTGTTTCAGCTCATTTTAAATAAGTAGCTTGAATAAAAACAGCAAACTTCATTTTTTTATGTGTATAAATAAAACGCTTGTGGTTGGCCAGTTGTCATTATGATTAGGCGATGAGTTTATGTTTTAGAAAGTGGGATGAAAACTAGTAGAATATGTTCATTAATCTGTAAAAACTATCAAAAAGCTATAGTAAACATCTGTTTTTACACTCTAAAAAGTCCATATGTGACACATGTTGCATTATGATAATGGATAATTGAATTTAGTCTAATTAAAGTATTTATTATTATTATTATTATTATTATTATTATTATTATTATTATTGTTGATGTTATAATAATAATTATTATTATTATTATTATTATTATTATTTTAGAATTGGCCAAGATCCAGATCAGTGTATCACTTGTTTTCATTGTAAAAAATATATATATATTATGTTCTCTTTCAGCAACCCTACTGCCTCAGACTACACTGTGTATCTGGGTCGGCAGAGTCAAGATCTGCCCAATCCGAATGAGGTGTCCAGATCGGTCTCTCGGGTCATTGTCCATCCATTATATGAAGGCGGAACTCATGACAATGACATGGCCCTGCTGTATCTCTCCTCACCAGTGACCTTCACGAACTACATCCAGCCCGTCTGTCTGGCAGCAAATGGAAGCACATTCTACAATGACACAATGTGGATCACAGGCTGGGGAAACATTGAATCTGGTGGTAAGAAACACACGTTTTAATGCTTGGACCCACTGGACACATAATATAACAGAAAAAACTGATAGCCAATTTTGTGTAATTTGTGTGTGTGTACGTGTTTTTGTGACATGTCAGGACACAAATCTGTATTATGACACAGGTATGACACAGGTATTACAAAAAGGAGGTGAAATATGAGGACATTGGTGACGTCCTCATTTCTCCAAAAACTTATAAACCCCACAGAATGAGTTTAATCAGAGAGTAAAGCTGCACAGTCTCCTGTGATGGTTGGGTTTAGGGGTGGGGTGGGGTGAGGGCAATATAATATACAGTTTGGACAGTATAAAATGAATGGAAACCTATGTAATGTACCCACTTTTCACAAAAACTAACATGTGTGTGTGTGTGTGTGTAGGTGTGTGTGTGTGCTTTACAAGACTAACTCAGACAATACATTGTATGGGTTTGAGTAAAATATGACTATTTGTTTTATTCTGTGACGATCTGGTAACATTTCTTCCACTGTCAAATATTGTCATGTGTAGGGCATTTTGTTTATTTTTTAGGATCAGTCAAAAGAACAAAACATTTGTTGTGATTGAAAATATAGATTAAAAATCAAATATTAATTTCTTAACTCTTCTAGAGTTAAATAATTGGCAATGTTGTCTAAAAATAAATATAAATCACACTTCAATATTTTATGCAAAAGATACTCTGATTGACAATGTTTCAATCAAATTGAATTAGATGACTATAGAAATAAACAAAAATAACATTTTACTCAAACGGACTTCGGACGTTCCAAATTTCCAAAAACATTTACAGTTTTATCAGTTTAAGCATGTGTTTTATTACCAGTTTGCCTGTTTTTTTTTTTGCATGATGATTAGCAATTTCATATACTATTCGACTGACTTTTTCTCATTTTGTTTTGCAGTTTCCCTTCCTTCACCTCAGATCCTACAGGAGGTGAATGTGCCCATTGTTGGAAACAAACTGTGTAACTGTCTTTACGGTGGTGGTAGCTCGATAACAAACAACATGATGTGCGCTGGACTAATGCAAGGTGGAAAGGATTCCTGCCAGGTATAAACAGTGTTCGTTTGATTCAATAACATTACAAGTTTATTGTCCTCCATTATTTATATATATTATTTTTAATTCTCCCTCACTGAACAGGGTGACTCTGGAGGTCCAATGGTCATCAAAAATTTTAATACATGGATCCAGGCTGGTGTTGTGAGTTTTGGTAGAGGTTGTGCTGACCCAAATTATCCTGGTGTGTACGCCAGAGTTTCTCAATACCAGGACTGGATCTCTCAGTATGTCACGGCTAGTTTCGTTCCTGTTGATGTCAATGCTCCTGTTCAGGATGACTATGAGACCTGTCCTACAAAACGTATGTTGACAAAGCAACATAAAAGGTAATCATTGAAACGATACCTTAGCTTCCATTCACACTTTCTCTCTCCATGTTTTCTTCTACAGCAACCTTGTGTGGGGGCTCAGCCAGTGCATATCCATGGATGGCTCTTATATCTTATAACAACAGCCCGGAGTGTATAGGAACTTTGGTGTCTGACCAATTCATCTTGACCTCTGCTAGCTGCTTTTCTGGGTAACCAAACCAGGAAAACTTTATTTCATAAGAAATCACTGACCAAACATAGATGACTTGTGCCCTGACATTTAATATCTCTTTTTTTTTTCAGATTTGCTGGTGTAAATGGATGGACTGCGACACTCAGTCTTGCCAATTGGTGGGACTGCTCCAGCTCCCCTGTATCATCTAATGTAGCCAATGTCTTTTTCGACAGCATTTCAGGCAATGGGGTAGCACTTGTACAACTGTATACTCCGATGTATACCATTGCCAATTTACCTGTGGAGATGTATTATTCAAGCTTTGGCCCTGGTGCTCAGTGTGCAGTAGCCGTTTTGAGCTCAATGGACTCATGTGAGTTTAATGCACTTATTCAGATTTGTTTCATCAGGGAATTTAGCAATATCTCATGACTGATCCTTTTTCCTCTCTCTCATTCGTTTTAAGCTGGAATATCTTTTCAGGAATTCCAGACGACCGTTGTAAACTGCGATCCTTCAGACATCGGACATACCAACATCTGCACAGAGCCTGTCAATTTTCCAGAGGTATCTGCTCAATCCTCTTCAGTTGTTTGACTTTGTCAACAATCATGCTCTGTTTAGCACAATTTAGTAGAGTATTGCGATACAGTAGTGCAACAATTGATGGTTGGATCATGAGTAGGCCCACACGGAGTCTGCGCGCGCAGAATTCCGCAGATTTCCACAGATTTTTAGCCCATCATTAATTGTGTTTATTTAATTGTGTAAATGTGTGTACATTTATATTTATTCAGATTTTTAAATTAATTTCATTAATAAGATTGACTAATATGAAAATATTTATATGATTTATTTACAACACAGTTTGTAAAGTACTGTTTTCTGTCTTTTAGTAGAGATTTTATTTGAGACAATTGCTTTGTTTATCAAATAAAGTGGATCTATTTGGATTCGCATTGTAAACATTAAATAGAAGTTTAAAAGGTATTACTTTTTATTTCATATATTAAAATTTTTGTTATGATAGTTCTAAAGTCATTCCACATAAGTCTGCAGATTTTAAACAAAATACTCCGCAGAAATAGCAAAAATTGCCTGCAGATTCCGTCTGGCCCTAATCATGAGTACCTTCAATAGACCTTAAATCCGCCATAAAGTCTCTGCAAAACGCTTCATTGTAAATTTTGTGAACTAGAAACGAAGTGGTTTTAATGATCCTCTGATTTGACTGGTCATGCATTATTTCATAATGACACATATTGCAATACACTCTAAAAAAATGTGCTAAATAGCATCAAAACTGGTTCTTTGGCTTGTAATGAGGGGGGAGCCTTTTTTGGTGCTATACAGCACCTTAAAAAATAGGCGCTATATAGTACTTTTGTCAAATGGTGCTATATAGCACCTATATTTTAAGGTGCTCTTAAAGTTACTTTACCCTTTCCCCAAATAAAGCACTTTAACCACCTTATAGAACCACTGAAAAAACACTGAAGAACCTTTATGCTGCTTTAAAGGTTCTTTACACAGTAAAAGTGCTAAATAGCACCACAACCACCGTAAAGAACTACTGAAGAACCACTGAAGAACCTTTTTTTTAAGAGTGTACTCTCATTATTTTTACACCAGCTTGAGAGCCCTTAAAAGCATAGATGACAACAAAATAAGAATGGCCTCACTATTTACTCACCCTCAATAAAGCTTTATAAGCTCTGTTGAACACTAAAGAAGATATTTTGAAGAAGGCAGAAAGCTTCAAATCACTGACAACAAAGGAAAAACAAATACTATAGAAATCAGTGGTTACAGGTTCTCGGCTTTCTTCAAAAAAACTTCTTTTGTTTACTCAAAAAGCTTTTGAACAAGTGAAGGGTGAGTAAATTATGATTTTGGGTGGACAAGCCGTTTATCTTTAAAAAAGAAACTACAGGTCCAAATAAGCTGCTCACACAAATAACCAGTTTGTTTGAGAGTTTTTTTTAGCAGGGAAATTCCAGCCTGATCTCAAGAGAAAACGTAAGTATTTTACGTTTTGGCAGTTTAGTGGCTAATTCGTACGAATTCGTACGAGTTCTGTCGTACGAAAATGTACGATTTAAAAAAAGGAGGCGTGGCCCCTAACCCCACCCCTAAACACAACCGTCATTGGTTGATGAGCAATTCGTACTGAATAGTACAAATTAGATCGTACAAATTCATACGAATTAGCCACTTTTTAAAAAGTTACAAATTGGCCGTGAGATAGCGTTGGAAATTCTCAATTTAATTTCCTGCAAAGTGTTCATACCTGCTAGTAAGATGTCTTAAGGTCGATCTCATCCCCTTCTGCTCTTTTGTTCACTTTTGACCACTTGATCTTTTGGCTGTTCTCATCCTTCAATGTAATATTGAGAAATAAACTTCCCTGTGAATGTGAAAAAGACAATCAAAACCTATACTAGACAAAAGTTTTTTTAGTGGCTGTTTCAACCAATCTGATGACATTCCTAAGGTAATCCAGTCTAACATGTTTTCGACTACCTCTGAAAGTGGTTAAAAGTGAACCAACTCAAAATGTAGACAGAACAATTACATCTGCATTTAGTGTCATCCACTTGTGTTCAGATTAAGAAAACCAACAATCTAATGCCAGGTGTAAAGAAGCTTGAATGGCTTTTAAACAGTCCTTCTTTCTCATTCAGAACGGCAGTCCCTTGTTGTGCAGAAATGGCTACATGTGGATTCAAGCTGGCATTTTGTCCGTTCCCCCTGGCCTTGCGATGAACCCACAGAACTCCAACAACACAGCCTTCATGAGTACCGTTCCCTTCACCAACTTCTTCATTAACACTCTCAACGATGTCCCGGTAGTTTTCGGTGGGGCAGAGTCATTCTCACCCCTGTCTCTCACCTGCACCATCCTGCTGTCTCTCCCTGCAGTCCTCCAAGCCTTGTTCTGAAACAGAGTGTCTTGACATTGCATCCTACATGCCAGATTATACTACGAGCACTGTATTTGAATGTTTCGGAGGTTAAGGTTAGGGATTGGGGTAGGTCACACCACTCCAAAAAAAATTTGCACTTTTAGCATTATCTGATAGATAGCACATACGATCATCTACTTTTTAAATGTGGAAAACTGACAGAACACCGGCATCAGCCACTTTGTCTTTGAATACATTTAAATATGCAGTGCATTATAGGGACGTTAAGGCTGTTTTCTTTTTCATTAGAACTGTACTGTAACTGCTTTTTCATACATTTGAATACCTAAATGAAGTAATTAAGGTGGAATCTTAACACTGTAAATTCCAAATAAAACAGATGTGATTGTTGAATATTATATTTCTATTTTTTTATTTAAATATATTATTTTTCTCACTTTATGTTTGAACTCTGCGTTCTGTGTTTATGCTAAAATTACAATTCAAATAAATTCATGCTTGTGAAAATCTGTCAGCTCAAATATACTTTTACATTTATTTTATAAATATGTTTCTCACACATTCTTTGATATGAATATTTATATACTAAATCACACATACATACACACAAACACATGCAGACACACACAAATACAGTGAAGATTAAACTTGGAAAACACATTACCATTTCAGAAATAGGTCATCTTCCTTGGCACAACAAAACCTTTTATTTTGTGGAAAATACACTGATTAAGAATTGAAAACAGCAATGATTGTTGCAGGAAGAAAGATTACAACATTTTCCAGTTCTTCTAAACGTAAAGATTAATATGGCTAATTATAGGGTCGTGTTGTCAGAGGGTTACAACTTCAGTGAAAACTATAAAGTTTGACTATGAGTTATAGAGTGTTGGTCAGATCATTCATATTATTACCATGATGCCTAAATAACATGTTTATTCATTTTGATTAATGCTTGCTTTCCAAATATCTCGTGTAAGTTTTTTAATCTGTGCTTTAGAATACAGCAAAGTCTTTTACTTTTTAGAATTGCTTAAATTGGACTAAGCAGCGACCTGTTGTTTATTCTCTAACTTTGTCATTCAATGTACTTTTTAGAATGTTTTCAGACAACAGAGCTTGTGGTTTGTAACATTCATTCATTCATTCATTTTCAGCTTAGCTCCTTTATTAATCTGGTTTTGCCACAGCAGAATAAACCGCCAATATGTCCAATATATGTTTTATGCAGCGAATGCCCTTCCAGGGCGCCACGGTGGCCGAGTGGTTAGCACGTTCGCCTCACAGCAAGAAGGTCGCTGGTTCGATCCCCGGCTGGGCCAGTTGGCGTTTCTGTGTGGAGTTTGCATGTTCTCCCCGTGGTTGCGTGGGTTTCCTCCGGGTGCTCCGGTTTCCCCCACAGTCCAAAGACATGCGGTACAGGTGAATTGGGTAAGCTAAATTGTCCATAGTGAATGTGTATGTATGGATGTGTTTCCCAGAGATGGGTTGTGGCTGGAAGGGCATCCGCTGTGTAAAACAAATGCCGGATAAGTTGGCGGTTCATTCCACTGTGGCGACCCCGGATTAATAAAGGGACTAAGCCGAAAAGAAAATGAATGAATGAATGCCCTTCCAGCTGCAATCCATCACTCTCACACACATATACACTATGGACAATTTTTAGCCTACCCAATTCACCTATACAACATGTCTTTGGACTTGTGGGGGAAACTGGAGAACCCGGAGGAAACCCACGCGAACACGGGGAGAACACGCAAACTCCACACTGAAATGTCAACTGAACCAGCTGAGGCTCGAACCAGTGACCTTGCTGTGAGGCGACAGCGCCACTGCGTCACCGGTTTTGTAACATTTTATTAAATATGTTTCAAGACTTCACTAAGCTTGTTTGGCATGCTGTCCCAGGAGAGAGCCCTGAGCTCAAAAGACCCTTGAACCCTGGGCTCCCTCCTCTTTGCAGGGTGAGAGGGGAGATAGAGCTCAGATTGAGAGGGTAGATCTCAAGAATTCCCCCGCTTATTTGTGGCTAATAACAAATTGCTTTATGAGAAAAAAAAACTGTCAGCTGGAACTTGATTATGGTGCCAATCTGGTTTAGTCAGTTTACTTATGCAACATGTTGGACGGTGGGAGGAAACCCAGAGGAAACCTACGCGAACACAGGGAGAACACGCAAACTTCGCACAGAAACATGCTTACAAAAAAGGAAATAAAATTCACTTTGTTCTTTTGGTATTTTCTGACCAAATAATAAGGCTCACTTACTTCACTGAAACATGGACAAGGGTTTGACCTAAACAAAAAATCATGAAAACGGTCACACTTGTTGACATCTGTTGACTGAAAGCAAATGGAAAATGAAATGGGTCCAAACAACTAAAACGCTAAAACATTTTGAACTTTATTTGTTTATGGAGATTTGTGGTTTTGATTTTAGCATTAAACCAATTTTGAAAAAATATGCCACATCTAAAAATTTCCACATGAAATCTTTTCTATATGTTTTTTAAATTCTTTTTTTTTTCTTTTTTTTTACTTTGTCTTACTTCAGCAATAAGCAACCACATGTGTTGTTCTCCAAAGAGTCTGATGTCGTTTTGGTTGTATATGTATTGTAAAATAATAAACAAGTCATAAATGGACTATAACTACAGCATAAAATACTTGAGTTCCACAAAATCCAATAAAATAATGATACGAATATTAAATTAAAAATATTAATCTAAAATATAGCACACTAATTTCATTGAAATACAAATCAATTGTTTTTGACCCACATCAGAGGGACAATAAACGGTTATTGAGCAGCTTTAATGCCATGATACTTAAAGACACTAAGAATAATGTACTATATTATTCAAAACAAAAAACGTTTGAAGCCAAAAAGAGATTCACAGTGTAATGGCACAGAAACCATGTGAATTACACAGTGAATTTTTAAAACCTTACAACCAAGAAACTAAAGCACTGATGTAATAATTCAATAACACAATATTTTAACAAACACAATTTAACAACTGGGGAGATGCACTGTATTTTCCCCCTTTTTTCAAGCATATAAGGCAGGTCAGAGATTTGTGTATAGGTGTTTGGCTGTAGACAAAAATACACAAAATGTACATTTGTTTTGACTTTGTGTTGATACTTATTTTTTCAACATTAAACTATTTTTTACCTAAAGTAAAGTGACTAGACAAAGCAAAAACAAAATAATTGAACAAAACAAAGGAACATAAAAAAGAACTTAAATAAATGAATATCTTTTCATATCTTTTCAGGTATGAAAAGACCGTGCATCAAACCGGTTTGTCTGCGAAAAAAAAAAACACATTCAGCCATGACACAATGTTAAGGATGATTAATTTCTTGAAGGTGATGAAAACTGAAGGCTATAAACCAAACAGATTAATTCATACGTAAAATATTTCTGCTGTGTGTGCTTTAAAATAAAAACAATTCATTTTTTACATATTTGCAAGGAACAACATGGCTGGGAACACAGCTGTAAACAGAAAGTGTCAAGGCACAAAGATGTAATGACCTGTTCAGCTCACCGTGATCATTAATCATTATCAAATGGGATCAGGAAGGAGCCTTACAAGTTTAAAACGCTTTTAAAACAGTGCACATTTGTAATGAATTACAGCAATTTTACCGACTTTACTTTACAGCTGCATGCCAGTACAATAAAAGAAAGCCCTTTAATCCCGATTTGTGGACATTAAATCAGGTTTATTTTGTACATTAACATAAGGGATATCCAGACAGCAGTGGATATTAACGTGTATCCTGTCATATTTGTGTGCAAAAACAGTTATAAGTTTGTGTGTGTATGTGTGTGTGAACTTTGTAAAGACATTGTGTGTGACTCATCGTTGCAACTCGACAACACATCAAATAATCTTTGGTAAAGTTCTCACTGTAGTATTTCTCACAAACGTTGCGTAAGATCTGCTTACTTCATGTCTGTCACTGTGCTGTTTATCTCACGCAGCTGGAGGCACTCTGACAGGCACATGCGAACAGTGGGCAGGGAGAAGTAGCATTAAAGGCACAGGTAACAAAAACCGCTACATTGTGTTCGAAGCAGAAAATCCAATAAATAATCTGATTGGTGTTTTGAGCTGAAACTTTACAGACATATTCTGGTGACACAAAAGACTTAAATCTTGAAAAAGGGGTAAAATAGGTGCCCTTAAAAAATAAGAAGTATAAAATTATATTGACAAATGCAGATTTACAGGTTTCCTGTTTGTCTCCTCAACCCATTCATTCATTCATTCATTTTCTTTTCGGCTTAGTCCCTTTATTAATCCGGGGTCGCCACAGCGGAATGAACCGCCAACTTATCCAGCATTTGTTTTACGCAGCGGATGCCCTTCCAGCTGCAACCCATCTCTGGGAAACATCTATACACACACACTCACTCACAAACACACACTATGGACAATTTAGCTCACCCAGTTCACCTGTACCGCATGTCTTTGGACTGTGGGGGAAACCGGAGCACCCGGAGGAAACCCACGCAACCACGGGGAGAACATGCAAACTCCACACAGAAATGCCAACTGACCCAGCCGAGGCTCGAACCAGCAACCTTCTTGCTGTGAGGCGATCGTGCTACCCACTAGGCCACCGTGGCGCCCTCCTCAACCCATATGAATTGAAAGCATAAACATAATACACAATAAATATAAAATGTATATATAATGTAATGCCCACATTTGTTTTAATAATTAAATGATTAATTTAAATCGTATTGCATTTTGATATTCTTTTGATGCAATGGTGGAATCTTTTAGTACAAGTAGCACTTTTTTACATTAGAATAAAGAATTTTTTGCTACAAGTAATTAGATTGTAGTTTGGCTATATAAAAAAATCACATAAAACAGTGGTGTTTCATGAAGTTACATAAGTTGAGGTAATACAAGGCAAATATTTGCATTCACCCCCAACTATCTGATCCAGTTCACCTCAAGAAGAAATGGTACTTTTTATGATTATTATTATAGGATTTGAACTAATCGCTATGTAAATCTGGTGTATAAAGCTAACATTGTCAGATATTCGAAAAAAAATTCAACAGTTTTTAATTTAAAAAAGCCTGTGAAAAAATGCTCAAATCACCAGAGCTAACATCAGTACACAACTATCAGCACAAGAATGAGCTTCAAACAGTCCTATTGTGAATTGTTAAGCTAATTGCAGCTAATGAATCTCCACACAGCATGTCTACTTGTTTGGTGGGCATCCTTTCACATTTTCCATGGGTAGATGTACAAAAACATGTTAAATGCATGTGTATGTGTGCATGTTGTTTATTTATAGCGCGCAGTGAACCTTGTAATACTGTTTTGTGTAGTTAATTCATCATTTCAGAAAAGAACCATTCGGAAACATCCTGGTTCAGTGTTAATGTTGGTATTTGTGACTGGATGTCAACTTCATCAGTATCTGTCATTGTGCTGTGCCTATCCTGCACTGTTAACAATGTTTGTAAATTACACAGTATTTAACTGTAAAATTTACTGTATTTTACTGTAGAACAGTTATACAGTTTAGTACTGTATTATAAAGTTGCATTGTGGGAAATATCCTCTTGACACCATTAAAATACAGTATTTTTTAATTTGCAGTAAATGTAAATGCAGTATTTATACTGTAATTTACTGTAAATTAATTGCAAACTGCTGCCAGTAAGTTACTGTAAATTCTACAGTGTTTTACAGTGTGATCTAAGGCTGGGTCTCCTGACATCTGACATGCTAAGAAAACAAACCAGCTCATTTAAACCCCAAGTACAAAGCAGCGCTGACCCCAAAAATGAACATTTTCAGCAATGTATAATCTGATGGTTCTTTCGAACTGAAACTACACAGACACATTCTATATCTCCTAAAAAGGAGCATAATAGGTGCCCTTTTAAACTTGTGTGTTTTATATTGCGTCTTTCACTCGGTTTCCCCCACAAAGACATGTGGTATAGGTGAATTGGGAAGGCTAAATTGTCTGTGGTGTATGTGTGTGAATGAGTGTGTATGAATGTTTCCTTGTGATGAGTTGCAGCTGGAAGGGCATCTGCTGCGTAAAACATAAGCTGGTGGTTAATTCCGCTGTGACGACCCCAGGTTGATAAAGGGGCTATAAGCAAAAAGAAAAAGAATGGATGAATGAATGGACAACACTGCAGTGAAGTAATTCAAGTAATTTTGAGTTGTTCTTCAATCACACATTCTAGTTCACCAGCCACATTAAGCTGACATTATACAAGTTTAGCTGGTTTAACGTGAATTCTACATACCATTGTCTGCTCTGACAGGACTCATTTTTATTTATTTAATTAATAAGTCATTGATGTTTACCGCATTCACAGCCATCAGCCATTTTTTACATTCCTTTCATGACTGAAGTGATTTGCATTGTTTCATTTAATCAGTGTGGTCCCAATTTTTTTCTACCACCCCATTGTTGCATTAAATCCTTGTCATTTACTTGGTCACTGGATAAATGAACAAGGAATGAACTGCAAAAGTGTTTTCAAAATTTTTGTCCTGGTATTTAAAAATGAGCTTACCGAGTTGAAAATTTAAAATAACTGAATTAAATAAAGTCTATTTAAATTTGATTAGGTTAACAAAAATACAGAATAATGTTTATAAACTGATAAGGATAGGGAGAATATTTTTTCAATAAACATAATAATAAATAAGTCAAGAATGTATGCCAACATTAGAATTTAATTAATGTCTTTTTCCTCAGCCATACGCAACCCGTCCAACAAATAAACACTAGAGGACATTAGAACTTCCCCTAACAATAATTATTTTGATGGCATAAAAAACAAATTGTCAGTAGCAAATACTTACATACATACATACATGCACACAAGCATGTACATACACGTCAAAAACTATTTGAAAATTGCATCAAAAGGATAGATGTTTCTTGTATAGCAAATAATATTTTGAATATTAACACTTCATTTTAATTTCAGCTAAATTTACATGACTCAATGGCTTTTAATTAAGAATTGCCTAAAATGCATTTCAATGCATCCATGTTCATCATTTACATCTTCTGCAAACACCAATACTTAGTTTTCCACTACGAGTTTGTTCCTTCCAGGTCGCCGTACAAACACAGGAAGTCAAATCGTTGTTGCTAGGACAACGTTTGTCCAACTTCACCAAAAATAATGTACTTACCAGAGTAAACATCTGGGTTAATCAAAGTAAAGCAATCTATTGATAATTGAAAACCTGCTCAATTGCACGGGGGATGCAGCGACTTCATAATGGTATGTACGACAGCGTTGTGTGTGTTTACGTACGTTTCTGAATTGCAGCGTGTTGAACATCATTCTGCGTATGACGTTACTCTGCAACATTGCGCTGCTGCTGTGGGCAACACACACACACATTATCTTTTTTTATTATTTACCCATCAGAGATCCTGTACTCAACCAGAAGACCAGATACTAATGTTTAAAATGACTCTGGTATTGGTATGTTGTAATACTGACTACATTTTTTTACTCCAGTAAAAGTAAAGACGTATGCCCTTAGACATGTAACCTCACTTAAGGTAAAAAAGTGGCCATTTTAATCTTAAACATTTTTTAGACCATTTCAAGATGGTAATGCCACTCGCCTATGCACATTTCCTGCATGTTGTCAAACTATTTAGTAACTGTAAAAAAAAGGCAATTCAATCTTACCGCAACGTTAAAACAGCTATTATAACATTATTTATCAACATGTGGACCTTTTAAGATTCTCGGAAGCTATGGAAACTAAAAGTGTAAAACAGGAAATACGGTAGGACCATTGTTATTGTTTACATCCCTCAAAATGGTCTTAACAAAGGAACTTACATTTCTAATTTTGTTAGTCAATGCAACAAACGTATCCAGGCTGAAATCTCGACGAATCTCGAAGTTATTTTAAAATATAACATCTCTCTTTCTCTCTCTGAATTTAATGGCGGATTGCAACCAACTTGTTTAGGTAATAAAAAAATCACCATCACCTATATTAATCATCCAGTCATGTACCTCTGAAGAAATTCACGATAGCGTTGCTAATTTCTCACTTTTTTCAACTGCCTCCAATAGCCCTTTCAAGCTCCACTCTTGTTCCAAGTCATACATTTTATCTTTCAGGTTTCTCCTTTCTGTTTTATATTTGTTATTCTTCATAAAATTGCTCTACATTTTCTGAAACATTACATTCACTTATCTGATATGCTGTTTATGCTGATATGCTGTCTGAAATGCATTGAAACGATGGTGGATTTTAAACCAGTACGTCTAAGTCTTTATTTAGATATAATCACTTCTTCTCTTCTGCATTTCCCTTTATAAGTCTTAGTATTGATTGATTTCTGAATATTATATAGATTTCGACCTCTGTTATCCGGATCCCACTTTTTCTGCCATGTAGCTTTCACTTTTGTTTTAATTAGTAAAATATAATTTCTTTTTTCTGTATTTTTCATCTCATATTTTTTATGTCTGTAATTTTAAATGCATTGCTACATTTTAAATCACAGTTCTTTAGTGAGAACACCTTCAAAGTCTGTAAGTCTTCACCATTTTGGTAGCCAGTAAAGATATCCGATTCCTATTGGACCAATATAAACCCTCATATTGGACCAAAAAACAAAACAAAACAAAACAAAAAATACATTTTGGAAATTCAGTTTGATGATAATTACACCAGGAATGAGTTTGTGACCAGGAAAATGTTCATAGGGTTAATTTTTAGCACTGTTTTAAGATACAAAAGTCATTTTTTTAAATCTTCAAATGTTTCAAACAAATTGCCTGGGTAGCTTAAAACTACTCTGGAGTACTTTTTGAGAAGCGTGCTTTGTGATTTGAAGAACTGTTTGACACCAGTGCTTTTACTTGTAATGCAGTAGTATTTCATGTAACAATACTTGTACTCAAGTCCACATTTTTGGTACTGTTTCCACCTGCGTGTGTGTGTCAGGCTGTTCCAGTGTGGGATCTCCCCATCCCGCTGCCCGCCATCGTCATGATCTCGGTTGGACTCTATATGATTTTTCTGGCGGTCGTGCTGTGGTGTCATCACTGCCTCAAGGTATTTCAACATTTTAACTTCCTCTCTCTGAAGAAGCTACATAAAATCTTTCTGTGAGCCAAACTGAGTAAATGAATAAAGTTGTTGTTATACAGTATATAAAGACCGAATACAACCTGAATTACCCCCGATTCTCAAAATGAAAGAAAATGAGGACTTTTTGTAAAATACAAAGAAATCTGTCATTCGTTCATGTTCTTTTATTCAACGGAACTTTTATAAAAAATGGTATTAATACGAAACTTTTGTTTAATGTTATGATGGTTTGATGTTCTCATCTTGTCTTTGGATCATTAATGTCATTTACGTATTTATTTATTCATTTATTCATTTATTTATTTATCGTACTTACTTATTTTTTTCCTAAATTGTCTGGATTTTTATGTTTGGTTGTTTTGTGTATCCAATGTGGAAAGCCCTGGTAATACATGATGGTTTCATGCGTGGGTATAAAAGGAGAAAATAATTATGTCATTCCCCAACTACCTATATATTATATTGTGCAAATATTCAGACAATCCAGAGAAATTTCAGTCTCAATCTCAGAGCAAACCAGAACCATTGACACGGAGGCATATAAACATACTTCGGTTCTGTCTCAACATTTTCAGAGTGTGTCTTTACCAGTGATTTTATTTTATATATATATATATATATTATTTTAATATTTAATTGCATTAAATTAATATTTTATTGCATTAAACAAAAACATCCTGACTTTTTTAGAATTGGGTTGCAGGTATAGTGTATACTAGGGCTGCATAATACTGGAAACATATGCGATATGCCATGTTGTTGAGTGTTGTGATAATGATATTTCTTAAGATACTTTAAAACACACTATTTCATCATCAGTTAATTTTTATATACATCTATCTATATGGAATAATAATAATACTAAAATAAAATAGATATTTTAAGAATACAATAGATAATAGGTAATATTATTACACTTCTCTGATATGGATATTGCATGTACTATTACCACGATAACAATAATTTTTGATATATTGGTCAGCCCTAGATTATATTTAAGGCTTATTCAAGTATACTTGTTTCACAGCTGCATTATTCTGAAAGGCAGTTTGCGTTTCACTCAGATTTTGCTGTTATGTAACGACTCTTTCCAGGCTAAGTGTGACCCTCAGTGTTCAGACTGCTGTGCGGGTTTCTCTCCGTGCGAGTACTGTTTAGTGTGTGCACAGTCATGTGACTGCCGTCCTCCATCTCTGAAATCCTGTCTGGACAACTCCTGTCCATCTCCTAATGTAAGTCACACATAAGCTATTTCTGTATTCTTGGGTTTTCTAGCTCACATTTTCCCACACATTTACCACCTGACACTCAGGAATCATGACATACTTTTTTTTAATCTTGGAAAATTCTGAACTGCTTAAAGGGATAGTTCAGCCAGAAATGTAAAATCTGTCATCATTTACTCCTCCTCCATTTGTGTTGATCATGTTTGAGTTTCTGTCTTTTGTTGAACACAAAAGAAGATATATTCAAGAGTGTTAGCCATTGACTTTCATTGTATCCTTTTTTTCAAAGTATTTTCTTTTGTGTTCAACAGAAGAAAGAAGCTCGTACAATGGTTTATTGTTTGCTCATGTTAGTTCATGTTATTATGCCACTCACTTGATTCTAGTCAATCAGGCTCATCCGAGTACTTCAAATCATCTTGATCGTTTGTTAATATAGTCATATATACAGTTTTTTACAAATATTATTAGCCCTCATGTGATATTTGTATTCCTTAGTCTTATTTGTTGAAATTTGGCTGAAATAAAAGCACTTTTAAAATCTTTTAAAACAATCATAGAGGTCAACATTATTAGCCCCTTTAAGAAATCTTTTTTTTCCGATTTGCTATAGAAAAAAACAATGTTATCCAACAATTTGCCTAATTAAAAAAATTGCCTAATAAACCTAGTTAAAACCTTAAACTACACTGAAAACTACTTGTATCTTGCAAAATAATTAAAGAAAATATGTAATGACACCATGGCAAAGACGAAAAAATATTAGAAATTATTTATTAAAACTATTATGTTTAAAAATGTATTGAAAAAAAATCATATGTTAAACAGCACTTGGGAAATCTTATAATAATTATAATTTCACAGGAAAAAGAACAATTTTGACTTCAGCTGTAAATACTAATCAGTTAGTCCACTGATCTTGACTGTTTGGCGCCATCTTGTGACCGAGACATAATATAAGTAGATTAGTGTTCTTTCTGCAAACTTTATGTAAATTATTACAGCTGAGATCAATATTGCAATATTTATTATAAACCATTAATCCAGTCACATTATTTTTGTTGTTGTTGTTATTATTATTATTATACCGCCTTCTTAAATTTCATGCTGGGTTCAAACTACAAAATATTTTGAATCTGGTCTGATGTGATAGTCACTCTGATTTTTTATGACTACTAAATTCATATTGTGTTGTAGACAAAAACGTATAAGACACCACAACATACCAGAACTCAAAATAGTAAATTCTAACATCCTCATAAATATGAACAAAACAAATATAAACCCTATAATTGTCAAGGTTATGACATTCATTCGTTTTCCTTTGGCTTAGTCACTTCATTTATCAGGGGTCGCCATAGCGGACCGATTCAGCATATGTTTTATACAGCGTATGCCCTTCCAGCTGCAAACCAACACTGGGAAAAGTCCATACACCCATTTATATCATACACTACGGCCAATTTAGCTTATTCAATTCACCTATAGTGTATGTGTTTCGACTGTGGGGGAAACCGGAGCACCTGGAGGAAACCCAAGCGAACACGGGGAGAACATGCAAACTCCACACAGAAATGCCAACTGGCCCAGCGTCCTTCTTGCTGTGAGGTGACAGTGCTAACCACTGAGCCACCATGTCACCCAATGACATGCCTGTTTTTGTAAAAGTTTTTTTTTATACATATACATTTAAATTTTCCTGTATCATGTCTTATTGAATTATGAAGTTATTATTATATAACTTGTTTTTAGCTACGATAAGCCATGGCAATAAATAAATAAACAAACAAACAAACAAGTATACCTTTTTCTTGTTCTATTTATTACTTTACATGGCAAGGTCTTTTTTTGGTTGTGGGTTTACGTACACTTTTTCTTTGGTTCTGTGTTCAGTTTAATGTACGTGCATTCGTTTTTTTTCAGTGTTCAAATAAATCTCAGTATATCTACAACAGGGGTAGGGAACCTATGGCTCGGGAGCCACATGTGGCTCTTTGACCAAAAATATGTGGCTCTCCTGCTGTCTCTCTTCAATATTTTAAATATAACTGTCACTAGAATCAGTTTCCTATTGAAAATACAACTACAATTCTCTTTATATTGTATTTTATTCAGCAAAATGAATGAGAACTCAGTTTAGAATAAAAGGAAGTTTCAACCAGTGCGCATATGTGGCGCTGTGGTTTACCTTGAATCGCAACACAAAGGGCAAGCAACTTTCATTTCTATGGTAACCTCAAGCACCAGTAATGAGTGGTGATGGCAAAAAGAAAAAAAAATCTATAACTTGTTTATTTTTGAGTTGTGCGTGGACGTAAATAAAGGTTTTGTTTATAAATTAATAAAGGTTTTGTTATATTCACACTGCCCAAATGGCTCTTTAAAAAAATGCATTTGATAAAAAAATCAGAAATGGCTCATTCGTTCATTTTCTTTTCGGCTTATTCCCTTTATTTTTCTGGGGTTGCCACAGCGGACTTATCCAGCATTTGTTTTACGCAGCGGATACCCTTCTAGCTGCAACCCATCTCTGGGAAACCTCCATACACACTTATTCACACTCATACACTACGGACAATTTAGCCTACCCAATTCACCTGTACCGCATGTCTTTGGACTTGTGGGGGAAACCGGAGCACCCGGAGGAAACCCACGCAACCACGGGGAGAACATGCAAACTCCACACAGAAATGCCAACTGACCCAGCCGAGGCTCAAACAAGTGACCTTCCTGCTGTGAGGCGAACGTGGTACTCACTACGCCACCGTTGCGCCCCAGAAATGGCTTTTGCTGAAAAAAGGTTCCAGACCCCTGATCTACAACATTTCCATACGTCTTTGTGAATTATACCACAGTTCATGCAGCACATGACAATAACCCTCTGCATGTTTGTGTTAATGTCTGTTTTATTTACTGCAGTGTACCATGATGGATTGTGCCTGTACTTGTCAACCTCCAGAGTGTGACTCCATCAACTGCATCTGCTTCGAGATCAAGTTCAAATAGAAAAGTGGAGGGAAGAAGGAAGATCCCCACCCACCTCACTATAAATGATGCCTTACAAACTCCATACTTGACCACGTTTTACGCTAAAACTGTAATGTTTGCATCATTTGGGAAACATTACAGCATCTTGACCAAATCAGAGCAATTGAAATGCTCATGAAAATTTCAAACATGACTTTTTATGAAGATTTTTCTCTTGCTAAATTGTCTTATGAGAGTTGTTGGACATATTTGTTGTCCTGCAAAAGTGCTGTAAGTACATAAGAATTACAGAATTAATGCGACGCACTAAAGCTAAGGTAAGAGTTTTTATTTTTAATTGTATAACTAGCATACACTGTAAAAAGCTATTACTTTAAAAAAAATGTAAAACCGTTGCCTTAAAATAAACAAGTTGATTTTACTTAAAAAAGTAAGTAATTCTGTAACTTAGAATGTCATTATATACAACAATACAGCCATCTATTATGCTACTTAATATTTTCAAGACAATAGGTTTACTTCACTTTTTTTAAGTAGAGTCAACTTATCTCCTTTAATAGTGCATGGATTTCAGTGGCATGAATTTTTCAAACCGTAGATTTTTTACATTTCAGCACAAAAGGTCTGTTTACCATTGTTTTTCCTTTATTTATTTTATCATTCATTATTTTTGTCATAAATGGAAAAAGTAGACCATTAAAAAATTGGTGTGCTAATATTTGTTTAAACATTTTATCGCAATTAAATTAAAAAGTTGTCATTTAGAGCATTTATATTTTAATTTTTCAGAATTTATCAAAAGAGAATTTTTTTCATTCTGCCAAATATAGATTTTATTTTTGTTTTTATTTTAACTCTTCTGAAGCTAAAACTTTAGTATTGTCTTGTCTGAAACCTGAAATCTGAACATGTCTGGTCACGGTGCCTTTGTTGTGATTTTATGCCAAAAAAATGCTCTAAATGACTACATTTGAATTGAATATGAAACATCAGTAGTTTACACGCATGGTTCCACTTTCATGCACTAGATAACAATTGTCGTATCATTTTTTTGTGTGTGTGTGGTATGTAGTGTAATAATGAACGTGTATATAATTTACAGGCCACCATCTTGATTGTTACATATGAAATATGATCTAACAATATGTTTATAATAGTATGTTTTACGTGAAGTACTGTTATGTATGAGGCCATATTTTAATGCCAACAGCCAGTTTACTGTGATTTTATATAATCTTTCTGTGTCTCAGTCACCATTGTCCATTTTTATATGTATTTTTTTAAAATATGTAGACATTTTATGTAGAAAGTTATTTTTGTAAGCGTGTAGATTTAAAATTAAAGATTTTCTGCAAAAATATTTGTTTAAAGTAGAGTTATTATTATGTATTGATTGCTGAGCGTATGATTCATTCATTCTTGGTTTGTTTTTGGATTTTCTTCATTTATCTTTTTATTCATTTATATAACAATTTAGTCTTGATTTATCTTTGTTTTACAGCATTGACCATGCAATTTTATAAGCAAAAAAAGGGGAAAATCAAACTATTTAGCGAATTAAGTTAAATTTAAAAGGACTACTAAAAGTGTTTTTAGTAAAAATCCAGCTCTATTCTCCAAACAGTTTGATTTTTCACAAGTGTTGCAGGATTTGCTTATAAAACAACTCTGGCTTTCTTTTTCATGTACACTACCGGTCAAAAGTTGTGGGTCAGTACGGTTTTTAAATGTTTTAAAATAAGCTTCTCCTGCTCCCCAAAGCTGCATTTATTTAATCAAAAATACAGTACAAATTGTAAAATGGTGAAATGTTATTGCACTATAAAACAAACTGTCCAAAAGTATTTTATAATTTAATTTAATCATTTATTCCAGTGATTTAAAATATTTTTTCAGCTTCATTACTCGAGTCTTCAGTCACATGATCCTTCAGAAATCACTCTAATGTTAATTATTATTATTATTATTGTTAATATTATTATTATTATTATTATTATTATTATTATATTAATGGTAATAGTAATAAAAGTAATAATGACTGGGGTAATAATTTCATTTGAAACTACATACAATAAGAAAGCAGTTATTTTCATTCATTTTCTTTTCGGCTTAGTCCCTTTATTAATTAGGGGTGACGTCAGAGGAATGAACCACCAACTTTTCCATCATATGTTTTACTTTGGACTGTGGGGGAAACCGGAGCACCCAGAGCAAACCCACACAAACACAGGGAGATAATGCAAAGTCCACACAGATATGCCAACTGACCCAGCCGGGGCTTGAACCAGTAACCTTCTTGCTGTGAGGCAATTGTGCTAACCACTGCGCCACCGTGACGTCTGAAAGCAGTTATTTTAAACTGTAATAAATCTTCAACAATTTAACCATTTTTTTACATTTATTAAATGCTGCCTTGAAAAAAACAATTTTCTTAACAAAAAAAAAAAAACACTGACTCCAAACTTATGACTGGTAGTGTATCTTGAGGACTATGTCAGGTTACAGCAGAATAACTTTACAATATGTGACCCTGGAGCACTAAACCAGGTACATTTTTGGCAATAACCAAAATAAATGAAAAAAAAGATTATTAAGTATAGATCATATTTTGTAAATGTCCTACTGTAAATATATCAAAACTAATTTTTTTATTAGAAAAATGCATTGCTAAGCACTACATTTAGACATCTTTAAGGGTGATTTTCTTGATACTTATATTTTTAAAAAATCCTCAGTTGGTTTTTTTTTCCAATAGTTGTATCTTGAGCTAATATTAATGCTTATTTATTTAGCTTTTTGATGCTTCATAAATCTAAATTCCAAACAAAAATTGACACTAATCCAGGGTTACAAATATGAAACATTGCAAATAAAATATTAAACTAATCTGTTTCTACGCTACTTAAAAAAGGGCTTCAACAGGGTGTCCGCTGGGTCTAAAAAAGTATTAAAAGGTCTTAAATATAAATATTATATAATTTTTTTTTATTATACAATTTATGCTAAAGTCTGGATTTAATCTGTGAATATCGGGGTGCTGTGTAGTTTATGAAATCCTGCTAGATTTGACATCATGCTGCTTTGTTTACTGCAATAACCAAGGCAACACCGTTATCCTTGCTGTTATTGGCGCCACCTGCTGGAATAGCGTTTATATTCAGTTTATGAATAACGATGTAGTTTAGGTTCCTTACAATCAGTTGTAAATATACTGTAAAAAATGTCACCAGTGGTACCGGTTAAACCTAAAGTGGCGATGAGGTCTTAAAATGTAAGAGTCTTAAAAAAGTCTTAAAGGTATTTCACTCTCCTGTATATTCCTCATTGATGTATACCCTGTTTTATGTCCTCTCTGTCTTCATGAGCTCTTGCTGATTATAGTGATTATGTATAGCAGACATTTGAGAGATGAAAGGTCATGATGGGAGATCTCATGACAGTTGATCTCTTTTCTGATGACTGTAATCTCATGGGCTGTAGATGGTCGTAGAGAGCGCTTGAGAGTGATAAAAAGTCAAAAAGCATATAATTCAGAATATTGCCTTCATTTCTAGACTACTGGAGGCCATTTTTATCATTGCTTCATTGGAGTCAGTATGAATGCATGCTGCAGTTTGTGCATGTAACAGCAAGAATAATCATGCGCCTAGTGTATGCCCCTGAGTGCCTTTCTCTTTAACCTTTCTTTGCTGAATGCCAGTGTACATGAATGTCCCGTCGCCCTTCTCAGATTGCATAGTGGGTTTGCCTGCTGCTAAGATTAGCCAAACCCACGTAATGTCAAAGGTCACGGCAGCTGAATAAATACAGGTCACCTGGCAGAAGACGGGTGTCACAGACGGCCCAGACCTCCTCTGCCTACATTCGGGGAGTATCTCTTGCTCACTCATCCAGCTACACGGTAAAAAAACAAAACATGATTTCTGTTATTTTGGAGGGTGCATAAAGTGTAAATCTCAAGTACTTTATTGTCCTTGCTATATTGATTTTGTTCTATAGTCCTTCTTTTGCATTTGCTTTTATTTTTAATGCATCATTTAAAATTTGTTATTTTTAATGCAATCATTTTCTTTACTGTTGCATGATTTTGACAAATAATGTTTGCTTCAAAATAGTAAAAGTAATAATGATTGTAATAATGTTATTTTAATACAAAAATATTTGCAAAATCAGTAGTAACAACTATCATTTATTACTATTATTATTTCTATTATTTAAAAAAAATATATGTGTTGATTTAAATGCATTTCCACAAACTTTGCTATTCCATAATGTTGTATATTTCTGTTTATAAAAAAATCAGCAATAATATTAAACATTGAAAACTAAAATATTAATAAATAGAACTATAATACTAAGAAAAGAACAATAATGATAATTATCATTTTGCCAATTTAATTTATTTAAATTATGTACTCTTTAAATTAATAAAGCATCCTGTTCCATGCTTTTAGTACATGTTTTTATATAAATTATTATAAAAATGCATTGAATTAATCTGTTTGCTGTTTCTTAAGTGATATATATATATTGCTTTTATTTTTAATGCATC
>CAIGQQ010006950.1:328700-341976 GCA_903798035.1 Danio albolineatus
TATATATATATATATATATATATATATATATATATATATATATAGATGGATGGATGGATGGATGGGTGGGTGGATGGATGGATGGATGGATGGATGGATGGATGGATGGATGGATGGATGGATAGATAGATAGATAGATAGATAGATAGATAGATAGATAGATAGATAGATAGATAGATAGATAGATAGATAGATAGATAGATAGATAATAAATGTTATTGTTATAATTATTATTATTAATTGTCATGTTTAGATACAGAATAACCCAAAATGCTGATGTTATTTTAAGCTGATAACTTATTCTAGCATGAACTAGTAATGTATACTGACTTTGTCGAATATTTAACATCTCAAAGAGGCTTTCTTGACCCTCTTTTCTAAATACCAAATAAATCCTTCCCAGCTGGACCAGTGGCTTTCAGCCATTAAATTATTGTCTATATTTAATCTGGCCTTTGGTTGAATGCAATTTGAGTGGGGGGTGTTAGAGGTTTGTTACTGGAATGTGGAGAGGCCTCTTGTGGAGCTGCTCTTCAATGTCCAGTAGACTGACAAACAATGTTATCAGCATTCATTCATTCTTCATTCATTCATTCCTTCATCATTCCTAAAATACGCCTCGAGACTGAGTAACTGCACACTCATGATGCCAAGGTCAAACGAATTGATTTCCATCCACGCAACATCCTCTGTTTCCTGCATGTGAACTCAGTCACGTATCAAGAACACACACCCCGCCTCACATTGTAATCAAGCCACTCCTTTTTATTACGTCTCTTCTTAATCCCGCCTTTCTGAACACAGCAACCAATCCCGCTGTCCAGCAAAACGTGCTTTGTGTTCTGATTGGTCAAGCTACTCTCTTGTAAAAAAATGCTTGATAATTTCCTTCCTTTATTGCAACTTATTAACGTGGTTGAGGCTGAGCCGTGAGTGTGTTCCGGATTCCATCGCTTCTGCGTCTTTTATTTTTAACTGGTAAGTGTTTCTTTAATGAACAAAATCCTTTGAGTATTAGCTAAAGCAAGAATAAGTAGTATTTTGCTCGTCGTTTTTCCTTTTTTCAGTCGGTAAACCTGAAGAGGTCATTCTCGTTTGTGCTCCAAGGACACGTTGCATCACTAGCTCGATGACCAGATGATGTTATTCGAAAGAAAAATCAGTTTACAGTTCAGTTTCCAGTACACACCCTTATCTGAATCCTTGCCAAACATCCCTAGTGTTTATTTAACCAGTCACGTGATTAACGCTTATTGTTTTTTACAATGTTGTGGTTTATGTGTTTATTGTGCGTGTTTGCTGTGTTTTCTTGTTCGACATTCGGGGTCTGAGAGATTATGTAATTGTGTTTTCCTCCCATTTCTCCCTTTAGAGTCAAGATGCCTCACGCTTACCCATTCCTCTCTCCAGAGCAGAAGAAGGAGCTGAGCGACATTGCTCAGAGGATTGTGGCCCCTGGCAAAGGCATCCTTGCTGCTGATGAGTCTACAGGTACTTTAGCCTAAAAACAGCACATACATTTTAATGATACTGATAAAGTCTCTTCCATTTGCTAAAGAAAATGTTTAGAGATTGAGATCTTTTCTTTTCAGGGGAAAAACAAGATAACAAAAGATTTCATATTGTTGTTGTGATTAAAAAATTATAGTAATTCTTCTAAATATTGATTTCTTTTGTTAACTCGTCTAAAGTTAAAACACTGGTATTGTGTCATCAAAAAGGGATAATGTCTGAAACATGATATCTTTTTGTTTTATGCAACAATGTTTTTTTATATATATAACAAATACATCAATACAATACAAATACATTGTAATTCCAGAGAAATTGAAGATTCTTTTTTTTTGTGTATGTTTGCCTGGACAACAAAACCAGTCATTTCTGGAAATTGAGATTTATGCATTATCTGAATCTGAACAAATAATGTCATCTGAGGATTCAAAAAATCAAAATACTCAGATAATTACATTGAAAAGTTGTAATATTAAAGAATCCAAAACTAATGCAAATCCAAATTAGGTTCTCAGTAGTGCAAATTACCAATCAAAATTGAGCTTTGCTCTAGTTATTGTAGGAAATGTACAACATGTCTTCATAAAATATGATCTTAATATTTATTGAAATTTGGCATAATAGAAAAATCTATAATTTTGGTCCATGCAATGTATTTTGGCCAAAAATATACCCATGCAACATGATACTTATTTTGTAGTCCATGGACATGTAAATCTCAACACGGCATGTTTATGTGTCTGTTAATCACACTATTGAACTGAACTTGCATTTGTAATTTCAGTCATCTTAAAAACAAAGTAGTGTTGAAACATGAGTAGCCTATAATTTTAACTTCCGTTCTCATGTCACATCAATAAAGGCATTGCATCAAGTTACATGTTTGGGGCATGATTTGATTGGTTATGTAACTGTGAGTTTGACTTTATTTCTAAGCGACGACCTTATGTAATGCATCGTGTTTGTGATTTCATGGTTGTAATGTTAAATAAGTTTAATTAATTAGTCCGCAGCATTGAGTCATCTCTTGATACAGTGTTGTAATCTTGCCCATGATTCTCAAAATAAGTACACGATGGTGCAATCAGTGAATACAATCATACGATATTTTAGGTCCAATAATTGTAGAAAGTGATTTATATGCCTAAAAAAACTAAAATAAGATTAATGTTTTATTTGATCTATTTTTATAACTTGTGTTATAATAGTGTTTGTGTTGCTGGTCATGTGCAGGAAGCGTGGCCAAGCGGTTCCAGAGCATCAATGCTGAGAACACAGAGGAGAACCGGAGATTGTACCGACAGCTTCTGTTCACAGCAGACGACCGTGTTAAGCCATGCATCGGTGGCGTCATCCTCTTTCACGAGACCCTCTACCAGAAGACAGATGATGGCAAAGTGTTCTCAGACTACCTTAAGGAGAGGGGCATGGTAGTTGGCATCAAAGTGGACAAGGGTGTGGTTCCCCTTGCTGGCACCAACGGAGAGACTACCACACAAGGTGAAACTCCCACAAATACAGTTTCTAGTCATCTTTGCCATGATGACAGTACATAATATCTCTAGATATTTTTCTGTATACTAGTATTCAGCTTGAAGTGCAATTTAAAGACTTAATTTGGTGAAATAGGTAAGTTAACGTAATTAGGCAAGTCATAGTATAACTTTGGCTTGTTCTGTAGGCAATCGAAAAAATTATTGGTTAAGGGGACTAATGATATTGACCTGTTTTTTAAAAATTAAATTAAAAACTGCTTTTATTCTAGCTGAAGTAAATCAAATGAAACTTTCTCCTGAAGAAAAAAAAAATATAGAAATAATTTGCGGAATATTAAAAGAAAATTACAGAAGGGCTAATAATTTCGACTTCAACTGTATGTGTGAAATTGATTATCAGGTAGTAAAAATGACACATGGTTATACCTTTTCATATCCACTGTAATGCTGGATATGAGCTGTAATGCTAGGTGGACTTTGGCTGATATTGAATGGGTGCAGTCATTTACTTGTGCTTGTGACTCATTAAATTGTGATTTGTGTCTGTGTTTGTAGGTTTGGATGGCCTGTACGAGCGTTGTGCTCAGTATAAGAAGGACGGGGCAGACTTTGCTAAGTGGAGGTGTGTGCTGAAGATCACTCCCACAACCCCTTCTAGACTGGCCATCATCGAGAACGCCAATGTTCTCGCACGCTACGCCAGCATCTGCCAGATGGTGAGACACAGATTGTTTTATATGAAGAGTTCAAAAGTTTTTTTTTTTTTTTAATTATTTATTATTATTATTATTATTTTTTAACTGTACTCTTATAGTTGTCCGTTTTTGGACACAAACATGGTTTGATGCTTTGATACAGTCTGAATCTACATCTTAAAAAGCACTAAAGAAATAAAGATTAATTGAATAAACTGGTCATATTTTCACACGCATTTGTATTTAGGAAATTAGTATCCAGTGAGGATGATTTCATTTGATTGACAGTGATACTGAAAACATTACTAATTATTTATATTTCAAATAACTACTGATCTTGCAAACTTTTTTTCTCCATAAAATAATCTAGAAATAAATTTTACTATTTTACCAGAAATTAAAGGAATTATTCATCTAAAATGAAAAATAATTGCATAATTTACTCTCCTTCAAGCCACCCCAGCTATATGCAGTTTTTCTTTAATATAATTAAAGGTATTAAATAATAACTTTTTACTTTTTCAAGCTTTTTAATGATGCAAAGTGACATGTTTTTTGCAAGAAAAATAACTTTTCATTGAACCAGTTGAATGTTAAAGCTGTGAAAGGCTTTGTTTGACTTGAGTTTGACCTTCTATTCAATACAAGTGTCTTTTTTTTAATGAACATAAAACATAATTTGTGATGGATCAGTGAATTAATTAAAAGAATTAGGTCCTGTAATTGTAAATGCGTTAAAATTGAACTCTCATTTCTATTTCAAATGCATACATTTTAGTATGAAATGTAGAATATGGAGGGGGAAAAAAAGCTTGCTTTGCAGCTTTTGAGATTCAACATCAAATGGACCACAGGTTAATTAAATTAATTGATTGTATTTAATATAATAAAATAAACTTTTTACTTGGCCCTAGTCTACTCAATACTTTGAACTCTGATGTAATCTCATGTTTCTCTTCAGCATGGCATTGTTCCAATCGTTGAGCCTGAGATTCTGCCCGATGGTGACCACGACCTGAAGAGGTGCCAGTATGTGACTGAGAAGGTTCTGGCTGCTGTGTACAAAGCCCTGTCCGACCACCATGTCTACTTGGAGGGCACTCTGCTCAAACCCAACATGGTGACTGCAGGGCACTCATGTTCCCAGAAAAACACCCCTCAGGAGATCGCAATGGCCACCGTCACAGCTCTCCGCCGCACCGTTCCTCCTGCTGTGCCTGGTCAGTAAAACAACTACAAATAAGGGCTGTTCACAACCAAAGCACAGTGACTATAAAGATAACGATCGAGTTCTAAAAATTGTTCTGAATGTTAAACAACAGCAGAGATTAAACAATCTTAATTGAAGATGTAGAGAAGCGATATTGTTGGGATCACTTTCAGAATAACTTTTTGTTGGCTAACAAATGATAAAACACTGACTGCCAGTCAGAATCCACTGAAATGTAGAAAAGGCTCAGTCAAGCTACAGACAACATTGTGGAGAACCACTACTTAAGAATGAACCCACTTTTTAAAGATAATGACTATATGCAAAACAATTGGTTATAAGTTTGGAAGTCACAAAAAAATACATAGAAGCTTTGCAAGCCAGGCTAGCAATTGAAATATAAAAATAAATGTACCTCAGGTATCCAGTGCTAGTTTCAGCATTTTTGTGTTGCTGCAAAATAGTGTTGTTATTCTTCCACTACACTGATTATGATCGCTAAATTATTTTGATTAGATTGATGCATTGTTAAACTAAAGATTCACTGGTCAGATGCTGTAGAAGCTCACTGAGCTCATCTGCTGCTTACAGGGGGTGTCAATTAAAAATAAACAGATTTTTATAGTTCGTCAGTGTTGACACGAATACATTTGTTATTATATTTATAGTTCTCGTGTTTGGTGTGAACAGGCCTCTGATCACTCAACTCATGATGACACGGGCTTTATCTTATCACAAATAACTTCTAGAGTATGCTATTTGTTTTATCATGCATTATCGTTTTTACCCTCCTGACTCATTTTGCCACACCTATTACTGATACAGGTGTCACCTTCCTGTCTGGAGGCCAGAGTGAGGAGGAGGCCACACTCAACCTCAATGCCATGAACCAGTGTCCTCTTCACAGGCCCTGGGCTCTGACCTTCTCCTATGGTCGCGCCCTGCAAGCATCTGCCCTCAAAGCCTGGGGTGGCAAGAAGGAAAACGGCAAGGCCTGCCAGGAGGAGTTCATAAAGAGAGCTCTTGTGAGTTTCCAAAACTTAAGACTATCTGAGATTATTGAATTCAAAAACCCATTTCTGCAACCAGTTCTGTCTGTAAGCCATTGGCCATAGCGATTAATGTGATGTTTGAATTACTAGTTTAATGAGTGTTTAAATATCAACACTCTGAGGATAATGGCACAGAGGAATCCATACATTCTGGAAATTACTTTCAAAACATTTTTGTCTCGTTTCCACTGAGTGGTACGGTACGGTTCGGTACGCTTTTATGGCCATTTTCACTGTCTAAAAGCGTACTGTACCACTTTTTGGGTGCCCTTTGCAAAGGGTACCAAAAGGCGGAGCTAGACGCGCAGCTGAACGCTATTGGTTTACAGAGATGCATCATTCGCTCGCGCAACAAGCCAGAATGAACACAAAGGAACCTGCATGTTTTAAATCCACAGCCAAGAGGCATTACACTGTAATAATATATACATATAATAACGAGCCATGGTCGACCCAAGCTCAAACAAACCTTGTCGTCGTCTTGATGAACATCCACAAAGCCAAGAAGAAAAGCAGATTCTCCCCTGTGCCCCTTAGTTTTTTACGAGCCCGTCTAAATCGCGAGTGGTTTATTTGAAATAACAAACTTCTTGAGATGATGATAATGATGTGTGCTTGATTTATTGACGTTCTTTTGAAACCCGATCCTCTCAGAAGGGATAGTACACAACGCCCACCAAAAGAGTATCCATGGTGGCCTTTTAGCAGAGGAAACGCAAGCCTGTTAAAGGTAACCCGTACCGTACTGTACCACTCAGTGGAAACGGGCCATTTGTCTAGCTGATGAATGGTTTTAAAGTCAATGGGCATCCATTCCTAAATTCCAGCTTTAAAGACTTAGTTGAACATTTCTATTATTTACTTTATCTCATGTTACTTCAAACTTGTTAAAGAATTTGTTAATCATTGATAGGCATTAATTTAGTTTTTTTTAAACCCCATTTGAGAGATTTCGGCTGATACATTGAAAGGCTGTTCTACCATTCACTGACTTTAAAATAATCATAAAGACATTGTATAAAAAAGTGTTAAACTGGATGACTTGATAAACATTACAACTTTTTATTATTATTTTTTTCATAAATTATAGTTCTATACATGCATTTGCAGTATATTCCTGTGTATTATAGGTGCATTTTGACTTTTTACAGCCTAATTTATGAAGTTCCCAATTCTGCCTATAGATTACAAAAAACATTTTCTTTTATTTGGTTTTGTATCTTTAGGTTCTTAGTGTCTATGTGAACGAAAGTTGACAGTTTCATTTATCTTAGTGTATTGATGAGCTTCTAACTGAGACTAAATATTGAGTAGGGGTCCATTTCCTCATACGCTAAGAGGGTATATAAATATGCAGTTGCTGTGAAAGCCATGAGAGGGGCGTTGTTAAGAATATTGTGGCTGAAGCCGTCAAACTGATGTCAACAGAAGGACCGTCACTCTAATAGATTTTTATTGAAGATTAACATAACAATCTTTTACTTTGAGTGCATTAACTTGCACAGATTGATTGTTCATCTAGAGAATAACAATGTGCTCTAACATAATAAACATTGTCAATTTTGGTTTCACACAGACTTTAAAAGACCTGTAAGCCAGTGTTCAATTTCAGCATTGAAAAATTAAGAATTGGAAACTTTTCATTCAAGAAGAGGCTGAGAATTTCTCATGTTATTTTAAATCTTTTCTCTTCGTCTTCTGTTTCTCGTATCTCCAGAACAACAGCCAGGCCTGTGTTGGAAAGTATGTGTCCTCCGGAGATAAGAGTGCTGCTGGTGGAGAATCTCTCTTTGTGGCCAATCATGCCTACTAATCACCAGGATGCCTTTTACATTTCACTCCTCATCTTATTCCTGAAGAATCACTCAACCTGCTCTTGACTCCATCATTTGACCCATTCCCTGTTTCTTTCTAGTGTTTGTTACTTCCATGTGTGAAACAAGATTATGAAACTAAGAGATGAATCCTAAAAGAGTAATAATGACAATTTAATAACCTCGATATATAGATCCCCCTCCCTCCCCTCTCATCATTTTAATGACGGTCCCATGTGTTCTGATGTAGAGAAATGTTGCTGTTGTACTTGTAGTACTTCTATTAACTGTATTTGACTTGCACAAAACACACACACCTTTCAAGGGTGTATTATTATCGTAAATGTTTAATATGACAGACACTGGAAAAAGAACAGTAAAGTATCTTTATTCTAACCTAATGGTTGTTTCTCTTTGTGTGGTTATTCAGATGACAGATTTGTAAGCTTTTGAGTCAACATTGGTGCAAAATGTGTCTTTGAACACTTATCTGGTGAATTTTTTATTTTTTATTAAACGTGAATCAAGAATGTTATTTTATATGACGGTTATTGACATGAGAAGCTTTTTAACAAAGTAACATTTTAGCTTTCTTGTATATTTGGATAAATCACTAAATCATGACTTAAAGTGTAATTGATTATTAAAATCAAATGAGTAGTAGATGTTTAATCTTAAAATGGTACCTATGGTGAAATGGACAGAACAGTTTGGACAGAACTGTGTGCAGGTATAGTGTGTCCATGTCCATAGACATAAAGACAATAAGTCTCTTTTTTTTAAATTTACTGACCCAAATCCCTCCCATTCTGAGGCCAAAATCTATACAGCAGTGAATTTTAATGTGTATCCTGTCACATTTGCGTGCAAAGCTAAATGCGCATGCTGTGTGTGTGTGTGTGTGTGCTTGTAGTCTGTAACGACACTGTGTGTGTGACTCAACGTTGCAACTCCACAACAAAACATCAAATAATCATTGGGAAAGTTCTTATTGTAGTATTTCTCACACACGTTACATGAGATCTGCGTCCTTCATGTCTGTCACTGTGTTGTTTATCTCACGCAGCCAAAGCAGAGACACACTCTGACAGGCACGTGGGAACGGTGGGCCGGGAGCACCAGCATTGCACAGGCAACAAAAACAGCTACAGTGCTAAGAGCAGAAAATTCTTATGTTCTAAGGGATATAATAAATAATCTGATTGATGTTTTGAGCTGAAACTCTACAGACACATTCTGGAGACACAAAACACTTGCCCTAAATCATGAAAAAGGTGTAAAATGAGTGCCCTTTAAAATGATATTTTTTTTAGTGTTGGGTAATTTAGTAATGGGTGCCTTACGATGCTTTGATTGTGGATGTAAGTTATTCTGGCAAAATCAAATGATTTCAGCAAATGACTTCCAACCTACTGTTTTGAAATCTTTTAACCTTCCAACAACATGCTATAGAAATTTAGTAAAAATAAAAAAAATATAAAAAAAAAAAATATATATATATATATATATATATATTATTGCACATTTGTTTTAAAAATACTTACATTTTATACATTTTCTTAAAAGTTCTTGCATATTTGATTATAAACCGAAACAGTTTTACAACACAATATATTGTAATAATTGTGCTCTTATAACGTCAATACAAATGTTCAAAACTTAAATTCATAATTTTCTTACAAGTTTTCTGATAATTTTCTTAAATAGATACCATTTTAAACCAAATAATACAATAAATTTGTTTAGCTGGGATAAAACTTTCGAATGCTAGGATTCCTCAAAAGAGAAAAACTATGGACAACTAAAAAAACAACAAAAAACATGTTATGATCTCCTTTGGAGGTTGTTGTAGGTCCTGTAGGTTTATTTAGATGCATTTATGAAGATAGACCAGCAGATGGAGACAGTGACAACTGCAATAAATAAACATTCTAATAATACAGTTATTCTCATAGACATTATAATGGATATGCTATTATAATGTCTATGGTTATTCTTACTGTTGTTTATTAATTAGGTAAACATATCTTGTGCTGACTATGTACTGCATTTGCTTCTTTCAGTAATAAAAGATAAGAAAAAATCCTGAAAATCCGTAAGTCAGAAGAAAGATTTGATCGTTTTTTCTTGTATGTTTGTCATTTAATGTTCAAAGGCACTAAAACGCTACACTCAATCAACAAGGTTAAAGCTGTATTTAAAAGAACTATATTTCACTACAGATAATAAAGTGCACACTTTTAAAAGTAATATGTAACATGGCATAGTACATAACATAGTTAAAGTACATATTAAGTTAACTTAGTTTAAATATTATGAAATATGAATAGAATTTAACTGAAAAGGCAATGTAAAGTAGGGTCAGAGCCCATGCAGGTGGAACGTCTTTGTTTGACTCCCCAACAGAAACAACACGCCTGATCCAGGGTCTGTGTTTCTACTCTGGCAAGCCAGGACACTTTGCAGTGGCTTGTCCGTTAAAAGCCGTGGCTCGCCAGTGAAGAGGGGCATCCTGGTGAGCGCTACCCCTTTATTGCATTCCCCCTCCTCTCATACTGTTCTTCCTGTATCTGTCCAGTTTGGTGACTCTTTTAATTCTGGTTCGGCCCTGGTTGATTTTGGAGCTGAAGGTAATTTTTTGCATAGTTCTTAAGCTACCTTGTGGGGTATCCCTGCACTTCCTCTTTCCAACCGTATTCCTGCTCGCTCTGTTAATGGCACCCTTATCACCACTGTATCCCATACCACCCCTCCATCTCATCGTCTCGGGCAATCACCATGAGGTTACCATGCTGCTCCTCCTTGATTCGCCTGTGATCTCCTTGATGTCTGTGTGTCCTGTCTTAGAGGTGGAGGCAGCTGATCTGACTGGGGGTCCTGCAGAGTACCTCGAATTGCACCGGGTGTTCAGCAGGTCTCAGCCACTTCTCTGCTTCTGCATATTCATTACGATTGTGCCATAGAACTCCTCCCAGGCACTTCACCCAAGGGTCATTTGTTTTCCATTTTTCCTGGTCTTGAGAGAGAGGCCATGGATAGATATATCAATAAATCACTCAAAGCCGGTCTCATCCGACCCTCCTTTTCCACTGCGGGCGCCGGGTTCTTCTTTGTCAAAAAGAAGGATGGCTCCCTGCATCCCTGTATTGAGGGCTTAACAACATCACTATTAAGAACAGGTACCCCTTACCTCTTATGTCTTCTGCCTTTGAACTCTTGTAGGGAGCCAAGGTCTTTACCAAACTTGACCTCCGGAATGCTTACCATCTTATTTGCATACGTGAGGGGGATGAGTGAAGGACTTCCTTTAACATGCCTATGGGACACTTCGAGTACCAGGTCTTACCCTTCGGTCTGACCAGTGCCCCGGCGGTCTTCCAGGCCTTGGTTAATGATGTGTTGAGAGACATGGTCAATCATTTTGTCTTTGTGTACCTTGATGTCTTGATATTCTCTCTGTATTTACAGGTACACACTCAACATGTCCACCAGGTGCTAAAACGGTTGCTAGAGAATCAGCTTTATGTTAAGGCGGAGAAGTATGTTTTCCATGTCCAGTCAGTTTCGTTCTTGGGATTCATTATTTCGGCTGGAGAAATCCAGGCAGACCCCTGTAATGTAAGGGCCGTTGACGAGTGGCCAACTCCAGACTCTTGTAAGGCTCTGCAGCGATTCCTGGGGTTTGCCAACTTTTATCGCGATTTATCATGAATATTGGTCAGATCGTTGCACCCTTAAAGGCACTCACCTCTCCCAAGGTACCGTTCAAATGGAAACTTGATGCTCAGGAGGCCTTTGATAAATTAAAGTCCAGTTTTGTCTCTGCTCCTGTCCTTTCTATCCCAGATCCTGAATGGCAGTTTATTGTTGAGGTGGATGCCTCGGATGTTGGAGTAGGCACGGTCTTATCTAGTACCCGTGCACCCTTGTGCCTTTTCCCATCGCCTAAATCCTTCCGAGCGAAATTACGACATTGGTGATAGGGAATTGTTGGCAGTCAGGTTGGTTCTGGCGTCACTGGTTAGAAGGTGCAATTCCGCCTTTCCTGGTCTGGACGGATCATAAGAACCTTGAATATTTGTTTTTTTCAGCCAGGAAGCTGAGTTCCCGGCAGGCTCGCTGGGCCCACTTCTTCGGGAGATTTAATTTTACCTTGTCTTACAGACCTGGGTTCAAAAATATCAAGCCAGATGCTCTCTCCTGTCTGTCTGAGGCCCCAGGGGAGAGAGAACCACCCGACACCATTTTACCTAAGGAGATTGTGGTGGCTCATCTCCCTTGGAACATTAAAAGATGGGTTGAGGAAGCCATGCGAATAAGTCCAAGACCGAAGAGGGTTCCAGTGAGTTGTCTCTTCGTTCCAACCAAGATGCGCTCTGAAGTAATCCAGTGGGGTCATTCCTCCAAGTTGACCTGTCACCCAGGAGTCAGGAGATCGCTGGCTGCCAACCATCAGCGATTCTGGTGGCCATCCATGGCCAAGGACGTCAGGCAGTTTGTGGCCGCCTACTCGGTTTGCGCTCGGACCAAGAATTACAATGTGACCCCATTGGTCTGCTCCGTCCCCTTTCCATCCATTCCCATCCCTGGTTACATTTGGCTCTTGATTTTGTCACCGGCCTACCAGAATCTAAGGGCAACACCATCATCCTCACAGTGGTGGACCACTGCTCCAATGCAGCCCATTTTATTCCCCTTCCCAAGCTTCCCTCAGCCAAGGAGACTGCTCAAGTGGTGACTGATCACATTTTCCGGATTCATGGTCTTCCAATCAATGTAGTTTCTGATAAGGACCCTGAATTTGTCTCCCGGTTTCGGAGGGAATTCTGTAGACAGATCAAAAATACGAATCTGTCTTTAGGATTTCATTCCCAGACCAATGGGCAGTCAGAGCGGGCAGACCAGAATTTGGAAAGTACTCTCTGCTGCCTGACATCCCACAATCCTGTTGGTGTCAACAACTACCTTGGGTCGAGTACGCCCATAATTCCATTCCATCATCTGCCACAGGTATATTCTTCTGATATTTATAACCTCCAGTCTGAGTTTCATTTATTAAGAGAATAGCCGGAAACCACGACAGTCTTCACTGTGTCACTTTTTATTTAGTACATGGGAAAATTACTTGAATATAGAAAGTGATTTAGTTTATAGAAAGTAAACGGGTGTTTTGAGCCTATATAGCTCAATCTCTGGGTCCGCTGGGGGCACTATTGGCTAAGCATTAATCAATGAATAGAATTAGACGATTAGCATCTCACTTTAAATGAACAAATTTGTTTATTTTTTTCTTTTTAAATGGATAGTTCACCCAAAAAATTTAAATTGTCATTTACTCAACCAGTTGAACACATAAAAAGATATTTTGAAGAAAGCTAAAACCATAACCATTGATTCCATAGTATTTGTTTTCCCCTTGTGATGTTAAACAAATACATATATATATATATTTATGGTTTTAGCTTTCTTCAAAATATCTTTTTATGTGTTCAACTGG
>CAIGQQ010006950.1:342376-407974 GCA_903798035.1 Danio albolineatus
TGTTAAATATATATATATATTGCTAATCAAAGAAACACTGACTTTTGTTGTTTCTTTGATTAGCAAAATATATGTTTGTTTAACATTAGTTATATTAAATAACTTTTTGTAAAATTTGGGTTCAGTGGGTAATAGTACACCACCTCTTTTTAGGACTACACGATAGATTGCATTACATAATATACTGCAATAGCACTGTAGTGCTGCTGGGAACTGTAGTGCTGCTGGGAACTATTTACCTTTCTCACCAGTGCTCTCGGTCGGATGTATTTCTGTGCCGCACTTTCTGCTGCTGTGCTGTGATTACTGCCTTCGACTGTCAAAATTTGAGGGAATGAAAGTGGAAGAGAGTAAAACCGCAGTGCTAATCTGACATAAAACCACCGCAGATGCGCTATGATCATACAAGATGACCGCTGTTATGAATCGACAATGTTTATGACTGTTCGCATTTAAACTTACCTCAGCGAGTGTTATAAAGTTTGTATGTATGTGACAGTTTTCCACTGTGAAAGTCGCGATGGATCGAGCAGTAAACTCTGACACTGTCGATACAGCTGACGCCGAAGGTAAGCTGTTTTAACGGCAATTTAACAGTATTTTATTATTCCTAATTAAAGTTGAATATGTGTTTATTTATGTGTGACTTCAGGTCGTTGTCAACGCTGGAGGAATTGTGTTGCGTTCTGGTAACGTTAAGTCAATCTTTTGTTAACATTGCATTAAGCGATATGATATGTAAGCTAATCTGTATTATCTCTGTTTAGGTTCCTGGGGCTTTGCAATAACTTTGCATATGTGGTGATGCTGAGTGCAGCACATGACATCTTACAGAAACAAGAATCTCAAAACACAACAGCGCCTGTAAGAAACCTCGGAGCATTATGTTATTATTGCTCAGGATTTCATTTTCATGGATTACAAGGTTTCACAATGTCTTCATTTACCTTTAAAAAAATAACACTGCATTAATTCTGCAAAGTAATAAACTCCAACCATTAAAGTAGACTGTAACACTAATTTATTTATTAATTATAGTAATAAAAATACATTTTGGATAATTACATGCGACGTAAGCTAACAGTCATGCTTACCCCAATGCAAATATAATACACTTAGTTATTTAATATTACTTAGTTTTTAAGTGTATTGGTACATTTTAACAGTGACATAGTAAAATAAAGTATAATAACAAAAACTGTCTGGATATTATAAAAAATTAGGCGTCCTTAAAGAGGGAACAAATTCATCAGTGTTTAAAAAGTGCACTTTGTAGTAGTGTCTAAAATTTGTGTTCTAATTTTAGTAACTATTAGATATTGATTAGACTAACTTGATACTAAATCATGTAAATTACGTGATTAGAATTTCACCTCAGGTAAATTATTTATTGTTGTATTTTAAATAAATTTGAAATGAGGTTGTGAGTTTAGTAACACGGGTGTGAAATACAGGACACTCCCCGAAAAAACGAGAGTGTTTTCAGATATGGTTATTAAGTGGTTGTTATCTCGGGATAACATACCTTGGAATCAGAATGGCGTAATACAGACAGCACATTATAAAATGTGACATATACTGAATTATATGCACCCTACATTGAAGTATGCTTAAAGTATGCTAAACTGTACTTGTTTTTGTTTGATTATTGGATGCTTGGATTTGATCGGTTTGCCCACTAGACTCCAGCTCCAAATGAGACTCACATAGAAATCAGGAACAGTAGCAACAGCAGCCGTTATGACTGCAATCCTGTGTCCACTGCTGTAAGTTTGTCTTTTCTCTGTGCCTTTATATTTCTCTTTCATTTTATTTTTAACTCGTATAAGCTTGTCCGTCATGTTGCCTTGTCATAAGAATGCAAATATTTGATTAGGGAATAATGAGACTTTTTCTTTTTTCTAGGCGGTGCTGTTGGCTGATATCCTACCCACCCTATTAATCAAACTCACAGCGCCTTTCTACATACACAAAGTGCCTTATGGGTAAAGTTGACAAGCACTTTTTTATTTGAGGTCTAACTGCTAAACATACAAACAGATTTAGCCATGCAGCTTTAAATGCAAATAATGTAAAGTTGTAATAAGAGATGGATTGACGGCTCAATAACTTGAGAAATCAATGGCAAACCTGTTTCCAAACTTAAAGGGACAACGTCTGATAATGTTTTCAGCTAAATGAACACACTGCAAAAAACGCTTTTCTAACTTAGATTTGTTTCTCGTCCAAATATCGAATAATTATTAAATCAAGAATCTTGTTTTTTCTTTTGACATAAGATTATTTTGCTTACCCCATGGACAGATTATTTTGCTTATTTTAAGGAAAAACTCACTGAATTTGGACATATTATTAGGACTGTCATGATACCTTCTTGTTGTACACAATATTCTTAAGAATATTTCATTTAATTAGAGTTTTTTTAACGTTTTGATATTTTATTGGGTAGTAATTGTGATTATAAATTATTCGTTATTATCAAGTTAATCACAAACAACTGGAAAAAGTCAAAGGGAATTAAACATGTTGAGAACTACTGTTTTACTAAATATTTTAAGACTGTTTAACATGAATTTAATTCTGTTGGAATGTAATGTTTTAAATGCCACAAGGAAACAATTTTACTCAAAGTTCTGAGGGATGTTTCTAAAATTGTTTCATAATTTTTTTCTGTAAAATAGTAAATATGAAGTGTTCAAATGCAAAAGCCTTCAAGTGCCACCCGAAACCTTCCACCAGAATGAGCATTTCTCTCAGCCTCCAATATTTTTGTTCGGTATTTTTCATTTTAGGCAATGCAAAGAACCTATTTTTTTGCCATAAAAGTGGATTTACTGACATACACACAGGAGTCTGTGAAAAATGCTCATTCTAGAAGAACATTTCACATGGCACTTAGAGGTCCCTGAATCTGAACTCTTTAAATCTTATAAAATATTTTTATAATGATGTGTTTGATTGTTGGTAATGTTTTATAATTATTGATGTATATGATTTATTTAATTTTTCTATTGAAGGAAAAAAATGTTTTCATACAATACAACAACAGTTTCCTTCTTTCTTTCTATTTTTTGAACCCAAGTTCCACCCCAAGACCTGAACATCCCAAGGCAGCTTAACACAATAATTAGGGTCAATTATAATCATCTTAACAGTTTAATAATTAGACATTGGAATCAGAATTTGAAAGCTCATATCCTAAACAAATAAATTATAAGTGTTAACAAAACAAGTGCAAGGTAAAAAGTAACGGAGGCAGCGGTATCTGATACCAGATCTATTTTCAGTTGTCAGACACCCACATGAAAATATACTATAGTAATTTATATTAAATGCTATATTGTTTTTTTTTTACATCACTGACACCTCCAATAGAGATAGAGATGTTGCACAATCAGCTAAAATGTTGCTAGAATTGGTTTTTATGTATGGGTGATTATATATATTGCATCACCAAAAACGACTGAGGTCATGTCCATATGTTGTGCGATAAGTCAATATATTAATTATTGTGACTGACCTACATGTTATTTCTTAAAACAAGACGATATTTTTTTCTCATTTAGAAAATGCTTCAAGATTCTTTAAGAAATTTGCACTAGAAACAAGATGAAAAATTTAAATACGAAAAGCATTTTTTGCTGTGCGATTCTTTTGATTTCAAGAGAAAAAAAACAGATTTAATTGTTATTTAATTGATGATGATGTTTTCTTTTCTCCCTCACTGTGAACAGATTCCGTGTTTTGGTGTGTTTTTTTACGGCAGTAGTCAGCTTCCTGATGGTGTCGTTCTCCTCAACTATATCGATGAGCATAATTGGTAATGCACGTGTATATGTGTTCTTCTTTTAAAATCAGTAAATAATATCTGCTGAATGTTGTGATGAATCTTTTCTCAGGTGTCATCTTTGCCAGTGTTAGTTCAGGATTGGGAGAACTTTCCTTCCTCTCGCTCTCAGTGTTTTTCAGCAGGTAGAGCCTTCAACCCATTCATTTATTCAAGCGGGGGCGTTGTTGTTTTGCAGAGTATGCGCTAATTATTCATTATTATTATTTGTTTTAGTTTATTATTACTTTTTTATTATATATAAATAAATTAGTTATTATAACAGTTTGTTCTGCTATTGGTGACCACTGATAAAGCAGGGAATAAGCCGAAAGTGAGTGAGTGGATAGTTATTATTATTGTGTAACTTTGATAAAAATAGAAAAGCCCAATAAGCTTAAATCTAACTGCATTAACTGGACTGTAGGATTTAGTTGAGTGTATTGATGATGATGTTTATGGATTTAGTTAATCAAATTCAGTAGGTTGTGAGGAGATTCTGTGCATGCATAAAATTTGCTAATTAAATGATGTTCATAAGAACCTCTTGTTTTCTACATTGTTGATAGTAAGACATATTTTTGACTACCAAATCCTCATAGAGTTTTTTTTTATTATTAATTCCAAGAGAGACTGTGTCAATTAAAAAATCAATATAATGTTATTAAGGCAGTGTTTCTCAACCACGCTCCTGGAGGACCACCAGCTCTGCATACTTCTCCATTTCTCTTTAACCAAACACACCTGATTCAGATGATCAGCTCATTAGCACTGAAAAGACCTGTAGTGGATGTGACCGACAAAGGAAACATCCAAAACATGCAACTTTTCTGGTCCTCCAGGAACGTGGTTGGGAATCACTATATTACGGGATGGCAAAAAATTTGCATAAGACTGTATATTCAAATAGAAAAGTCAGAAGTCAGAATCAGTTTTATTGCCAAGTGTTTCACACACACAAGGAATTTGCTTTGGCTACAGAAGCTTCCAGTGTACATAAAGTGACAAGTGACAACACAGAATAAAGATGAAAAAAGACGATAGACATTAAACAGAGATGCAGTCAGTCCAACAAGATCTGGATGTTGAAATGTATGTACAGATTTGTTATAAATATACAGGTTATAAGGTGCTGTGTGCAAATGCGTAAGAAGTATTGCAATGTACAGTATATTGTTATAAGGTGCTGTGTACAAATGCGTAAGAAGTATTGCATTGTATATTGTTATATGGTGCTGTGTACATGTGCGTATGAGAAAGTATTGCATGTTTATTGCACAATAGGAAAAATATGAACTGTTCATGAGGTAGATGGCCTGAGGAAAGAAACTTTTAATGTGTCTGGCTGTTTTCGTGCTCGGTGCCCTGTAGCGCCGGCCAGACGTTAGCAGTTCGAACAGGAAGTGTGCTGGGTGCGAGGCGTCCAGGGTGATTTGGCGAGCCCTTTTACTCACTCTGGAAAATTACAGTTCTTGAAGTGTAGGAAGGGTAGTGTTATTCGTTCAGCAGTCCGGACTATTCGCTGTAGTCTAGAAAAGTTATTTTAAGTAAAATTTTATTATATATTGTGTATGTTTGGTCAATAAAAATATTTGATGAGCTCAAAAACACTCACTGTTGGCATTCATATTCTATTTTTACAAAAGCAGTTCAAAGGAATTGTTCACCCAAAAATATAAATGTACTCATCTCAAGTGGTTTCAGACCTTTATGAGTTTAAACCTTAAAATGTTGATAGGCTGTTTTAAGCAGAGCACTCTTTCTTCAACTGATTTATAAACTCTCAGTTTCTCAGTGTTTTCCCTCTGTGTTCCATCTCTTTAGTGATGTGTTAAGTGGCTGGGGGTCTGGTACAGGGGCAGCAGGTGTCGCTGGAGCTCTTCTATACTCTGCTTTAACACAGGCTGGTCTGACTCCACAAGTTACTCTATGGATCATGCTGGTGGTCCCTGTTATTTTGGCTGTTAGGTCAGCCGAATCTGATTTTCAGCCTACTACTGTATATTGTATGTCATATTTTAACACGCACATAAACTGCATCTTTTCCCTTCAGCTATTTTGTCCTCCTGGTGTTTCCGCACTCATTTCCACAGTGGAGGTGCCACGAGGCTGGTCAGGGCCTTTCCAGAGGGCTGAGCTCTGAGGAGAGACGAGCTTTAATTGAGGAGGACACGGATACAGATGAGGATTCTGAGCCAGCTCTGGAAGATCAAGGTATGTAGAAATCGTTGCTTGTATCTTATTGTCAGTATTATGTGTATGTATGTGTGTTCAATTGACTGTACTGCCTGTGTACTCTTGTTTCTAATAGATGGCAAACACATCGGACCTCTGACCCTCACTGAGAAATTATACATCATTAAGGTTAGACCTGCTTCATGAATTAAGTTTTTTTTTTGCTTAAATGAAAGTATATCTGCAGTATTTCCGTATTATTAGTAGTTAGGATTTAGTAGTTTTAGTAGTTATATTATTAGTAGGATTAGTAGTTATATACAGTATACTTGCTAGGCAGTTTATTTAAAAAAATATTTTAAATAAATTTAAATTTGTTTATTTTAAAACAACTATTACATGTTCAGTCTCTTAAAGGGTTAGTTCAACCAGACATGAAGATTCTGTTAATAATTACTGATCCACATGTCTTTCCAATCTCCTGAGACCTTTGTTTTTCTTCAGAACACAGACATCTGAGGTCTCTCTCCTCTATAGACAGCAGTGGTCTCCAGACTTTCAAAGTCCAGAAAAGGAACCGAAAACACTGTCAAAACATGACTTGAGTGGTTCAACTATAATCATATGAAGCTCCAAGAACAATTTTGTGTGCCAAAAAATGAATTTGTTTACTTCAGGTTTGCTTATATCTCTCCCGCATCAAGTTGTCAGGGTGGGCATTTATTACCAACAGTATGTATGAGTCAAAAGCATTGAATTGCTGGTAGTAGTCGAGCTTCGTGATCTGATGTGAAAGATGTTGTCTATCAGCCATTTTTACAGTTTTGACTGGTGTACTAAGATGTCCTTGAAGCTTCATATGCTTACAATTGAACCACTGAAGTTACATGAGTAATTAAATAATGAGTAATTAATAAAAAAAATTGTATTCTTTGGGCAAACGAAACCTTTAAATCTCTTTTTTCTTCACTCTGCTGCCTGGTATCAAATTAATATTATAATCTACACCATGCCTATTTGCATTGATGAGCAGCTTAAAAATTCTTTCTAATAAAGTGGCTTGTGAGATTGTTTATTATGGAACATCATATTTAATTGCAAATGTTTTTATAGTTGTTCCTCTCACAACTTTTTTGTTATTCTCAAAAAAGTATTTTTTGAGAATTGCAAAATATAAACTTGCAAATCCACGTAATAAAGTCAAACTTGAGGAATAAACTTCCATTCATTTTCTTTTCGGCTTAGTCCCTTTATTAATCAGGGGTCACCACAGTGGAATGAACTGCCAACTTATCCAGCATATGTTTTACGCAGCGGATTCCCTTCCAGCTGCAACCAACCTCTGAAAAACATCCAAACACAATCATTCACACACATACACTACGGACAATTTAGCCTACCCAATTCACCTATACCACGTCTTTGAACTTGTGGGGGAAACCGGAGCACCCAGAGGAAACCCAAGCGACCACGGGGAGAACATGCAAACTCCACACAGAAATGCCAACTGACACAGCCGGGGCTCGAACCAGCGACCTTCTTGCTGTGAGGCGAACGTACTACTCACTACGCCACCGTGTAACTCCATTTTTTAGGAGTAAAAATATTAATAGTTAAATATATCTAAATAAAATATATATCTCACAGGCCTATGTTTAACATGTTTTGTTCTCAAGATCTAGGCTTCTGTAATAGAGTTATAACATTATACAATTACTGAGGTAAAATTAATAATGCTCAGTTAGTCATATGATGCTTATTTGCAATGAAAAGTGATCCTTGTTAGCAATAGTTGTACCAAGGCATCTTTACACATCAAAGGCGGCACAGAAACCAAACCTAAAATGGCATAAATCCACAAAATTATGAACTTGCACTGATGTTTTCGTTTACTGTTTAATGCAGTGTAACGTCTTTACACACTGAATTCTGATCAGACACAGACCCGCTTTAGGGCTGCTATTTAAAAATCTCAGTTTAGTTAGTGTCCTTATTTTTAATTAAACACCTATTATATGCCCCACACATTTAAAACGTTCTTTATTAGTTGTTTCTATCCACCTCTTATCCTGTCTATTTTATATCTCATGAACATCAAATGGAAACACCAAGATGTGATTTTAATTTGCACAAATGTTTGAGTGACCAAGTTTTTTTTGTTTCATAGTTTATTTTATTTCATTTAGTTTAATAAATGTTTATTTATAATGAATAAAACTGTTATGCTGTTACTCAGTGAATGAACAAATGAGTAAGTTTGTTACTGTGTGTTATAATATGTGCTGTCTAACACTCTAAGGTGCAACTTTTGTTTACTTTGGACAAAAAATATAAAGTGGCTTCTTAGCTTGCATAAACATTCATTTTTTTTTATTCTTCAATCATACTACAGTTTTCCAGGAAATTACAGCTTACTCTCTTGAATATGGGATAGAAAGAGTGATTTATTTGCAAATATGTTATACAATACAATATATACACAGCTTTTGATTAAAAATGCAGATATACTTTATAGGCAAGTTCTTTTTTTTGTTGGTGCTCTTACTTATACAGTATGTGTTTTTTTTTCAGGGTCTGTTGAAGTTTATTTTTCCTCTTGGATTGGTTTACTTTGCTGAGTATTTCATTAACCAAGGACTGGTGAGTCTTTTCTCTTACAGTTTTAATTAACAGTTAAGCAATACAGCAAATAATATATACAGTAGTCAGCATTTCAAGTGGATCAGCACCTTTTATCAAAATTGTCCTAAAACTATTAAACAACAACCATTCATATTACAGGACATTTTTGAAACACTTTTTTGATTCACTTCGAATGTTGACTACTTTATACTCATTCATCTCTCGTTAGATGGAGCTGCTCTACTTTCCTGACTCTAGACTCTCACACGCTGAACAATATCGCTGGTAAGACATCGAACAATCAGACTTTGAGTTATACTATGTCATGAAAATCTGCTAAAATTACTTTATTCAGACAAGGGTAGAGCAAAGCAAAAAAGTAGTTTTATTAAAATATTACTGCTGGATGACACCTGTTACACACACACACACACACACACACATTGTGTCTCAGTCTTCTCAACAGACAGTCTTTTACCCCTCAGTGCAGGTACACTCAAATATGTGCCAAACTCCAGAAAAGATACATTTCTGGTGGGAAAGAAAATATCTTGTTGTGCTTTTCTCACTCCTGACTAGAATTGCTGCAATGTGTGCAACTTTGGCCAGTACAAAAGAGCTTTGTTTCTGTCTGCATTTTACAAAAATATGTTCAATCACAACTAAAATTTCAATCACAACTATTACTAACTTCACACTACTAATGTACCTTTGGGGTCTAGATTAATAGATAAATTTGATGAAAAATACAGTGATGTTGTATAATATAACAATTAAAATATTTTCTTTGGTAAATCTTCGTAATTATTAAATTATTTTCTTTGCTAAATCATTCTCACTTAATCTTCAGAATCACATCAGTATTTCAAATGTAATGTAATTTGCTGCTTAATAATAATTTTCTATTATTATTATTATTATTATTATTAATGTAAAAAAAAGCATTGTCCTTATTAATATTTTTGTGGACACTTTTAAATAATTATTTTTAAAGATTTTTGATGAAGAGAACGTTAAGTAGAAAAGCATTTATTTGAAATAGAAATATTTTGTAACATTGTAAATGTCATAGCTGTAAATTTTAAATAATTTAATGCATCTTTGTTAAGTTTATTAATTTATTTATCAAAAAAATATCTTTAGTTGTAAAATAAGTGTTGCAAAAGCATTCAAAGAAAAATCAATGGATCAATGAATAGAAAAATAAAAAAATTATAAAGATATTGTGAATAAAAATGTATTAAGTAATAAAACAGAATTGTTAAAATGTATAATAGCTGTATAAATAGTGCACTATAATAATGTCTTCATTATAAAGAAATTTGTGCCGTAATGCTGAAAAACTGGTTCAGTCATAAAACATGTTTTTATCCTGGTAATGTTTCTTTTTTATCATTTAATGTATCCTCATGCAGCTTCAGAAATGTATGACTGAATTTCTTCTGTGCAACTCAAAGGAAGATACTTTGACGAATGGAGGAAGGGAAGATAATTTAAAGAAATACTCTTTCCCTTCTGTTATATTGACAAAAGAAAAAAAAGCCACTCGAGACATTTCTCAAAATATCTTCTTTTGTGTTCTACAGAGGAAATAATGAAATGCATATTTAAAACAACATGAAGAAATGAACACAGAATATACAGTGATTGTTTTGGTGAACTATCCCTTTAAGAGAACATCATAAATTCACTTTCAGGAATGTTCTACACCAGTGTGCTTACATTGGGATGTAGTTTAAGTCAATCTAAGTGTTGTCATGTTCTCCTCTGCAGGTATCAGACAGTTTATCAGATTGGTGTGTTTCTGTCGCGCACATCTCTCTTCTGTTTTAAGATCAGGAAGATTTTTCTTATGTCCCTCTTACAGGTGAATATGAAGTAAAACACAAAGCATGAACTAACACATACATATACAACACAGCAATAAATACATTTGTAAACCTTTTCATGACATGTATTACTCTTTCTCTCTCAGTGTGCCAATGCTGTTCTGTTGGTATTCGCTGTGTATTACCAGTTCTTCCCAAACATATCTGTGGTGTTTGTTATTATCGCCTTTGAGGGTCTGTTGGGAGGTGCAGCATATGTAAATACCTTCTTTTTCATCAGGGAGGAGGTAGGTGAACATCATTTCAACCTTTGAACTTTTTGGTCAACATATATCAGTCAATTCGGTTCTGTTTGAACTGAGAAAACTCTTTGAATTGTTATTTAGTCGTGTATTAAAGGCTTCTGATTATGCTCTTTTACAAAATCTTGAATCAGTTTTGGGGTTGTACTAAATACATTTTTTCACATAATTTTCAAATGTTTCATTTAGTTCCAGGATAGCGAAGGCCTGCCTTCCAAAAAAAATGAAATGCGTTGTGATTGTCTGCAGTTCTGTCTATGTGCAAGCAGAGAAAGACGAGAGCATTACTTGTGAAGGATCAAAACTTACCAGTGTTTTCAAATGTAGTCATTTAAATTTAAAAACTGCTTTTATTCTAGTCAAAATAAAACAAATAAGACTTTCTCCAGAAGAAAAAATATTATAGGAAATACTGTGAAAAATTCCTTGCTCTGTTAAACATCATTTTGGAAATATTTGGAGAAAAAAAAATCACAGGATGGCTGATAATTTTCACTTCAACTGTATATACTAGCAACACAAAACATTAGTATTTTGTAAAATACATGTTGATAATTATGAAGACAACAGTGATGATCATTTTACACAGTCTGACGATGTTTGTTTTTCACAACAGATACAGTTTCATGTATTTTGGTAGAAGTTAATGAGTTTATGTGTTGTAAATCCAGCAGCACTAACTGCAGAGTAACACAGCGTTATAGATCAACTAATTTGATCATTATTAAGATGTTTAGACAATGAAATTTTCATACACATTTTTGAGAATCAGAATATCAAATATTTTACAATATAATCAGTTTGAGTCGATAATATTGGTTAAGACAGAGACGCCCAAACTAGGGCCTGTGGGCCAAAGTTTGCCCATGGTAACCTTTGAATTGGCCCGCCATGCAATGGTTAAGAGATTGTCATTTCAAATTTATTGTACCCTTTTATTTGTTTATTTTATTGTTAAACTACGAAAAAGCTATCTGAAATGAAATGTTTAAATTTACATGGTGTAAATTTAATCGTATTTAATTTAAAACGTACATACGACAGATAGAGGACAATGCAGAGACTTTGGTGAGTGAATCAAGTCAATCACAGATTCTGCTTGACTAGTGTATTCAGCATTGAACTCCACTGTTTTATAAATATGATTGTTTATGTTTTTATTGGAATAAGTTATATTTTGAATCATATTAACTTATGCAGTTTATCTTTTTAAAGTAAAGTTTTCTTCTTTTTTTAATATGAAAAAATAATATGAATTAGGAAATTATCTATGGCAGCTTAATGTAATATATTTTGGTAAAGTTATCTTCGGCCCGTGGTGTATACATTTATCAATGATATTTGGTATTTGGCCCTTCATACGAAAAGGTTTGGGCACTCCTGGGTTAATGCCGAGTTCAGACTGCATGATTTTCAAAGTAGTCGTGTCACAGATGTTTTCACACTGCATGACTATCTGGGCTAGCGTTTTGTCGCTGCTTTGCTTACACTGCAAGATGGATCGGCGACAGGGAGTTTCACAATGCATGACTTCAAAATAGGAAGAATCGCAGACAACTTCTTCCAAACTACGTCTCACACCCAAAAACACCTAGTATATCTTTCGTTATTGACTACATAACGAGAAAGAAGCCTTTAATGGGGTAGAAAATGCAAATTTGCTCACCTGGCTTTGAAGGGAATTAGCAATTTCTCCTCAACTTTTTATTTCTCCTCAAGCCTTTTTTTTTTTCACCGGTGTAAGAAAAAATGAGGACGACGTGGAAATCTCAATGAAGATGTTTATTCAGCATAGCAGTCTTAAAATACACGGCAGTATCTTGGGTTCACCGGAGTCAGAATGAACCCTGAACATCCTTAAACTCAAACCTTTATACTGTTTTAGCTGTTGCCTCTAGACTTGCCTTTTAGATGTAAATTAAGTTGCTCCTTGGCTGTTGACCCAGCTGTGTCCTTTATCTCTCTATGTTAATACAGTTTCAACACCATTGATGAGATCGTTCTCTGTGCACCACACCCATTCCCATTCTACAATTGGTACCATTTGGTCGAGATGTAGTCACCTCAAACAATGAAGAGAGAACAAACTGTTGACTTCTCATAAGTCAGTCCTTTTGGGAAATGAGCATCATTTCACCATTTAGAGTGGAAGTTGGGTCGAGGCAGACACATTTCTTACACCGGGTTAGGTTGTGATATTGCTCACATGACAAGTCAAACAGACTTCTGCCAAATTTACACTTATTTTTCCCCTATTTCTTGTGTCTGAATAAACTGAAAATGAGTGCTTTTAACTTCTCCCCCATCCTCCCGCTGGCCTGCAGGTACCCACACTAGTGAATGCTGCTCTCTCATTGGCTGTAGGCGATCGCTGATGTTATTTTTAGTCAAAACTCATTTCACACAGAATGGTTTGAATCACTAACAGCTCCAGATATTTAGCACGCCAAATATCTCCCGGGCATCGGCGACTCATCGGCGATTCTCTCAGATCGCGTCTTTGATAGTTCATATTGTGTGATTGTCACTCGCGTGCACGAGCACAGATTTGCCTGTGATTTCAGGCATTCGTCTGCGATTTCTCAAAACCCGTCGGCGAGTCAAAATCGGGGCTAAAATCATGCAGTCTGAACTCGGCATAAGAGGATCATGAAGGATCATGCAGACCTTATGCATACATGCGTGTAGCAAGACTTACCACAACCCATACCCCTCCCCCACCCCCGTTTTTTTTAAATTATTATTATTAAATCATGGTGTTTACTACAGTGTCTGTACTTGCTGCATCCCAGTCAACAAAATTTTTATGATTAATATAATATCAATCACTGCCTGACCATCTGATTAGGTATGGGTAGGGCCACACGGAATCTGCACGCGCAGAATTCCGCAGATTTTTAGCCCATCATTGCGTCTGTTTATTTACTGGTGTAAATGTGTGTAGATGTATGTTTATTCAGTTTTTAAACTAATTTCAGTAATAATATTGATTAATATGAAAATATTCATATGATTTATTTACAGTACAGTTTGTAAAGTACTATTTTTAGTTAAGATTTTATATGAAAGACTTGCTTTGTTTACCAATTAAAGTGGATCTAACTGGATTCGCATTGTAAACATTAAATACAAGTTTAAAAGGTATTACTTTTATTTCATATATTAAGGTTTTAGTTATGATACTCCTAAAATCATTCCGCATAAATCCGCAGATTTTTAGCAAAAAGGTTATGATTATGACTTTCGGGAGTGTTAAAGCACACTGAGAGTGTATATTAGTACCATTTGTTTGCTTTTGGCATCTGATAGAACAGGGGTGTCAAACTCAGATCCTGGAGGGCCGCACCCCTGCACAGTTTAGTTCCAACCCTGCTTCAACACACTTACCTGTAGGTTTCAAAGAAGCCTGAAGGACTCAATTTGTTTGATCAAGTGTGTTTAATTAGGGTTGGAACTAGTTTGACGTGTGATGTTAGATTCAACAGTGAATGTATTTTTATGCATTGTCTTATATTTTGTTTCTTGACAGAGTGTTGAGCGCGAGAGAGAGTTTGCTATGGCCACAGCCACTGTAGGGGACAGTCTGGGAATTGCTTTTTCTGCAGCTGCTGCCTTCCCCGTTCACCATTATTTCTGCTCTTTATGAGTGAACCAGGACAAAAAAGTTTACATTTGCTAATCACGTGTTGATTTCATTCATCTGAAATAGTGACATTTCCAATAACTACATTCCCTTTTGTGCTTTAAAGTCATTTGTGTTGATTTGACTAATTAATATTTATGTTGATCATCCTTTTAACATTTTTAAAAGAACATTCTAACCTCCTAAAGTTGCATCATATCAAAGACTAAATCAAAGCGCAGGTGAATTTTTATAATGTATGTTTTAATTTATTGTCTTCTTTGTAAATCCTAATCAGAAAAAAACAATAAATATTTTCCTGACATTATGTTTTTTGGTTTTAAAATATGTTGTTGTGTGTGTGTGACATTTCTGAGACCTGTTGAAATATTATCTAGTCATTCTATTTCTAAAGAAGTTTCATTTCTCTTTTTGTGGCTGACGATGGCGTTCGCATGTCATCGCCCTTTGTTTTGCAAATAAACTTTCTTGGTAAATGTCTGCTGACTGTGTTGCTTTTTAAGGATGCTAATTTCATTTCCCACTTTTCCCTTCATGTGATGTGTTAGTTCAACTGCAGGAACCAAGTGAAAGATGGAACCGGGTGTTTTATCCACTAGGTGGGGGTACAGAGTAGCACTTCTGAATTACAAACATCAAGGGATGTCTGGCTTTCATTGTGTGGCATGATAAAAAGTCAACTGATCATGTGGTGGCAGATCCTCATGAGTCCACTTGAGCTGACAGATTTCTAACAATTTTTAAAGAATTTTTGAAAGCATACAGAAAGATGTAGTTAGGTATTAAATTGGTTACCGGTTTCTAACATTCTTCAAAATATCATCTTTAGTGTTCAACAGAAAAAAGAAAATCATACAGGTTTGAACCACTGGAGTGAGAGTGAAGAGTAAGTAAACGTTCACGTTTGGGTAAAATAAAAAGATATTAATTTTAAAAAGACTGATCAAAATCTGTCTTACATTGGATTTAATATATATTTTCAATTAATGGCCATTAACGTGCAGAAGTGCCCAAAAGCATTGCCTTTAATTAGGATATTATTCACATTCAAAATAAACAAAAATATACAGGACTCTCGAGAGAAATATATATAAAAAATGTCTAAACGGTTTTATAACCCCACATTGATATTATCCATCCATCCATCCATCCATCCATCCATCCATCCATCCATCCATCAATCAATCTATCCATCTATCCATCTATCCATCTATCCATCTATCTATCTATCTATCTATCTATCTATCTATCTATCTATCTATCTAATCTGACAATGCTATTTGCCACGTCAAGCTATATCAATTCATACTGAGTTTATAGCCACAGTATTTTAGTGAGTTTAAAATATAAAGAATAATAACTGACTATAAAAATACTAGAAAATTCCTAGAAATTTAAATGAATTATAAAATTAATACACATACAAACAAATGTACGATTAAACAAAACGTTTTTTTTTTGCCTATTTCGTCTGCCAGCTTTTTTTGTTTTGTTTTTGTTTGTCAAATACTTTTTCGATGTTTTGTAAGGTCTTTTATTTTGAAACCCCGTGCGTCGAGCAGCCATCTTGTGTGTTTCTCTTGGGTAGCAAAGTTCACATTGTTGCATGTGATACAGTAACCAAGCGAAGGGATCGATTTAAAGATCAAAACTGGTGAGATTTGGCTAGAATTTTACCTAATTAAATCAACCCTACTTTATTACGCTTTGTGTGTAGATCTGTATATCTCTATCAATCATTACCACCGTCTCTTATCTTAGCAACATTGCTACTATAATGTGTAAACTTACCAAACTATTTAGCGTAATTACTTCATTTTTAATAGGTTCGTGTCATTATTATGACTCCGTTATGTATCCTCTGAGTGCTCGTTGTGTAGTGGATATCGAGTTTTTCAGTCATGCAGTATTGTCATCATCATACACGCCAGACTGGTTGACTAACGTTAGTCACGAATCGTGATTCACTGTCGCGCAGTCGCAGAAGAGTCTGTAATGTTCTAACATTAGTTATTATGTGTTTGTAGTTAGTCATGCCCCATTTCTCCTCATATATATGCGTGTGTGTGTTTGTAAACATGCCGTCTTCCCCATGTCTTGCAGGAAAGTCGTCTGTTAAACTAACAGTGTGCCTGTGGTCCTGTTGTTAGGAAGGGCTCAGCAGTGCCTGGGTGCCCAGGGAGCCACTGCCTGAGTCCCAAGAGGTCGACCTAAAGGAAACACTGGACATGAGTGCCCCCAAAGGTGGTCTGGTCATCTTCACGGCCAACTCCAACCCCTCCAGCAGAGAGCTGGCCCGGAGGATCGCAGAGTGAGTCCACCAACAGCAGGGCTCTTCATACTGGGCTCCGGGGTCCGGCACTTAAGAAAGTTTAACTATGGTTTTACTTCAATTGAAACCAAAAGACCATGGTAACCACAAATTCATCTTTCAAGTTTTGCTACATCAAACACAGGGTAACCATGGTGTTTGACTGAATATACAATTAGTAAACAGTAGGCTATTAAATTCATGGTTATTAGGTTTTTAATAAAGTGTTTGTATTATTAATAGTTGTAATAAAACCATGGTAAATTGTAAAAACGATTTAAAAATAATATCTAAAGAAAAATTGTTGACAATTTGTAAATATAATAAAGTAAAAAAATAAATAAAAATGTAAATAAGTAAAACAAACAGACCAAGTAAAATAAATCTTACCATGACATAGGATTTGTAGGATAAGAAAAAAAGAGGAAAAAAAAAATATATATATATATATATAAAGAGAGAGAGAGAGATGATGCCTTATACATTTGTTTAAAAAAAAATTCTAAACTAAACAAACTAATTATAATAGTTTGTTTTTTAATAAAACAAAATTATTTTAATTGATTGAAGTGAAAATAAATACAAGGTTACAATATATTTATACGTTTTATCACATCGTTAAACTGATTATTACTTTCAGCTTTGATAAAATATTTAGTTCGTCTTATTACGATTTCTAAAAAATCATTTGACTGGAGTAATAGTGGAACAGAGGTGAAGTAAAAAAAAAATGTAAACGTTTTTTTCACCGTAGTTAAAATGTTTCTTTAAATTCGCATTGATTCCATTTTTTCATCTTAATGTTTCTGAACTCAGTTTTAATGGTGACATTTTAGCAACTAAAAAACTTATCAACAAATTTGTTTTTATTAGAAATAAAAAAAATTTTTTACAGCTTAATTACATTTTTAGGAAACACATAAATATGCTTAACTGTATTGACAGTTACAATCAGAATTAATAAACCCCCTTTAATTTTTTTCTTTTTTAAGTATTGTCCAAATGATTTTTAATAGAGCAAGGACATTTTCACAGTATGTCTGATAATATTTTTTCTTCTGGAGAAAATCTTATTTGTTTTATTTCGGCTAGAATAAAAGCAGTTTTAAATTAAAAAAAAAACATTATAAGGTCCTAATTATTAGCCCATTATTGTTTTTCAATAGTCTACAGAACAAACCATTGTTAAAATATCTAGTAAAATATTAATTACTGTCATCATGGCAAAGATAAAAGAAATCAGTTATTAGAAATGAGTTATTAAATCTATTATGTTTAGAAATGTGTTGAAAAAAATCTTCTCTCTGTTAAACAGAAATTGGGGGAAAAAATAAACGGGGGCTAATAATTCAGGGGTTTAATAATTCTGATTGCAACTGTATATAAATGTTTGCGATAGACCCATCTGTCTAGATGTGCTAACAAGAACAACCATGATGTAAAAATGCCAAAATACTAATGATTTCTGTTAAAGCTTTGTTTAATTTCTAAGCTATTATAGTTCTTCATCATTTTCCTGAACATTTGTTCCTACACAGGCGATTGGGGGTGGAGCTTGGGAAGGTGCAGGTCTATCAGGAGGCTAACAGAGGTGAAGGCCTTTTTTCATCTTAACTTTCTATTAAATATCTCCTATCTTTGCTGCTGTAGTGACTGTTCATTCTTCGCATGCCTTTGTTGAGACAGCAGACAAAACAGAGCTGGGCCATGAGCTACTCTTGCCCGATTAAACTGACAGTCTTTGTTTTGGGTCATGCTTGCGTGTTGTGGAAAAAAGAGAGATATGCTTGCACTCCCATATGCACATGCAGACGCTGATGAAACTCTGCCTGTACAGTCAAATCCCTATGCAAACTTAAATAGGCAGTCTGTTTGTGTGCAGATAAATATTTACCATGGACCAAGAAAGTAACATTTCTTTTCCCACAGAAACACGGGTTCAGATTGAAGAGTCTGTGCGCGGCAAAGATGTTTTCATCATCCAGACCGTGTCCAAGTAAGAAGCCTTAAAGGGATATTTCACATAAATATGAGAAGTATTTCATCATTTACACACCCTCGTTCCTCGCCTCTGATGCAGACGACAGCACAAATTATCATCAAAAGTTTAGTGCAGAAAACAAACAAACAAACAAAAAATATATATATAAAAAAAAATAATGTCTGTCATGTAAGTTTTTACATTGATTTATAGAAGACACATAGAAATGTCATTATGTTTATCTAGTTTACATACCAAAATTTTGTCAGACCCATTTATTTAGACCAGGGCTGCCCAAACCTTTTTTTTTTATGAACGGCCAAAAACCAAACTTGATTGAGGCTAGTGGGCTGAAGGTAAATATGGTTACAATGGGTGATTTATTAATTTATTTAATAATATTTAAAATTGACTAAAGCATTGCTTTTTATTAACGAATACAGCGTTTTTATTTTGATTATTGTGATTATTATTATTTTTTCTATAATTTATAATTAACTTATTAAAGCAAAAACAAAAGCTATCTAATTTATGACATAATGGTCTCCTGCATAGTCCTCTGTCAGTCTGGTGACATTATTTACATTTTAAAAAATCAGATTCATTAATTGAAACATTTCATTTTATTTATTTTTTTTAGCTCAGCAATAAAACAAACAAACAAACAAAATTCTTAAACATTTATATATTTTTATATATTTATATATTTTACCTAAAATACTGTTTTTTATTGGTTTTAACATGAAGTCTAATAGGAAAAAAGAACTACATTTCTACAAAAAGTTCTACAAAAGAACTAAGCTTTAACATGAGAACATAATCAACAATCAAGTTCTTTTTTTTCCCCCCTCAACTAAAGCCATGGTTTACTTGACCACTCGTGGCAGCTAGTGTGTTGCAGCATGAGAATCACGCAAATAAACCTAGAGTGTTTCCCAAACCTCAGTCTTTGAAATCTTTCTTTTTCCTATCTGCAGGGATGTTAATACCACCATCATGGAGCTGCTCATTATGGTGTACGCCTGCAGGACGTCCTGCGCTCGAAACATCATCGGCGTCATTCCCTATTTCCCCTACAGCAAACAATGCAAAATGAGGAAGAGAGGTTCCATCGTTTCCAAACTGCTGGCCTCAATGATGTGTAAAGCTGGTAAATGAGTCCGTCCATCACTAAAGTGTCCTCTCATTTGTGGTTTGTGCAAATCTAGTCCTCCAACTCATTTGCTGTGTCCATTGTGGCATCGATCAGGTCTGACTCATCTCATTACTATGGATTTGCATCAAAAGGAAATCCAGGGTTTCTTCAACATTCCAGTGGATAATCTCCGGGCCTCTCCGTTCCTGCTGCAGTACATCCAGGAAGAAGTAGGTTCTTGTGTGGATACTTATTTGCAGTTCCTGTTGATTCTGTTGTTGCTCTCTCTATTTGTGCCGTCAATGTCAATCCATGTTTCTTTAGGAATATGTCACTTATGCTGCTCAAAAATAACATGCGGAATAGAAACTAGACTCGTCTGACGCTTATGAAAATGATGCTATTAATCACTCACCCTCAGGTCATTCCATACTCATTCGGAATGCAATTTAAGATCCTTTTGATGAAGTCTGAGAGCTCCTTTGTCCTCCATTGACAGCAAGACTCCCGAGACGTTCAAAGTCCAGAAAAATAGCAATAAACGTGTGGCCAAGACTTACAAAGAGGAGATGAAAATGTTGAATAAAGTAGTTGTTTTTCTTTCAATTGAACTACTCAAGGCTTATAATTTGTTTTGAGAATGTTTATCCATATTTTTCTGGACTTTGAAAAGTCGGCACCCTTTTTTTCTACACTGTAAAAAATGCTGGGTTCACAGCTGGGTTCACAAATGCACAGTCCCTTCCTGCAATCCCCAGTCCAAATCGATTTAGTTAACTTAATGATTTGTGTTAAGAATTGTGGTTTCAGCACATTTTTAATAAATAGTTTTAACAAGCAGCAATTATCTTTTTTGGAGTGAATGGAGGATGAGGGAGCTCTCAGATTTCACCTAAAATATCTTCATTTGTGTTCAGAGATGAACGACAGTCTCAGGGTTTTTCCACGAGCTGAGGGTGAGTATTTAATGACAAGATTTATGGGGTAAACTAAGCGTTTAAGCTTCTCAGAATAAATTACTCCACTCTAGATTATGCATTCTGTTTTTCTATCCATGAAGATTTTCTCTTAGTCAGATGGAAGGTCAGCTAGGATCGATTAGAAGTGTGTGCAACTATTAAAAGAATTAAGAGACCACTTGAACTTGTAGTTTTTTTGTTTTTCTGTATTTGTTTAAATATAACAATTTAAACTACAGATTAAAACAACATCTAAATAAAGATGTTTTCATGTTTATACAGATTTTTAGACAACACCATACCAGTGCTTTAACTTCAGAACTTAAGAAATGCATATTTGGTTGAATAACCTCAATTTCTTTTCTTTTTTTTTTTTTATCACAACTAATGAAAACATTGGCTATTCAGCCCAACCCAAAAGAAAAGCAAACAAAAATGCTTGAAATATTTGACATGTTGACTCACCTGATGTTTATAGAATAATACAAATATTACCGCTTTCCAAAATTCAAGCCTAATAAATCCAGTACATCTAGATAAATCTTGCTTTATATGTCTATCTATACTTTAATATTTTTAAATTATGAGCATGTTTATTTTTGCTTTTTCTTCTGCATTCAGATTCCTGATTACAGAAATGCTGTAATTGTGGCCAAATCTCCAGCATCAGCCAAAAGGTAAGGTCCTGTCTTATTTTTGTTTTGTCATTTGAGTAGTTCGGTCATGATGGCTAAAACTGTAGTTGTAAAAGTTGTGCAAATGTGAGGTTGTAGCATGGAGAGATGATGATGTGGGCTTTCAGGTGCATCCATTGTCAGTTTGTATTGATACATTCAATTAAAGATTTACAATTGATGAATCCCAATGTAAAGCTCAGCCTAATTTTGAAAGTAAATCAGAAATGCTTCAAAAAACTGCTAAACAGAATGTTGTTGGATTCCATGTGTGGTGGTAGAATATGTTTTCAGCACAGCAGATGATTAAAGCCTATTTTATAGCAACATGTTACACTATAAAACTGCAAACACTGTTTTTCTGTAAACAATGAGATTGCACATCTTTAGGTTGTCCACTTTTAAGATTTATTTCTACTGGTGTGACAATTTTGAAAGGAAAAAAGTAATCAAAAACATTTGTTTAGAGTTTTTTTTAAATGTTTGAAAGAGCTAGTCAAAGTAAACATGCTGAAAAAAGTTTGTTTGGCTGGATGTTTTGACGTTGAAATGTTTCTTTGGATCATTTCTTATGTGCAGTCAGTTTAAATCAGACATCCATGAGTAAACACCTGGATTGAAGAGCTGCTTTATATGAAAGCTGATGTGTAATTTTAGACAAAACAAAACGGACACTGTTTTTTCATGTTTAATACTGTAAAGCCGCTTTTTTTAAAGTGGCATTATGTATGGTGCCCAATAAATAAAGTGGAGTGGACTGTAGTGCCCTATGGCAGAGCTTAATTTAACTGTAGATTATCTCAGCCGTGTCTGTTTTTGTATGTGTTACAAAGAGGAAACCACTCTATGTTTTTATATATTCATCTTCATTTCTCAGCAGTGTAGGCGGCTTCTGTATGCTCACTAACATTATACAGCTGCGTTTCAAATAGTGTTTTATATTTTAATATGGCTGTGTGATGTTTTCAAAAATACCCTGAACACATTTTTCATATCAGTTAATAGCTATGATTATAACAGTCAATCTCAAATCTCTGTTTACAGTCAGATTTTTGCTCCTGTGTAAACGTTTGTAAAAACCAGTCTGGTCATTTTTTATTCAGACTACTTTTTTATTGTCAGAACATAAAAGCGCATCAACCAGATGAATATTAGACATATCTGAGTTACAATGTTTATATTAATATTAATAAAACTTGTGTTGAAACGGGTTTCTGTTCCATTACATTGAAGACTCAGTTTATATGTAAATTTATGTTCATTTAAACAGTAGCATCTGGAAAAATTGTATTGAAATATTCATTCATTTTCCTTCGGCTTCGTCCCTTTATTCATCAGGGGTCGCCACAGCAGAATGAACCACCAACTTATCCAGCATAAGTTTTACACAGCGGACATTTACATTGCTAATAGCCTAGTTGTCAGTGTACTGACACAGTGGGTGTCTCGAGTTTGAGCCCCAACTCGAGGACCTTTCACAATCTCACCTACCTCAACTTCCCTTTATGTCAAAATGCTGTCCTATCTTTTTAAACTTTATAATCGTTTACAAAAATCAATCTTTAAAAAAATTAACATACACAAACTACACATTTTGCACCTCATTAACATGCTGAAACCTATCTTCGGTTTCTCTGATTATTAAATACGTGTTAAACTATAGCCTGAATACATGCAAATGAAAAATACAAATCCACAAATCTATCGCTCAATAACATTCACTGTAATTATTTTTTATACGTTTAATACACATCTGCATAAACATTATATCTAACACTTATCGAACAAAGGATCATTTTATAGAGGAGGAATTATATTTGAACAGTTATTGTTATTAAAATATAATTGTTTTCCAACGCTTAGCCTACGTGAAGAGCAAAAATGCTCTTTGCCATAAACATGTCAGTTTTTAAATGTTTTCAAGTGTAGTTTATGTCAGTGAGCATATTTTTACATTTTATTTATTTATTTTTTTACATTTGTCAATAGAAGATAACCAAAAGCAAATCAGATATATAAATTGTAAATTCAAACATGCAGGTTTTGTTCGAGTTGTTTATATAAAACCAGATCGGGGACCAGAGCCCATGGCGCAACACAACAAAAACAATTAAATTGTCTGTGTGTTTACAGGGCCCAGTCATTTGCTGAAAGATTGCGTCTGGGCATCGCTGTAATCCACGGTGAAGCGCAGGACGCAGAATCAGACCTGGTTGATGGACGTCATTCACCACCCACTGTCAAAAACATTGGCGCCATCCATCCAAGCCTAGAGATACCATGTGAGAATCTTACCTCGTACAACTCACTCAGTCTGTTTCATTTGACTTCTTAATCTCCATTCCTTATTGCCTTTTTCTCTTGCGTAGTGCTGATTCCCAAAGAAAAACCACCGATAACTGTAGTTGGAGATGTAGGAGGACGAATTGCCATCATAGTGGTTAGTTCAAGACGATTTGAACGTCTTCATTGTGCTATTTTAAGTTTGTCCCTCTTCTAATCCGTCTTGTTTTTATCTAAAGGATGACATCATTGATGATGTTGACAGTTTCCTAGCAGCCGCCGAAACTCTGAAAGAAAGAGGCGCCTACAAGATCTTTGTGATGGCCACTCATGGCATCCTCTCCTCAGATGCTCCTCGACTAATAGAGGAGTCCGCCATTGACGAGGTCAGCTTTTGCATCGTCATTTCACAATGCCTGTGGTTGTTTATGAACACTAACTGAATTTCTCTGTGATCAGGTGGTCGTGACCAACACCATTCCACATGAGATCCAAAAACTCCAGTGTCCCAAGATCAAAACGGTGGACATCAGCATGATCCTGTCAGAAGCCATTCGCCGCATCCACAATGGAGAATCCATGTCTTACCTGTTTCGTAATATAGGTATGGATGATTAGCAGGTTCTTGTACAGTCAGTCAGAGGTCAAGAGTTTTTTCTGTCCCTATTGCTTGTGTCATTAACCGTTTCTCCTTTTGTCATCTCTCAAAACCGCTTGTTTTATCTGTAATATTTTGAAATAATAAGAGTACGTTTAAAGAACCAGGATGTTGCAATACTACTTTAAAGGGTCATTGACCAAAAAAAATGATTATTCTGTCATCATTAACTCATCCTCTATAGATATTTCTGAAGAATGATAAAAACTGGTAGCCATTGACTGCAATTGTGTTTTTTTTTACTATGGATGCTTTCAACATTCTTCAAAATATCTTCTTTTGAGTTGAACGAAAAAAAGAAACTCGTAAAAGGTTTGGAAGCACTTGAGGGTGAGTAAATGTTGACATGTCAATTACTTTCTCTTTCGGTTTAGCGTGCTAATGGAAAACAGGTTTGAAGTGCAGGTATTTTTCACCTTGTGATCTCAAATGTTGTCACTTTTTAAGATTTCGATTTAAAGGGAGAACCACTGGATGTTAAAAGGACATCTTCGGCTCTTTTAGCTGTAGATCTTCTGTCTTTTCTTTTTTAATATTTGAAGAACGGATAACTCCACTGTGTGGCCAACAATTCCAAAATGTTTCCAATTAAGAAGTCTATGCTGTGACATATCAGTGTCAGTGCCTCATGAATTGTGCGTTTTCTGTGCCACCAGTTGATTTGTGTTATCTCCGTGTTAGTGCTGATGTTAAATTAAAAATTATTTTGTACACGCAAGGTACGTGCGTAGATTTCAATATAGTGCTTAAGATTGAAACTAAAGCCTAATGCACTTGACTGAATGTTTTTTCTTGCTCGATTCTTCTACTAACACTTGGACATGAGTGCTTACGTTTTAAGTTTTGCCAGTAACGGGACCGTGGAAGCATATTTGCCTCATAAATGTTTGGTCATAGCGGCCAGAATTTGCCTCTGAGAACTTCTCATTTTCAAATGAAATGCAGGGTTTTTGTTATGTGACTAATATGTCAGGCTTTTGTATTTATTCACAGCACTTGATGACGATGAATAAACAAGTTAAAGACTAACTGATGCCATGTGTGCAGTGTTTAATTAATGATCCGCCCTTTTTCTTGTTGGCAGGTTAGACTGACAGTATTGTCAGAACTGGAGTTTCCGGTTTGTTGAATCATGCTAGTCCGTTTTAGACTTGGAGAACATGGCATCTGTCTGATGCTGGGTGAGCTAAGTTCATCAATATATTTAGCCAACAGAGGGCAGCACTCTACAGAATCCCTTGTTTAAATATTTCTAGAGCTATTTTAGAAATAGCAAAGTCATATAGGTTTAATTTTAGAATCTGGATGCATTTTAACTGGCTTAAACCAAACAATCTCCCAAATAGATCAATTTTGCTGCTCTTTGACAGGATTGGCCTAAAAACAAAAAACAGAACATGTATTCCTGACATGTATACCACAGTTAAGCCTCAGTGGGTCAGAGGATAAAGACCACTTCTGTTTGCATAATGATTCTAGTAACCTGAAGGCAGATAATTGTGACACAGAACTGCTTTGATGGAAAGTACCGCTTTCCAAAGCTTCAGACGTGTATGATGCACATTATCTTGAAACTAGTTTCACAGGGAAGTAAAAAAAACAAACGCCTGGCATTTCTTTTTTTTCTTGGAGAGTCTTTTACAGAGGCATTTGTACCAGCAGCAGGGCTGCAAACTGTTGTTCTCTGTTTTCGTAATTGGTACATGAATAGTCTGAATGCGAATTCAAACCTAGCTACACCTAGCAACCAAGTTCACAAACCTGCATCACTGAATTACTAATGTATTTAAATGTAGTGTATTTAAAAAGATCTTACAGTCCACACTTTAAGAAATACTCGTTAATGCACCTTCATTTCTTCTTTGACTGCTTTTGATGTTGAAAAGTTAAGTGACTTTCATTCTCTGAATTGTTCATGTAAACTGCCATACAACATTTCCTGACCTACTCTTAAGCAATTTCCTGTGCTGGGAAGAACCGCTTTTGTGTGTGTGTGTTTTTATAGGTGGCCAATAAAAAAAAAAAAAAACCATATATATAGTGTGTGTGTATATATATGTATGTATATATATATATATATATGTATGTATATATATATGTGTGTATGTGTGTGTGTGTATTTAAAAAGAAATGACATATTTTTACTGAAATACTTTTAAACTATAGACATTATTTCAGTAATGAATGTCAGTTCATTTCACTGAGCTAATATTTAGTTCCATTGCCACTGTTTTGGTAACTGGTGCACATTTGTATTATGCCAAATAATAATGAAAGAAAAAGAAAACAGGAAAATGATTTTTAAAAAAGTTCAGGATGAATAACTACATACCACCTTTTCTTTGATTTCTCTGATTTTGCTTCAGAAAATTCTCTTTTAATGTCCCACCACAAGTTTTCAATTGGATTGAGATCAGGGGATTGAGCAGGCCACTCCATTTCCTCAATCCATTTCGCCTGAAACCAACTAGTTGCTCAATAGCTTGTTTTAATGTGCTCATTGTCCGATTGAAACACTAGTTACTAATCTCCAAGTATTCTGATGCATTAGCATTGATCCCTGATACTCTGAAAATAATAAATGGCACCAATAACACAATATGAGAAACATCCCCATAGCATGATTTTTGACAGCTGAGATTCCCTCACACATCGTTGTACTATATCTGTACTTGCAGTTCATTTTAGATTATCTTGATTTTTCTGATATTTTAATCAGGATCTTTGCCATTCTGACCCATGTTTTATTAAATCCATTTTAACTATAGCCGCTAAACCTGTCTTTCAGTTTTTCACTGCCACTTAAAAGCATTTGAGAATTTTTTAGATGAGCATACTGTAATTTGATGTAATTCTTTATAAGTTTCCCCCTTCTCAGATCATTTTTTAATTAAATTATGTTTTTATTCTGAACAATGTTTGGAATGACACATTAACTTCACGATTCAGAAAGAAATATATTTTATACCAATGTGTGACGTTACTGACTTTCCTTAATAAAGGCCAATAACGACAACTTTTTTATACACAATGAATAAATTATCTTATTAAACTCCACACTCGTTTCAAAGCATTAGCCAATTACTTAGAATAAACCGCACACATGACACAACAGTTGGCTCTGTTGTTTTTCTATTACAACACTATATCCACAAGTAAATCATTTGTGCACATATCACTGTTGTTAAAAACAGTGGTTCAACAGGTTACTGATGCTCTACTAGGTTTCAATTTGGGTGAGCTAAATAGGCAAATAAAAAGTTTGTGGTTAGCATCAAAACAAAACGTAACTGTATAATCACTGTGCTATGTATATATAAAATGCACGTTGAACTGGCTGGGACATACTAATGATAATAATAATGAACAATTAAAAGCGTTCTTATGTTGGGTGTGATGTTTGGTGATGCTTTTCTTATTGAAACAACTCCTCCACTGGGAACATCAGTGTCACAATAATTCTCTGAATTTGCTTGTTTCTGCTGATATGCTTATTTGCCTTCTCTGTAAGCATAAGACTCACACAGACATGGGAAACGTATTTAGATGACTTATCGAAGTTCCATGTAAATCACGCAGCAAAGTTTCCTAGAACTATGATCTTATAACGCAGTAGACTGCTGCAATAGAGAGGAAGCAAGTTGCCGAGTAAACAGGCTTGCTTGATATTAAATGGTGGTGAAATGCTAAATATTGTGGTGTGATTTAGTTTAAACTCAGTGTGAAGTTCAGCTATAATCAGATTAACTCTGTCCTGGAAGGTGTTTCAATCTGATAAATGCAGTTTTACTAATGTACAGTCTGAGAGTTGTAATCTTCAGCTAAACAAAGTCTGCAGTTTCTGACCTCAATCAAAACATAAACAGCATCCTCGTCCAGTGTTTCTTTTGGTAGGATTCGCGTGTTCGATAAATAACGTATTAATGCAAATGTTGATTTTTGACGGTTTACTGAGACCATTTAAAACAAGCTAAATGGAAAAATAAATATTTACACAATAACTTTAGGAACCATCATAAATGTATATCTGAAATTTACATAAGACATTATGAAACCTGTTTGTATAGGGAAAACCCTGTTAGCTTAAGTGCTTTATAGCAAGATAAAAATGCACTGTTGGGTAAACGGAACGAATGAAACCATTTCACATGAGATCAACAAAGAAAGTACAATAAAAATAAATACTAATCAACTCAAAAAGTTAAAAATAAACACTAAAATATATTTTCTTCTATTGCACATCATTGCATTCATAAAACCAATTAACCGCAGATTGCACTATTGCTTTGCACCATGTCTACACCAAGTGTGACGATTGTCATGAAGTAAATCATAAATGCCCAAATCCATCCATCCTTCATTTTGGAAGTAACACAAGCACTTGGAGTATCTCGGAATTAGAACAGGATGTTCATCAAATTGTTGATTTTTTTTTTTTTTGTGGGTTCTGTTAATTCCCAGTGTAAACGCTGTGTTATCTTATGGGCTCGGTAGACCCCCTTTAACCGCCTGCTTCTTAACCTGTTGAGTACATGAAATTCCTGAAGAAGAGCTGCTATACTTTGTCATGGATGCAGATCGTTTCCTAGAAACATTTGGCTGGTCTGGTGGCCTGATTCTGGGTGCAGTCTGCTGGTTTGTGGGATAGTTGGGACTGTTCGACGTGGGGACTGTCCAAGTGGGTCTCTGTGGTATTTGTGTTGGCCTAACTGGAGCGATTGTTCCTGTGGACAACTTTTCAGGAGATATAGGTGGTGTCATGCTAGTCTTTTTATGCCCTATAGCTTTTCCAGGCATTTGTTTAAGCATCCCACATTTAGGAGCTTGAAGCCCAGATAAGCAATTGGTGGTGTCTAGTTTGGTAATGGGTAACTTAGTTGACCCTCTTCTAGCTTGAATAGGAATTCTGGATGATGCCTGAAGTGACTGCTAGGATGAAGAACAGAACAGGAATTAATTATATTATCCTCAATCCTCATACTAGAGTTTGAAAGTACAGGAAGAGTTTTTTTACCTTCCTTGCCAGACTCTCCAACTTGGGTTTTGCCCCTGGCAGGTTCTTGTTTGATTGATTTGTACAAGTATATTCCCCTTCTTGTTTCTCCTCATCAGGAGCAGTTGGGTAACATGATTGCTTCCCATTCCTACTGTAAACTTCATGACTTGGCTTAGTCTCTAGGTTTTCTATCATTTGTAGTTGTCTGCTGTATAGGCTTAGTTTTGCATATCTTTGTTTCTTTGCTCAGTGCAACTTTTGGACTTCTGGGATCAGAGTGGTCCTGCTCTGTCATTTGGAGGTCTGAATCTTCTAATATCAACAGCTCGATGGATTCAAATTGTTCTGGCATTTTCCTCTCAGACTTTGTCTTTAACACTGCTTGACTGACCTCATCATTTGGTAGCCTTAAACGCTCATTCACATCTCCATTGGATCTGAGGTTATGTTGGTGTTTTGAACTACAATCTAAACAAGTCAATGGCTTTTGCAGTTCTTCACTCTTAGGCAACTCTATTGACTTTGTAATCTCATGCTTCTCTGGAATTACAGAAGTTACATCTGCTTTATCTTGCAGTATTGAGCTATTAAACACACTGCCCGTTGCAGAATGCAGGATAACATTTCCTTCTGCAGGTTTGAGCATTAGTTCTAGACTTACCTTAGGTTGTAAGTCTTGGAGTGACTTTACAGACTGTTCCCCACATACTACATCTACACTGACTTCAGACACAAAGCCAGAGCCAGAAATTTTCTTAGCTAACAGTAGAGGCTTCTCCTCGCCTATTAAATTACTTGCATCTGGTTGTAACCCTCGTAGTGATTCTTTTTCAGATTCCTCAAGACTTACTTTAAGTTGTAAGTCTTGCATTGCACTGTTTTCAGCTACCTCTACAGACACATTTACTTCTGGAGGTTTGAGTGGTAGGTCTGAACTTAAATCTGGTTGTACGTCCTGAAGGGACTTTACAGACTTTTCCTCACATGCTACATCTCGATTAACCTCAGATTCAATGTTTGGGATTAAAATATTCTTGGCTAATAGTAGAGGCTTCTCCTTGCCTATTAAACCTAGACTTGCATCAGCTTGTAACCCTTGTGGTGATTCTTTTTCAGATTCCTCAAGGTTTACTTCAAGTTGTAAGTCCTGCATTGCAATGTTTTCAGCTACCTCTACAGACATATTTACTTCTGGAGGTTTGAGTGGTAGGTCTGAACTTAAATCTGGTTGTAGGTCCTGAAGGGACTTTACAGACTTTTCCACACATGCTACATCTCGATTAACCTCAGATTCAATGTTTGGGATTGAAATATTCTTGGCTAACAGTAGAGGCTTCTCCTTGCCTATTAAACCTAGACTTGCATCAGGTTGTAACCCTTGTGGTGATTCTTTTTCAGATTCCTCAAACATTAAATCTCGACTTACTTCAAGTTGTAAGTCCTGCATTGCCTTTTTTTCAGATTCCTCTACAGACACATTTACTTCTGAAGGTTTGAGTTGTAAGTCTGAACTGGACCTGGGATTTAAGTCCTGGAGTGTCTGTATGGATTGTTCCTTACAAACTACATCTACGCTAACCTCAGACTCAAAGCCAGAGTCAGAATGTTTCATAGCTAACAGTAGAGGCTTCTCCTCACCTATTAAATTACTTGCATTGGGTTGTAACCCTCGTAGTGATTCTTTTTCAGATTCCTCAAGACTTCCTCCAGGTTGTAAGTCCTGCATTGTAATGTTTTCAGCTACCTCTACACACGCATTTACTTCTGGAGGTTTGAGTAATTTGTCTGAACTTGATTCAGGTTGTAAGTCCTTCACAGACTTTTCCACACATGCTACATCTCGATTAACATCAGACTCAATGTTTGGATTTGAAATCTTCTTAGCTAACAGTAGAGGCTTCTCCTTGCCTATTACACCTACTCTTGCATCAGGTTGTAACCCTTGTGGTGATTCCTTTTCAGATTCCTCACACATCAAATCTATAACTTTAAGTTGTAAGTCCTGCATTGCCTTTTTTTCAGATTCCCCTACAGACACATTTACTTCTGCAGGTTTGAGTCGTAAGTCTGAACTTGACCCCGGATTTAAGTCTTGGAGTGTCTTCACAGACTGGTCCTCACATACTACATCAACACTAATCTCAGACTCAAAGCCAGAGTGAGAATTTTTCTTAGGTGACCGTAGAGGCTTCTCCTCACCTATTAAATCCAGACTTGCATTAGGTTGTAACCCTTGTAGTGATTCCTCACACATTAAATTTAGACATGCCTCAAGCTGTAAGTCCTGCATTGCCATGTTTTCAGCTATCCCGTTTACTTCTGGAGGCTTGAATATTAAGTCTGAATCTAACTCAGGTTGTAAGTCCTGAAGTGACTTTACACCAACCTCAGACTCAAATTCAGGGTTTGAATATTTCTTGTCAAACCGCACAGGCTTATCCTTACTATTTATTTTCAAACTTGCATTAGGTAATGACTCTTGCAGTGATTCTATTTGTAATTCATGTATTGCTATTTTTTCAGTTAATTCTACAGACACTGCCTCCGTTTGTCTCTCTAAAAACTGCTGAGATGCACATGCCATGTGTTTCTGCAAAACACTGCTCATTGATTCACTCTCTAATGCTGGTGTTGATGTAACTTCAAAGTCTTGTACTTGTCTGTAAAGTTTCTCATTCGGTTGAGTTTGAGTATTATCTTTTGACACTAAAACAGCCCTTAAGTCATCTGGCAGGTGACTATCAGCTGTCATGTCTAGTACATGTTGAAATTCAGGCTGCTCTTGTCCAGAATGCATTTTAGGTTCAACTTTCTCTTTAATGTTCTGACAGTTTAGCTCAGGTAGTTTCTCAGCTTCCAGTATGGGTACTTTTATACGCTGTGGTATAAGGTTTTCAGCTGAACTTAGTTCCTTAAAAACCATACTGTCAATATCTGACTTCAAATCCACTGTATCGCTGCACTCAAAGTACTCATCTGATGTTAAAGAGAAGTTTAAATAACCATTAGCAGTTTGTAAGAAACAACGGCTTTCACTATCTTTGACCGGTTGTTTACTATCATTTATTATAGCGCCTTTGTCATTTTCTTGGGCAAAGGTGGTTTTGGAAAGTGCGGCTGTTGTTTTGCACTCTGCTGATAAGAAGTTGAAGATAATACTGCAAGAGGTTTTCAGAAGTTTTGGAGTGAAAAAGTTCTGAGAATTACCCACATCTGTACAGTCTTGACCAGGGCATGATTTTGAACGAAGAATTGCTTGGCCTTGATGACCATTTTGGATCAGATTAGGCAAAGATTCTGGCGTGTCTTCAGGCACAAAGATATCTCCCACAGACCTGAAGTCAGCCACTGGGCTAAAACACTCATAGTATTCATCAGACAATGAAGACACACTGGACAATGAAGACACACAGTTAGACATCTCTGTACCATTCCAGCCATTTTCGTTTGTCTCTGGTTTTGTTTCTATGTGGTTTTGAGTGGCAACATCAGTTATGATTTCGTCATCTTGGCTTTGCTTGACAGTAGGGCTTTTTGGGATTGCCAAAAACTCTACAAGATGAGATTTGTTGGACACTGCTGATGATTTCAAGTACAATTCTTCTGAGGTTTGGTTAGAACATTTCAGAGGTTGTAGAGTATCCTGGGTTTGCTTTGTTTCTGAGACGGTATACTCTTGAAAAGATGAAATTGCTTTGGCAAAGTCTTTTTTGGTGTAATTATTTTTGCTATGCAAAGACTTAGAGCCCAAATCTTTTTCTGTCACACATGGTTCCTCTTTCTCTCCTTTATTGCATGCAAGCACATGCATCATGTCTGGCTTTTCCAAAAGCAAAACAAGATCCTCACTCTGGCTGCTTGTTTGATGTTGATTTTCATCAAAATCCATCTGAGCTTCTCCTGGTGTTTGCTTCTGAGCTGGAACATTAGGATGAGATGGTGTTTGGGATACAGCCCTCAGAAATGAAGAGTCCACTGGCTCATGTACAGGATCCTTAAATCGAATAGCTTGAGACACTTCAAAGAGTTCTGAACGCATTAGGTGAGCTTGCAACGGCTTGTTAGCATCTCTTATATTAATGAAACCAATGACATCACTCGGTGGGTCAGGATCAGGCCAGGTTGGGATATAATTGATCATGTTCGCCTTTTCCAGGTTGAGCAGTCCTGGGTGAACAAGTGGCACCACTGGGGTGACTTTGACAACTTCTGTCTGATTCTTAGAAGCGCTGGTCTGGTCAGATACAGGTCCATTGGTGGTAAAAGCACAGTTGGAGACCAGAGTGTATTTCGGGTTAATGAGCTTGAGTGCTTTGGTGGCTGAGGGAAGTGGAGTGGGTACTGCCTGAGGGACATATTCAGGTTCAGGCTCACTGCTCAGATTAATCTTGCTCAGACACACTCCATTAGACAGCATGTACATGTCCTGAAACAGTGTGTCAAATGTGTCGACTGCTTGGCCGGTGAGAACGGTGATGAGGTTCCTGTCCAGTCTGGAGGCAGACCATGTGAAGCTGAAAGTAAAAAAAGTTCTTTTAAAATTTTAATACTTGCATGTGGATTTCTTTAGTAGCCGGAATTATAAATAAAACCTTACATTAGACTGGTATGACCAGACTTACCTATATGACCCTGAGACTGCTTTGTCACCATCAATGAACATGAACTTCTGGCTTTGGCTTCCATACACTCTTTTTGAGGATCGACTGAGAAATTCTGCACCCCTAATGCTGCGCACTCGCAAATTCTGTTGGGGAAATAAAGCTTGTTTGGTTAAAGTTTTTATGAAAAAAAAAAACACAGTATCAAAAATATATTTCTTTCTCAGTGGCATATAACAAATATCAAATAAGGCCAAAACAGATTCATTCTGGTTGTGATCTGGTCTTCATCATCATTTTAGGTTTTTTTTTTTCATACATGCAACCAGAGTTGTACTACCACCAATTGTACGTGATACCTTTAGGTGATATAGACAAAAGCTAATATAGAAAATATTTAGGTCAACATATTTGCATATACCCTCAGTTTCACATATAAAGTCTCAACTCAAAATAACTTGCGGTTACATGTCTTGAAATACATCAGTGTCATTTTGCAGGTGCACATCAGTACTGTATTTTTCTAAAATCGTTTTATATAAATGTGACTAAATCTAAGCCCTGTTTGTGAATCTGGGCCATAACGTTTATTACATAATATTTAGAGGGTTTGTAATAAGTATGTTTGATTTGTTTTCTTTAAATTGTGTGTAAACAACAGTATAGATGAAATGAAGTCCAAATAAATTGCTTCTCATCACTGATAAAGTATAAAATTCTGGTCTATTTAAAAATGTTTTGTGTGTTGCATAATTAAATTCCAGCAACAGAAATCTGTTCTGTCTCGATAAACAAGAGTGTCAAGAGTCATAAGTGCTCACAGTCGCCTCAGGCGGTTTGGAAAATTAGACTTTCTGATTTGGAGTAGTGCTGGTAACAAGAGTTTTCTCTCAGTTGGTTTTAATAATGTAATAATTGCTATATATATTTGTATTATTTGTGTGAATGAATCATTAATAATCTTAAACTTGACATGCCTTGAGGTGTCCGGTGTGCATGCCTGCTTTCTCACACATCCTCATGAAGTGCTTCACTCCAGTGGCCTCCAGCATAATGTACACAGCAACCTTCCGCCTGTAGCTTGCATCTAGGAGGTCTTTAAAGATGTCGATATCTGTGAATAAGTCCATGACAACTGCAATAACCTGCAAAGAAAAGGGTGTCAATAAGAACTTAGCTGTAAAACAAAACAAAAAACTATAAAATGTAACAGCTGTCAAAAACATTGTAATTTGTTGGCATGGTCCAAATGCTTATTTTCTGTGAACTTGTCAATCATGTTCTGAAAGAGGATCTTGAGTAAGATCTGATTTGTTGTTATTTTGACATTTTATATATATTTATGTGTGTGTGCACATGCTCTGAATAATTGAGTACACCCCATTTTGAAAATGAATATTTTTTTTATCCATTTCAGTGAATATAGGCAATGCATTTTGGTGCATTTAAACAAAACAGATTTATTAAACAGATCTATTTATTAACATATTTAGAAATTGAAAGATAAAGCAATTAAATTCAAGCAAAATATTGCAAACAAAAATTTTATTTTTTAACATTTAATCTAAACTTTGTAATTATAACCATTTGAATCTTGATTGTTTAGTGGGGATTAATTATGTTCACAATAATATTCACATTGGCATTTTTTATATCTTATATTTATATATTTATATCTTTTCTTCAGCGTTAAATTATACTTATTTATGTACATTCAAAATGCAACTAAAGCATCTACTTTAATGTTTTTTAAAATTGTGTTAAAATAGTTTGGGTAAAAACATTCAGGCTAGAGAAGAGGTGCAACCTATGGTTTAAAAAAAATAATTATTACTAAATTTTATTATTTTTAATGACAAATATTTAAAACCTAGGGGTTTAAAGGATAATGTCAAGGTGTAAATGTTAATGGTGGCGCAGTAGGTAGTGTTGCCACCCCCAGGGGCAGGGCCGGATTAAGAACTCAGAGGCCCCTGGGCACATTGTCTTATAGGGCCCCCTACCTGGCCGCACCCCTATAGTTGAATTGAAAAATAAGAATAATATATATATATATTTTAATTAATTAAAATAATTAATATATAGTGCATATATTTATAGTTTACGATTTAACTTATTTTTTAAGCATTTAAAACATACTTTGAAAAATAATCCTAATAAAACTAGTGAAAATTAATGTTTTTTAGTATACATGTTCAAGTTCACTGAAGCGGTACTAAATATATATATAAGGGTATTTTTAATGTGTAACTTATACAAACTTATAAAGCATATTATTGGCATGGCATGTAACACATAATGCCTCTCCAGTCTTCCATAATACACGCACTTATTAATGATTTACTGTCTCTTACTCCTCTACTCTCCTCGCGATGAAGGGTGGGCAAACAGCAGAGGTCAACTTGATTATAAACCTAAAAGTGTCCAAAATCACACTATACCTCTTATCCCCTCCTGTATAGGTATATCTCCTCTTCAGGGCCTTTCTCTCTCTCGAGCTCTCTGATAGGTCTATGATGAATCCAGTCTGTGCTGCGCTAGCCTCCTCTGCCTGGTTAATGCTAGTTTGCTCATACAGTATAACGTTACCAAAGGTGTGTATACATGCCTCTATAAATATGCCTTCTCTTCTCTTTCTCTTGCGTCTACTAATCCACTTGTCCACTAATTTTGATCTACGAGACCACTACTACTACACAGCTCAATTCAGCGCGCGTTATTTCTGATCTGACGTTTCCGCGCGCTTGACCAATGACAGCAGTCGGTTTAGTTAAACAAAAGAGAAAGAACAAATCTGCGTGCTTTTTATACATGGAGTCATTTTCTGACAATTTAAATGATAGTTATATGTGATAACGTTACATTAGCCATTATTTGCAAAGAGGAAATATATCGTTCTAAGCAATATGATTTTACAGAGAGGGAGGCATCTTTATTAAGACGTGCCGTCTATTCTAGCTGCCAATGTATTTCTGCGGTCGCTCATACACTGCGTATTACGGTAGAGAGCTAAAAACTGAACTGAACACAAATACTGTTGCCGCTAACGCATGTTTGTCATGATAGATCGGCTTCTATCATGGTCTGATGATACAGAATTAAATCATAACGAAATGAATAATACACAAATGCAACTAGAAAACCTGAATATCAAGGCTGCTTTATCTGTATTTACAAAATAAAACTCCTTCAAATCTCACAGACGCGGCCCTACTTTGTCCCTGTGTTCAAAAATGTATAATAATAAAACTAATCGATTGCCATCTACACCATAGATTGACTGTACACCCGGCCATAGTGTCAATTAAACCTTTTATCGTGGCCACTTGGTGGAAATCAACTGTTTAGATGCTGTTTATACACATTTGAATTAGGCTAAACATTATTAAATACCAACGAGCCATAGTGACTTTTTATCACATTTTCATTATTAATTTTTTTTGTTAAAGTTTCTTTACTATTAAAAATGAATGTATTTCCAATCTGTTATGGGAAGAGAGAAAAACTGCATGAGTTCAGCAGATGGTGGATTCGAACCGGCTTGACGATAGATCGCGTCAAAGCATCTTACAGTGCGCTTATCATACGCTGATGGGCGGAAACCACGTCAATAGCTTATTCCAACGAGGTGCGCTATTTCCACTTAGCCTAAATAGACGCTCCAAAATTGCCTTTTTCCCCCCCCTCTTGCAGGGGCCCCAAGTACGCACGGGCCCCTGGGCCTGTGCCCAGAATGCCCATTGGATAATCCGGCCCTGCCCAGGGGCGCCGCTGGCTGGCAGGGGTCCTATGGCAACCTTTGCAGGGATGCGTTGGGTAGTGTCATTAGGGCCCCTTATAATATCTCTGGGGGCCCCAAAACTGCTTGGGCCCTTAGAATCGTCCTAACTTTTCCCCTCCTAGCAGCGCTCCTGGTCACCCCGCAGCAAGAAGGGTCGCTGGTTCGAGTTGACATTTCTGTGTGGAGTTATGTTCTTCCAGTGTTTGCGTGGGTTTCCCCCGGGTGAACTGGGTAAGCTAAATTGTCCGTTACACATGTGTGTGAATGAGAGTGTATGGGTGTTTCCTGGTAGGGCATACGCTTAGTAAAACATATGCTGGATAAGTTGGCGGTTTATTTCGCTGCGGCGACCCCAGATTAATAAAGGGACTAAGCTGAAAAGAAAATGATTGAATGATTAATTATAATTCTAACAATTTTTTTTTGTTATAGCCTATATACTTACCCTGAATTACATTTTACTTCTGAAAACAATGCTAAAAATGTATAACATTCATATTTGGGGGAGCTCAGAAAAACAGTAGCCTACACAAGTGAATATGAAAACTAAAGCTGTTTTACACTGTTTTCAAAAAAGATGCTTAAAACCCCATATATGAAGTGTTTTAAATCTTTACTTTATAGTCAAAAGTTCCAGTGGTGCCCATATTATAACTATAATACAGAAATATATAGATAGGTATATAGATATGACATCAGTCTGTTTTATGAGCTCGAGCACTCGTGTAGATCTCTACACGTTCACTGTACTTTGAACAGTGTCTTATTCACCAGAGCTGAGTCACAACAAAAATCATCACCTCATAAAACATTCATCACCTACCTTCTGTGCTTGGCCGATCATTTTTCTCACGACCCCTTTAATATGTGACTGTCCCTCATAAGGGGGTTGAGTGTACACCTGAACACGGGTCACCCCGCGGTAGGACGCCCGGTCCGGCCACCCAATGTCCAGCTGCGGGATGGAGCGGTCCGAGCGGTCAGGCCAGTACTGTAAGGAAATCTCTTCCCCATCACCTTCCCAGTAAACCTCGGCATTATTTATAGGAGACCCCGGTGAATAAACCTCCGCGGTGCCGAGAATCCTCTCAAGTTCAAGGTCCGACAGAAAGCAGCGGATGTTGTTTGTTTTGATGTAGTCCTCAAAAGCGTCCCGTCCAGCGTGGATCAGTGTCTCCAACGCGAGTCTCTGACCTTCACTGTACAAAAACTCCGGCTTGGACTCATTAGTGCGCGCGTTGATGTGATTGTCATCAAGGCACTGGACCTGTGACAGTGCCATTACTTGAGCTCAGTCGTATGTTAAACCGCATTTAACATAGTTTTGTTATGGACATGTATAGTTCAACTGTTTAAACAACTCATTTAAATATTGTATATTAAAAAGACGCACGCATACAATGTAAGATCCGGTTTCTTGAGTCACTTCTGCTCATCTGGTTGATCCTGTCGAGAATACTATGATGCGTGTTCACGAACAAATGCATAAGTTAAGCAGGTGAGCGTGCAGTGCACACCTCTGTCACGTGACTAACAACCAATGAGAGGGCCTCGGCGTTATCAAACTTTCAGAGGCTACTGTTGTTGTCCCTGAGTACAAGCATACAGACATTCACAGCAGTTTGACAGTAAAATGAGCTGGTGCATCGTGCTAGTCTTGTAAGTATTTGGTATTACTTTTAACTGTACACACACAGCACCTAATATTGCAGTCATTCATTTAGAAGTGACACATGACCCAGAAAGGCTGACTGTGGTTTAGCCACAATACATTTCAGAGCTAACCGCTCGACTGATGCCTTTGAATTCTTTTTAATGAAGCGAATTAACTTTTTACACACCAAAATAGTTTATGTCGTGTAAATTTTTGTATTCTTATGTGTTAATTCTGTTTATGTATTAAAAAGGGGAAATGTTTACATGCTTTACATGCATGGGTTGTAACCTATTGCATGTAGTCTAATCTGAATTACATAATTAGGTTCTAGAAGCACTCGCAATTACATTATATTATTTTTTCCCCCTCATTTTTCTGCGGCTTAGTCCCTTTATTTTATCATGTGTTTCTACAGTGGAATGAACCGCCAACTTATCCAGCTAATGTTTTACGCAGCGGATGCCCTTCCAGCTGCAACCCAGAACTGGGAAACATCCATACACTCATTCACACACATACGCTATGGCCGATTTAGCTTATTCAATACACCTGACACATGTCAGAACACCCACGCGAACATGGGGAGAACATGCAAACTCCACACAGAAACGGCGACTGACCCAGCCAGGACTCAAACCAGCGACCTTCTTGCTGTGAGGCGACGGTGCTAACCACTTAAATTATTCCCACAATGTCATTAAATCGTAGAACGATCACATCTGAGATTCAAGCTTTTAAATTTGGAAACAAAAAAGGTCAAAAGTGGTTAAAAGCTTTACTAAACTAAATAAACATTACTGAGCATATATTTTTAGTATTTAGTTAATGTTACTATTAAAGTCCCCATGAAATCAAAACTAACCATATGATTTTGTTAGCTCACATAGACAGTTTTTTGTCGAGTAATTCATCTGTGCATGTCATTTAGAAAAGCTTGCCTTCCTAATCTTAATTAAAATCTGAAAATCTAATAAAATATATAAATAATAAAATCTGATGTCATGTAATGTTTGTGAGAACTGCTACTGTAAGAAGTTCCCCAATTATTATTTTATGTAGTTGTTGTGGAGTTGCAAAGATGAGTCAAACACAATGTCGTTACAAAGTTCATGCACACACACACACACACAGTGGACACACATAAAGAGTGCACATTTAACTTTGCACTGTTTTTGCTCGCAAATGTGACAGGATACATGTTCATATCCACTGCTGTATGGATATTTGTTATGTTAATGTAAAAAATATATAGCTGTTATAGCTGTTCTGCCCTGCGGCTGTGGTGATAAAGACGCTGTAATTCATTACAAACATGCACTGTTTTAAAAGTGTTTTAAACTAGTAAAACTCATTCTTGATCACATTTGATGATGATTAATGATCCCAGCAAGCTGAACAGTTATTTTAATCCAGGTTGCTTTTGTTCAAACTGGAAATGACTGACACGTACATATTGACTTTCATACATATTCATTTCATACACAGTCATAATGCTAACATTTACATCAATAAAAGAAAATCAGACAACAGCTATCAGCAACATATACATACAGAGAAAATATGTGTAATAATAAATAAAGCATTTGATTACATATTAGAGCTAATATCCAAACTTGTAAGCAAAGTGCGGTGAAGAGATTGTAATAATAGAAAAAACTACCTCTCCATTTTAATTTTAATACGCTAAAGCATATTTTTTTTGTATAGTGGTATTGATGGTTTGTGAGAATTCTGAAAAAACCTGAAAGGTGTTATTGTAGTGTCAAAAGCATGATTGTGTTTTTGTAACATTTCTGTTTGCCCGTCCCAAAGTCATTTTCAAACACGCTCTGCTTGATCGTTCCCATCATATTAAACCAGTACAATGAGCCTGCAATCTACTACTGATATGTACAAGCAGTGTTGTTATTGTCCTTCAGAGTCAGTGATATATGGGTTGGACGTACTCAGGGGGGAAAAAGCCCACGCGGCCACGACAGCGACCTTTCCAGCGCTGGGAATCGGAGCAGTCCAGCAGGTCTATGACATCACCCCGCAGGAAGTGCAGCTGGGAGTTGTGCTCTGGATTGAAGTCAAACAGGGCATGTGCGTGATGAGGCCTCTGATGGGAAACAATAACAGACAAAGGTCAGCATAGCCACTCCTATCTTTACATTTTACACATTTAGGCCACATTTTGGACATCATCACACTTCATATGCCTCACAAATATGATTACACCCAAGACATTTTTTTTTGTTTTTTAAAACAGCTGCTTTTTCCTGAGAAGCATTGGTTTTTGTTGCTGTTTTTTATTTGATTTTTTTAACAGCACTTGTTTATAGTTTGATTAACATAGAATGTGTCTTTAAAAAGCCTGACAAGGGGTCTCATTTATAAACATGGTGTATGCTCAAAACGGAAGTGGAAACATGCATATGTCACTACCCACAGAAAGGTAGTGATCTATAAACAAGACTTACTTAACAGACAACGTACACAGCTGGTGCACAGCACAGTGTCAACTCCACGTAAACATATTTCATTTAAATATGTACTTAATTTGAACCTCTTTAAATCTTCATATGAGCTGTAATCCTTAATGAGTGAATTAAAATTCATTCTATGAAAGGTTTTTAAACAAAGGTTATTTAAAAAGACCCAAGGTGCCTAAAGATGGTTCACTTAAAGGTCCCATGAAATTAAAATAAAGTTTTTTAGATGTTAGTATCAGTATTGTTAGTTAGGGCTGTACGATTAATCAAAAAAAGATTGCGATCTCGATTCAACCCTACACACAATCTTAGTTCAGCTTTTCTATGATTCAACCAATTATATTTTCAAAGTGAGGAGAGAAGAAGGCGGACACACAAGTCTTCACAGCAACATGGACACCTCCAAATGGTGTCAAAATTGTCACATACTTTATAAGGTATCATTAACCCAAAATTTTTATTTCTGTCTTAACGTAATGATGTAGTCACGACCACAGCTGATAAAGTTGTTAATAACGTTGCGTTTGATGCACAGAGCGATTGTTTGGGAGCCGTGTGGGAATTATGATTTGCAAATATGTTTTTTTTTTCCTCAGAGTGACGGCAGCCATGACAGGAGCTGCACTCTGCAGTGAAAGTGAAATCGGCACGCACATCATTTAAATGATCAAATCGCATTTTAGAGTTATGATTATGACAAGCATTTGATATTTTTTTTCTTTCATAGCGAACACAAAGTGTTGTGCATAAAAATAAATGTTTAACAGTGTCAGTATAACTACTCTATAGCCTATATAATGCTGAATACAATGCAAGAGTGAATCTGATAATGACAAATGTTTCGTTTTACTAGTGAAAAAAAAGGTCTAATAATGTCAATGACAGAGTGCAAGCATACAGTATGTCTCAAACATAATAATTCAGCTTCAGAATTATGAGTAGTTGTATTCTGATGTGATCACTTTACTGTGAAAACAGGATCAATGCTATCTCACGCAATTTGTAACTTTTGATTTAGTGGCTAATTCGTGTGAATTCATACAATTTAGTACGATTTGCTCATCACCCAATGACAGTTGGGTTTAGGTGTGAGGTTGGCTGCCACGCCTCCTTTTTTAAATTGTACATTTTCGTACGACTGAACTCGTACGAATTAGCCACTAAACTGGCAAAACGTAAAATGCTTACATTTTCTCGTGAGTTCAGGCTAAACAGGACATATTTAAAGTTTGTTCAAGTCCACCATTCCAAGTCTATACAAAATTGAGCATTTTAACCAACAGTAGACCTACACATAAGCCTAATATTATAAGTGTAGTTTTACCATATGTTTGAGAAATAACAATAATATTAGGCTACTCATATTAACCTTTATTTTACATCTACAGAATCGTGAGAAAATTGTGTTCTTCATTTTAAGCAAAAAAAAACATGACTCTCATTTTAGCCAGAATCGTGCAGCTCCATTGTTAGTTTTTAAGATATCTATAAGCTAGTATGCTCTAAAACAGACAAAATTCATGTTTAGAAGTTGTAAAATTAATATAAACATGTAAAGCTTATAGTTCGCATGTCACTTCTGCCTAAATAAACCAACGTTTCATAAACATCACCTCATACTTCTCTTCGAATCTCATTAAATCTTGACCAATCAAATGCTCTCTAGTATCTGACATGCCCCGCCCCCTTCAAGATGCTTTTCATTTGCTTTTCATTTAATGCACTTGAGCTCAACCACTCTCGCTGGCAGAGTGGTGATAAACACTAAACGCTATTGGCTGTTTTTAAAAAAGAGTAGCTAAGGCTCTTCGTATTGTGGTTGACATCACGTCAAAACTGTATAAAAATGCATATTTCAAAACACTTCACAGGACCTTTAAAGTAAGCACTTCTGACATCTCAGAACACGTGAATGTAAACTTTCCTGTTTCTGTGGTGGCATCTGAAACATAATTTGTTTTTATAGCTTTGCTGATGTTTTCCAATGCTTCTGTCATTTAGGTATAAGATTCAACAGTCGTTCAGGTGTAAAGTCGTCATTGCAGGCACTCCATATTTTTAAAAATCAGACGTAATTGTGTTGTCTTACCTTTAGTGTATGATCTGAATCCCTCAGAAAAACCGTCCTTTCCTTCGCAATGCTGTTGGTCTTGTAGAAGTCCACTAGCTGGTTTAAGGAAGGGAAGATTTCCTCCCAAACAAAGTAATAGCCTTCTCTGTCCTTCAACACCTTGAAGTGCTGTACGTGATCCCCATAGCTGGTCAGAGAAAAACAACAATTCTGAATAAACACACAGCTCTACAGAAGATCACAGTATTTACAGGAAAAGCTTCGTAAGACATCATAAAACATCACCCCTAAAAAGCCTGACACTGAAGTTAAGTTGCAAAACAACAACAACAACACTATTTTAGTATTGTGCACAGACTATTATAGGCTCTAATGTTGTCAGTTTTACTTTAACAATTTTTAGTTAAATTTTTTTATTTATTTATTAGCTTTTCATTTCAATTTAATAATTTTAATACTTGATCTGGAACTTAGGTCATTCTGCTTTTATTTTATTTTATTTTATTTTATTTTTTTATTTATTTATTTATTTATTTATTTATTTATTTATTTATTTATTTATTTATTTATTTATTTATTTATATTTATATTTTTTTTTAATTTTTTTTTATTTTATTTTATTTTATTCATTCATTTTCTTTTCGGCTTAGTCCCTTTATTAATCCGGGGTCGCCACAGCGGAATGAACCGCCAACTTATCCGGCATTTGTTTTACGCAGCGGATGCCCTTCCAGCCACAACCCATCTCTGGGAAACACATCCATATATTCTCATTCACACACATACACTACGGACAATTTAGCTTACCCAATTCACCTGTACCGCATGTCTTTGGACTGTGGGGGAAACCGGAGCACCCGGAGGAAACCCATGCAACCACGGGGAGAACATGCAAACTCCACACAGAAATGCCAACTGGCCCAGCCGGGGATCGAACCAGCGACCTTCTTGCTGTGAGGCGAACGTGCTACTCACTACGCCACCGTGGCGCCCAGTTTTATTTTATTTTATTTTATTGTATTGTATTGTATTGTATTGTATTGTATTGTATTGTATTGTATTGTATTGTATTGTATTGTATTGTAGTGTAGTGTAGTGTAGTGTAGTGTAGTTTAGTTTAGTTTAGTTTAGTTTAGTAAATCCCGCCCTTTTCCCGACAATGATCACCGCCATTTGCCATGCATGTGTCTAGCAGCGTAAAGGTTACCATTTTCACATTACCTTTAAACAAGTTCTGCTGTTGGTTGCAAAAGGACTATGGCTGATATCTGAAATCACTATTGTATAGCAGGCAAAATGCAGTATTTGACTAAATAATTCACTGTAAAATAACAAGCAAAAAAATGACTACTTTTGGTGAGATTCTGAAGTGTGGCATTTTAGTATTAGTCCACATGAGCACATTTGTGAATGGTGATGGAAATGCGCTGATAGATCACATGACAATAACAATATAGCAAATACATTACGTCTGAAATGCCTTCAAAGTACACACATTAATGCTTTATAGGATGTACTTTTTGACATCGCATATACATAATATTTTAATTACTTAAAAAATCATGAATTTCATTGCGCTGAAAACATCAAACTAAATACCAAAGAATTTGGCCAGCCATACATAAACAAACTTTATAACCAAACTACTTCACAGAAAGACCTTGGTGGTGTGGACCACAACAATGCAGACTCAAAACTATAATGTTCAAAACATCCTCTCTGCATTGTCTTATTTTTACACTTTAGGACCGGTAAACAGCTGTTCTCCAATTAGTCATGTTCGCTTCTCAGTAAAATCTAGTTGTCTCTTGTTTAGAGGCTCATTAATATTTTTCTGCAAAAAAAAAAAAGTCAGATTTATAACATTCAAATAATTCAGTGTTTGAAACTTTGTTCTTTCAGCTGCATGAAGAAAACATGTCTAAAAGATGAGTTTTCACTTGATGAATATTAATAAGATATCTTTATATTTCAGAGAAAAGTGGATCAAAGCTACAAGCGGGAATCATCTAATCTTTTGTGTTTGTGGATTCACAAAGTTGTTCAAATCCATTTGTCACTCAGTTTACCTGCAAACCGAATGCCAAAACCTGCTCGTTTTAAGAAAGCAAATGTTTTATAGCTTGCACTTTTATATAAACTTAAAAGCTTGCGACAGTCAATGCGATATGCTGTACTTCCTTAAAAGAGGGGTCATACGGTGCTATTTAAAAACCGATCAAACTAGTAGTCACAAGTGCAGTCTTGAAATGAGTCACAGGTCTAGCCAAATATGGTTGTATGTGTAAATAGTCACAAGTTAATAGATTTCAAATTACACGTTCACAGATTGTGTCATATTTCATGTTCAAAGTCACCAGGACAAATCGAAAGCATATAAGAATTAAGTTTTCTAGCAAGTCGCTCCACTTTGATGGCCTGAAGTTTTATGATGGAATGTGCTGAAGATGAGGTTTAGGCCATTGGTGAGGGCAGGAGCTGCACTTAAATATAGATGCGCACGAGTGGCTTGTCAGCAAATCAGTCTTCTCTTTCAGCCGTCAATGTCATTAACAATGACCTACATTCGGCGCTTCACTCTTCACAGTTGTGGTTTGTAGCAAGCCAGGTGCATTTTGCATGCGTTTAGGTCACAGCACGCGGCTGCGGTATGTTGCATGGTCTATACGTTTGCTGCTTTAACAATGCTGTTTTTTTGAAACCACTGTGATTGACAGTTTGATGATTTTATCAGAAGCACATTGGCAGGTTTAGCTTTTGAATGCAAGATTACCTGCTTGCTAGCATTTTCTTCTTTCACTGAAGATGACTGACAGGCTGAATTATTCTCTGCATTGTCATCTTTATTGTTTGAGGGGGCTATTCACTAACTAGTTGTTGTACTACGGCACTAAATGGTTGCTACAGTATTTCTAGGGTACTTCTGACAGTTACTGTGTTGATATGGTGTCGGGTAAACGGTTAGAGATGCATATCAGCATCTTAAATCCTTGTAGGTTTTTAATATTTAGATTTTAAAATGTACATTTAGAAAGCTATGATTTGTATTAGGGGCGCCACGGTGGCGTAGTGGTTAGCACGTTCGCCTCACAGCAAGAAGGTCGCTGGTTCGAGCCCCGGCTGGGTCAGTTGGCATTTCTGTGTGGAGTTTGCAAGTTCTTCCCATGGTTGCGTGGGTTTCCTCCGGGTGCTTCGGGTTCCCCCACAAGTCAAAAGACATGTGGCATAGGTGAATTGGGTAAGCTAAATTGTCCGTATAGTGTATGAGTGTGAATGTGTGTGTGTGGATGTTTCCCAGGGATGGATTGCGGCTGGAAGGCCATCCGCTGCGTAAAAATATGCTGGATAAGTTGGCGGTTGATTCCGCTGTGGCGACCCCGAATTAATAAAGGGACTAAGCCGCCAAATAATGAATGAATGATTTGTATTATGTCAACAGCAAAAAATGTCAATGGTTCTACGAGGTCTGGTGGCACTGTAGCACAGTGGCTCACTGTCGCCTCACAGCAAAAAGTTCACTGGTTCGAGCCCCAGCTGGGCCAGTTGGCATTTCTGTGTGGAGTCTGCATGTTCTCCTTGTGTTGCCGTGGGTTTCCTCTGCGTGCTTTGTTGTAACACAAAGTCCAAAGACACGTTATAGGTGAATTGAATGAACTAAATTGCCCGTAGTGTATGTGTTTGTGAAAATGCGAAAATGTGAGAGTGTATGGGTGTTTGCCAGTTCTGGGTTGTGGCTGGAAGGACATCGGCTGCGTAAAACATATGCTGAAATAGTTGGTGGTTTATTCCGCTGTGGTGTCTCCCTGATAAATAAGGAACTGAGCCAAAGGAAAATGAATAAATGAATGAATGAATGAATGAATCAATATATGAGTGTTAGGGTGGGGCAGTAAATGTGACATTATTCTCTATTTTGGCTGCTGTTATCAGTCTCACACATTTTTTTCCCTTTTTTTGAAAGTTGTGAAAACTCTATCTTGGAGATTTTTTAATTTATTTGAGCAAATTGGAAAGCAAAAAAAATTATTTGTGATACTCTCTAGTCATGGGAAGATAACCGTTTTCAAGGTATACCGCGGTTTGGAAAAGTCAAGGTTATAAAACCGCCAACATTTTATGTAATACCGTTCCTAAGGTATGTGTAAGATTTTTTAGTTATGTTTTTGTTGTTGCTGTTTTTTAGGACAATGCTATCTCCATGAGAAAAGATATCCAAAGATGTCGTTTTAAATTGTAAAGAAATCTGCTTTTGAAACTACAGCAGAAGTCAATGACTCATTTTCATTAATTAGCCTGACGTGTTTACTGCTCTAAAATATATCAAATGTTCCTCAAAATAAAATAAAATGTGTTTATTACCCAGAAACTTTAAAAGAATATATTTTAGAGCAGTAATCGCAATATCGTCAAACTGTGAAACCGTGATATTTTTATCCTCGGTTATCATGCTGTAAGAATCTTATACTGGCCCATACCTAATACTCTCCCATTCACTGCTCTCTAAGTTTACTAAACTATGACGACTTCTGCTAATGATCTAAATTGAAAAGGCATCTGAAAATGATCTAAATTGTTACTAGGTTGCTCTGTGTGAATACTGAGATGTTGCTAGGGTTTTCTGCTTGGTTACTAAATGTTGCAAGGGTATTCTAGTTGGTTGCTGCAAGTCTTGTGATTGCTAAGTATTTCTATCTGTAAGTGGTTTCTAGGTTGCTGCAGGTTGTTACCAAGGTGTTATTAGGGTGTTGTGAGTATTCTCTGGGTGTTTTATATTGTTACTATGCTTTTGCTAGTTGTGGTTACCAATTTGTTGTTTGTTATTTCAAATGGTTGCTAAGGAGCTGTTAAGCTAGGTTGCTTTGGGTGGTTTCCAGTGTTTTGCTAGGGTGTTCTGGATGGTTACAACGGTGTTGCTCTGGGTGGTCAAAAAAGTCTATTCACTTATGGATAAATATAGCAGCACCTCCTCTCAGTATGACCAGTGTTTTTAAGGGATGAATCATGTATATATGTATATATTACAAACATGGATAGACTAGTTTTATTTGGGAGGAAGAGTATCAATACTTAGGACTGTGGGTTTAAGTAGCATAGGGATGTTTTCTTTAGTGATGTTTACAAATGTGTATACAGTAAGCAGGATTTACTATCAAATTGCAATGACCATGCCAGTCAAGCTGTTCAGGCTTGGATTTATGAAGGAGTCAGTCAGTGTCCCACTTTAAGACAGAACAGATGGTTCAGAGACATTTCACGGGTCAGTTATCATCAGTAATCTTCATTCATGCAAGTAGATTGACTTGACCCTATACACACACTATATACACACTATATGCCTTACACCTGGTACTCTTCTTAGTACCAGGTGACCTTTGCCAGCAGACCTGACACACAGCAGAGGATGTAAATACGTTTGAATGCGTTCTATGTGTTTAATCTGATTAGGAGTTTTGCAGCACAGCTAAAAAGCGTCCAATACACATACACTCATAGATGGAAAAGATTGGTGTGGAAGTAAAATGTTTTTTTAAAGCTAGGGTGGTTTGATAAAAATAGCACTAACTAAAATATTGTGGAATGCATAAATTCAGCATCTTCAGTGCCACATGATTCTTCAGAAAACGTTCAAAAATGCTTCATTGTAAAATGAATTCTTGTTCCAAAGATAATTCTAAAATCCACTTTTGTGTGTATTAACCCACTCTTTCATCTTGAAATATGTCTTAAACTCTAAATACCCTGAGTGAGTCTATATTGTGTGTCTATAAATAGCTCAAAAAGAGTTAAAACAAATAGTGAAAACTGTCAGAGCCAAACGTTTGGTATATCTGAAAATTTGAGGATTTAAAAAAAAAAAAATTTTTGATGAATAAATCTTGTGAAAGATGAATGCTTTGGAAAATGATTGAATTCAAGGTAATATTGAATCCATTGCTTAATCCATCAACGATTTAACATTTTTAAAACCAAAGGTGTTTCAAGCATTCACATTGCTCATATATATGACCTCTATTTGGCATGAAACATTCATTCATTCATTCATTCATTTTTTTTCGGCTTTACTCTCTATTTCAGAGATTGCAACAGCGGAATGACCCACCAACTATTCCAGCAAATGTTTTTATGCAGCGGATGCCCTGTACTGGGAAACACCCATACACACACTCATACACTACTGTCAATTTAATTCAATTCACCTATACAGCATGTCTTTAGACTGTGGGGGAAACTGGAGCACTCGGATGAAACTCACGCCAACATGGGGAGAACAAGCACACGCCACACAGAAATGCTAGCTGGCCCAGCCAGGACTCGAACCAGCAACCTTCTTGCTGTGAGGTGACAGTGCTAACCACTGAACCACCGTGTCGTCTGGCATTAAACATACTTGATCATTTTTGCCCAGTTTTAAACCTAATTTGTGCCACCCAGTGATCAGGGGGCTGTGACCATATTTTATGCTCATCACAACCCACTTTTGTCCAAAAAGTACTCAGACATTTTGTGTCATTGGGATCCTGAAATTTAAAGTATTAAAGTTTGCTATAAATCATAACTATTTACACCATAGCTATATACATATTATTATAGCTATATACATATAAACTCTATACATATTTTATTCACTACAGTATTTAAAGGGTCATGACTACATGAAAACTCTTGACTACATTTTCTGAGATTTGTTTGACATATCTGAGACACATTTATCTGTGTTAACCATTAATTAAGACAATGATAGCACCCGTTAGTTTTAATAACTATGGCTAATTTTGAGACCTAATCTCATCTTCCGGGTTTAAAACCGATATGGGAGCAATGTCACTAAAAGTGATGTAACTTATGATTGTGAGTACTAACCATATCAGCATTTCCTGCTTGCATTTTGAGTGCTACTGATCCGCCGTTGTGTTAACACGCTCAACAGATATGGTTGTGATTGGCTCTAATGATCACTGGTTAACAAGAGTGCCCACACAGACACTGGAGTGTTTGAAAGCTGCGTCTATCAGCGGATCCATCCAAGGATTGACACGGCATTCAAATGCTGATAGACATGACTTTCAAATCATCCAGTGCCCAAAGATTTTTTTTTCTTTCAAAGTAAGTACATATGTATGCGTCTACACTTAAAATAAGCACTCTCAGACAGTATAAGCTAATGAAAGGTGACAGTTTCTCACTCTCCTCTTTCTCCCCTGCTTTGCCTGGTCAAGCCCATTCGCCTTACTTCAGCTTACATCTTTCCACACCCAATTAAGTTGCATTTTTCAAAAAAATAAAAATAAATCTGAGGTAGATGAAAGACAGGGGTTGCATGACCCTTTAAGTGAATTTTTAAAATATCTTTAATTTGAGTGTTTCTATTTTAGGAAATTTTTACTTTTATTTCACTAGATTCCACTAGATTTAATAATAATAATAAATTATAGAGGTAGTATATTGAATGTTTAAAATAGTTGAATAGTAATTGAAGTTATTGGATATTAAAGAAATAATAAATATATTAAAAGAGTAAAAAAGAAAAATGAAAAAAGGTGATTACATCAGTTCTCGGGTCAACAACTAAGTGAATCTGTTCAGAGATTATATATGGTTTAGTGATTTAAATCATACAGTCAAACCTAATAGGTGCTTCAACTTGAAAGTTTGCTATAGATGGAGGTCAGTGATTCAGGTCATTATACAGTAAAGTTAAAAATGGAGCCATCAAAAAAAAAAACACTTCAGGGCTCCAGAAATTTGTTGCAGTCATGACAGATCAGATTGTGTAATAAATGATCAATGAAGACCACATTATATTAAAATTCTGAAGGTATTTGAGACATTTAATACTAAATTATTTTAAATTATTTAAATTATTTAATTAAGACATTTAAATTATTATCTAAATAGGTTATGCAGCTGAATACACTAAAATGTCTGTATGAAAAAGGTCTAAAATGAACATATGGATACATGGGGCAATGATATCACGCAGCTCCTGAAAATAGTCCTAGCTAGGTGTCCTCCAAAATTACCACCTGCTTGCACAAAGAGTGTGTGCCGGCTGCGCCACATAATATTATTGCGCCTGCTGCACCCACAGTACAGCAGAAAAGTCCCTTGATCATTACGACAGAATGAGAATTTTTTTTCCCACCAGAAAACAGCTACTTTTCACTTTCAAGCCCTCCTAGTACACAGTGTGACTAGAATAGTGTAGTGTGAAATACAGTCCTTTAATCTTACAGTAACCCAAGCTTTAAATAGGGAAATTATTGAAACACTTTGGCCATTTTTGAGCGAGATGCTAATGGTCTAATCCATTTTAATGATCTGCTAAGCTAAGCTAAAATTACTCTGGGATTGGCTAAATGAATTGAAAAATGGTCAAACTCAACAGTTTAACTCTAGAGGAGTTGTAAAATGAGCATACAACAAACAGAATGTTTCTTTAAGTACATTAATATTTAAGTACTTCTGAAAGTAAAAGTAAAATGGGGCGCCACGGTGGCCTAGTGGGTAGCACGTTCGCCTCACAGCAAGATGGTCGCTGGTTCGAGCCTCGTCTGGGTCAGTTGGCATTTCTGTGTGGAGTTTGCATGTTCTCCCCGTGGTTGCGTGGGTTTCCTCCGGGTGCTCCGGTTTCCCCCACAAGTCCAAAGACATGCGGTACTGGTGAATTGGGTAGGCTAAATTGTCCGTAGTGTATGAGTGTGAATGAGTGTGTGTGGATGTTTCCCAGAGATGGGTTGCGGCTGGAAGGGCATCCGCTGCATAAAAATATGCTGGATAAGTTGGTGGATCATTCCACTGTGGCGACCCCGGATTAATAAAGGGACTATGCCGAAAAGAAAATGAATGAATGAATAAAAGTAAAATGTCCACCATGTTTTTAAAACCAAGGATTGAAAATCATCTAGTGTGTCCTGAGCCAAAACATCAGAATTGAATTGATCAGACATCACACCTCTGCCAATTTAATTAATAATCACAGCTACAGAGGTGATGATTAATAACCTCCATCTGCTTTCACACATGATCACTGCATGACACATTAGATGTGTGCATCACACCTGCCCACCAGCTGCCGATTTCAGTTCTCGCGGTGTGCTATCCAATCATTTAATCTCACAGTAACCCAAGTAACCCACACCTGAGGCCAGACCCGCTCTGGACCATGGTGCTGATTATCCCAGTCAGACGAGCTACTGCTTGCCATCCAAACCCAACCAGGCCATCAAGAAATGGATGTTAAATGAGCCGGATGGAATAATAATGTGATCGCAAGCACCAATGCGCTTGATGAATTTTAAATGAAATCTCTGCTTCGATGTAATAGCTTTCTGGTGCTCTCATTTTCAGACAACTTCATGGTACATTTTCTTAAGCAGCAGGGGATGTTGGTGTCATTTGCCAAGTAGGTCAGAATGCTTTTGATGGACCCTACAATCAATTTCTAGCTATGCTTTCATGGGGCGTGCAGCAAATATTAAATTACAGTGACCCCAGTCCAACTGCAGACATGGTTTAGTGTCTTACCTCACTGACATGGAGAATTCTCCAGGTGCGCTTTCACTTTCTCGGACTAAGAAACTTCCACAGTCCCGCTGGTGCAGGCGATTCTCTGCCACGTGTCTGGAGATTCGGCCCGCAAACCATCTGTGAGCAAAATCGAGGCACGTCAGCACTATTATTAGGCATGCAGTATACAGCTAGACAGGCTTCTGAGATGTGAAAAGGATTGAGTGTTTTTGGTTTTGTTTTTATTACTATATAGAAAACTACAGATAAGCTGAAGGACGTCGTTTATTAGATGTTGTGCTTTCATTCGTCAGAATTTCATGAGATACAGTGGCTTTCTCTGTTATTTTTATTCTTAGATTTTCTTATTATTATTTTATTTGTACCATTTTCAGATGTTTCATTCATTTTCAGAGTAGTAAAGAAAGCTGAAATTCAACCACTATAATTGGAAACATTTGATTTTTGGGCCAATTTGAAATTTGTACCAAAAAAACCCTCTTAATGACAACATTTATGAAAAGTTTGTAATAATTTATCAGATCTTTAAAGAATGAAATTAATATAAAAGGAATAGTTTGCCCAAAACTGAAAATATTGCCTACTTTTACTTGTCCTTCACTTCTTCCAAACCTGATTGTTTTTTTCTTCTGCTGTTGAACCCAAAATAAGATATTTTGAACAATGTTGAGGAAATACAACCATTGATTTCAATATTATGTTTTGTTCCTGCTATGGAAGTCAATGGCTGCTTGTTTCTGCTTTTTCATATCTTGTTTTGTGTTCCACAAAAGACACAATAGTGTGAGTAAATGGTGAGGTCATATTAGTGTTTGGATGAACTCTGAGAATTTAAAAATAGGGATGTTACTTTAACCGATTCATTCATTCATTCATTCATTTTCTTTTTGGCTTAGTCCCTTTATTAATCGGGGGTTGCCACAGCGGAATGAACCGCCAACTCATCCAGCATTTGTTTTACAAAGCGGATGCCCTTCCAGCTGCAACCCATCACTGGGAAACATCCATGCATTCTCATTCACGCACATACACTACGGACATTTTTAGCCTACCCAATTCACCTGTACCGCATGTCTTTGGACTGTGGGGGAAACCGGAGCACCCGGAGGAAACCCACACGAACACGGGGAGAACATGCAAACTCCACACAGAAATGCCAACTGACCTAGCCGAGGCTCAAACCAGCGACCTTCTTGCTGTGAGGTGACAGCACTACCTACTGCGCCACCGTGTCACCACTTTAACCGGTTAATTAGACTAATTATTCAAAAACAATTGTGTGTTAAGACACATTGCCCAGCCCATCCCATCCTCCTCTGCCTCTCCACTTGGGGTGGTACGAAACACATACTCATTTTAAACCCTGAACTTTTGGTTTGATAAACGTGTGCATTTGGTTCAAATGGTTCTGAACTCAATACTTTTTACATGCAGAACAAACATCAAATCCAAGTTTCTAGACACAGACATTATATTATAGACCATCTCTTTTTTAATCCTTTTTTTACCTTTACATTCCTTCTTTTATTTAAATGCAGCTCACATACATTGCAGTACTCTAGCCTATAGCCACTGCTTACTCTTGTCTGTGTAACTGAAATCATGGATGATTTTAAACTGTTACAACATTATATTACTGAGTCTTTGAGTGTGTCATGCACATAGTCATGCTTGACATCGGAGCCACCATTATCAAAGCAAAATCCATTGTAGTCAAATAAACAAGCATAAATGGTAAAAGTGACATTCAGTCATTCTGTAGGGGTAAGTGTGAACGCCACATCACTGTAGTGACACATGAACACGGGTGCAACACCTTAATCTGTATTCAGAATGCAATACGTCTTTTTCGTACAGTAATTTTTTAAAACCTTTTTCAAAATATAACTAGAAAAAAACATGAATAAGATGTGAAAAAAAATTTGAAAGCATATAAAGATATTTATTGCAGGATTCTTTTACCGATGGATCAAATGTGTAATAAATAGCTCAAACCTTTTTTTTTCAAATGACTGAAATAGTATTTATGTATTAGTAAAAAGAGAATTCACTTTCTACTTTATATTTTATTTGGTTTATTAGAGAATTATTTAATTTAATGAAGAAAATCTGTTGTAAAAATGAATTTTACTTCAGTAAATTATTATTTTTTTAGTTAAACCAAGCAGTGGCTTTATTTTAAATAGTTTTAAACTGTTGCTATTCACAAATAATAATAATAATAATAATAACAATAGTAATAATAATAATAATAATTATTATTATTATTGTCATTTTTGTTGTTGTTGTTGTTGTTGTTGTTGTTGTAGTAAAGCTATTTTAAATTTTGACTTTCTTTTCCCTATCTGTACCAAAAATGAACCAAACTGTGACTTAATTGAGTTTTGTTACACCTCTACTCTACACAAAGCTGTCCAACTTATATGCTTATGGTAGTAAACACAGTTTTTTAAACATAATTTATCAATATTCATAAAACATAATTTTAAATGTTATTTTGGGCTAAATTTCTCACACACTATTTATGTACGTATTAAATGTGATTAATTAGATCAATCAGTACATGATGCAATAAATTAGATTAAATAAATCCCATTCACTCTCCTATTTTAAATATTTTTCCTGCAGATTGTCACGACTTATTTAAAGACTTTTTAAAGTTATTTATAGTATAATGTTCCCTAAGCATCAAATCAACACATTGTTATGATCACAAACTGTACTTACGCATGCGGTCTTAAACTGATATAGTTTTTGGGTACGTAGCCCTTCCTGTTCACCAACTCTGCTGTGTACCAATTCGGATCATCTTCCATATTAGTAATCTAGTGGAACAACAGCCAATAACTCTGACTCATTCATATGATGCATTGAAAAAATTAAAATCTCGGAGAGTAAAATAAAACGCTCCTACCTTAAGAACATCCCCTTTCTGAAAGCTCAGCTCATCACTTTCTGTAGCACAAAAGTTATAAAGTGCTACTGCTTCCATCCTGAGCTGGAGGTAAAGCCAGACCTCAGAAGATCGACGTGCGTAATCGTCCCACCACAGAATCTTGAACAGAGGAAAAGAGGAGTACAGAGAGCATCCACACTGAAACGGAGCGTCCAGAGACACGCTCGCTGTCAAACACTTCACCCTGACAAATGAACTGAGAGAACAAGGATGTCTGTGGGTCTAAACCAAAGAGAGAGAGAGAGCAAGTGGGAGGGAGGCAGGGGTGGTAGTTCCTGTCTCTGCGTGCTTTAATAGAAGGAAACGCAGCTATGTGAGAAACAGGAAAGTAGAAAAATCATGGGAGGACGACGAGAAGAATAGCCTCTCGAAAACTTCCCGTCATCAGAGAGCCGGACCTGCGTATGACGATTGAAGAAACACACGTGCGTTTGCCTGACTGCTGATCTGACTGATGTTCTTTTTGTCAAGTTTATGTGGTTAATCTGCACATTAGTGTGGGCTTGCTGCTGGCAAGTCTGGAAATAGATAGAGATGATTTTTTAATAGCCGAGGAGATCATCTGAAAGAATTCATGATTCAAAGAACATATGTGTTTTTTCGAGATGAGAAAACATCCCTGTAGAGTCGCATGAGTCACCGAACACCTCTCATGTTCTTAAATGGAGGTGCTGTGAGATTATGCATTGCACACAGGCTGCATCTTTCACACAAAGTGGTCTTATTTTACTCTAAGGTGTTTATTTTTGTATTTTTTTTGCTTGCTCTCATAAAATTAAAGGTAGCAAAAAGAAACATTTTGGTCTCTCAAAAAGTCATTCAGTGTTAAAGAATTTTTTTTTAACACCATAAACAACATTTCTGTGGAATGGAAAGGTTCTTTGGATGTTAAATTTGCTTCACATAACCAGTCACTCATAATTCTTTTGCTTAGTTCCTGATTTTTAGCCACAGCAGAATGAATCGCTAATTACTCTGGCATATGTTTTATGCAGTGGATACCGTTCCAGTCACAACAGTAACTTCACAGAACCATCAATGGTCATAAAGAACCTTTATTTCGATTATGCTTTTGATGTTAAAACCGATTACGCATTAATTTACACATAATCACTATTAACCAATTGCTTATTAGCATAAATTTTACTAGCACATTTGGGTGTTTGTTAGAACTTACTAAGACCTGCATGACAGTATCGTATAGATTAGGCATGGGCCTAATCTATTTATGCCTAATAGATTAGGCATGGGTATAAGATTCTGACGGTATCACGGTATTGTGCTCACTGCTCTAAAATATATTCTTTTTTAAATGTCTGGGTAAAAAACGAAAACTTTTTCCCCCTTTGAACACAATATATTTTATTTTTTGAAAGATTTATAATATTTTGGAGCAGTAAACATGTCAGGCTAAATAATGAAAATGAATCATTGACTTCTGTTGTCTTTATTTGTTTCAAAAACACAGATTTCTTTACAATTTAAAACGACATCTTAGGATATTTTTTTCTGCTGGAGATACTGTTGTCCTAAAAAACTTGAAAAAAATGTAAATAAAAAAATCTTACACATACCTTAGGAACGGTATTACAGAAAATTTTGACGGTTTTAAAACATTGACTTTTCCAAACCATGGTATACCTTGAAAATGTTTATCGTCCCATGCCTAATAGATTCCTTATCTCAAATCTAAAGTCATACTACAACTATCACAATATCTATGAGCAGTAATTAGTCGTACGTTAATGAGAAAGTATTTGTTGTTGTTGAATTTGTGTCATTTGGTCTAAAGTGTAACCTAAGATTCCACACAGGTTCCAAAAACAGGAAGCTCAAACTGTCCATCAGAAAAGGAAAGAAACGCAAAAAAAGAAATAAATAAAATAGTTTGTCCCAAACAGGCTGGTCTGAATATTTCAAAAACTGCTGATCTGCTTGGACTTTCACACACAACAATCTCTGGGGTTTACAGAGAATGATCTGTAAAAAACTGGTCTGACACCTGTCAGCTAACAACAACTCAGTTTGCAGTTTACACAGGCTCAACAAAACTACATTAGAAGATTAGAGTCGAGATTTCTGCTGTGACGTTCAGATGGTAGGGTCAGAATTTGGATTCATCCTCCCTTGCACCAGCGGATGTTGGATTTTTTTCTCCGCACACTTTGGGCCACTTAGGGGTGATCCAGAGTGTATTTCCAAGGCCTGATTGTGTTAATGAGGTGCAAAGCAATGTGTGCTCATGCTTCATTTGTTATTTTTTCATATATCATACTTTGATTATATACAGCTACTCAGCTAACATAAAAACAACTGTCATATATCCTAGTTCCTGCGAAAGCCCGCCCTCAAGAGGCTCTGATTGGTCAGCTAACAAAATGGCAGCATCACGCCTCTACTAGCACACTCTTTGCCTCTGCTGTGTAAACATCGTCAGTCAGTGTAACTGTAAATGACCTTTCTCAAATGCTAGCTATATCTTTTTTTAAATAATTATCTGGAACATAATTAAAATTAAACTGTAAGCACTTCTCTCTTTGTGTCGTATCCTTTAGAAGCTCAAATACAGAAACAGAACATGCTCTGTGAAAATAGCAGCGTTTGGATGGCATTTTAGCTTTCTCTGCTATGACATTACAACCATGCCCCTTGGCTGCGCAGGGTGTGTGTACGTAACCTGAAGGGTTTATGACATCATTAAGTCGGATGTATTTTTTTGTAGTGCCTAAACATTGTTCGCTGTGGGCTTTGCTAAGCTAACTCTGTAAAAGCCAATGTCTCCCTTTGCATTGAACTTTGAGCATATTACATTTAGAGATGTTGTTTATGTTCACACAGCTACATTACACATCAACTAAAGTTTAAAATAAGATAACATAGTGGACCACCCCACTATTTAATGGCAACTAATAAACAAACACGCACACACGATTAAAGAGATTAATTCACCCAAAAATAGAAATATGTTATTAGTTACTCATGCTCATGTTGATATAAACTCCATGAGACATTCATTCATCTTCAAAACACAAATTAAGGTATTTTAAGTAAAATCTGAGAGCTCTTTTACTTGCACAGACAGCAAGGTTCCTGACTTGTTCAAAGTCCAGAAAAATGGTCAAAAAATTAGTCAAGATACAGAAAAATACCAAATCTTTTCCTCAAAACAGAACATGTGCTTTTAGTGTTCAATCGGAATTTTATCAAGCTGTGGGATAATGATTTTATTCAACAGTTTCTTTTCCTCAGTGTCAGTATATTGCACGTGTTTATGGACATTGTGCAGTGAAGTATACCTTGGAAGTCTGAAACAAAGCAGAGGCACATCTGAAGTAATACTTCTGATGTGCGGCCAAACAAACACATAAATGTACACCCTTTACTCACATTGAGGAGAAGAAAATCCTGAATAAAGGCTTTTTTGTTTGTTTTATGTGCGCACAGAAATATCCTCATAGCTTCGTAATATTCTGATTGAACCACTAAAGGCATATGGTCTGTTTTGAGGATATTTCTGGACTTTGAACATCTCAGGACCGTTGCTGTCTATGCAGGATGAGAAAACTCTCAGATTTCACTTAAAATATCTTAATTTGCATACTCAGGTTTGGAATGACACAAGTGTGCACAATAATAAACATAATTCTAATTTTTTGGTGAACTAATCTTTAAACATTTAAAATGTGTTCTCTTTGACTATATACAGTTTTAATACAAGCATCTAATTGTTTCTGTCATGTTCTAGGGTAGAGTACTGACAGAATGGACATTAACAAATGATAACACACACTGGAAATCAATGAAATTCAAAGAACCGTGTGATACAAGAAGACAGAAACAGGACTCATTATGTATGCATACAGTCATTATTGTTGTATTAGATGTTATGAATTTCCCCATGAGGAGAGGAGCTCTATCCAAATTCCCTTTCAGAGCATTAAAAGTGTAGCCCAATAAAAGAATGAAGGCCTCTTCAGTGATCACTTAAACTTGATAAACATATACTCCATGCTAGGAAGTCAACAACGTTGAGCAAAATATTTCCCCTGACTTTAATTGTTACTTCAGATTGGAAACGTTTTGCACCACAAAATGCAATTTGTGAATTTCACACCTGCACTGCAAACTGCATTTGCAAAACTGTTGGTTTGCAGATGATCAGAGACAATCGAGATGCTACTTAGAGACACATTACTGCAGGAAACTTCTATAGCATTATAGCATTGTCCTCTAAAATGCTTTAATGGGTCGCAATATACAGTGAAGATCAAAGTTGGAGAATGATACAGTTCTTACAGTATTCTAGAAATTCCAGGTCACTGCAGTCCTATCTGAAGTTAATCTACTGGTAAAGGCCAGTTTTAGGAAACTTTAATGAGGTACATACAATCTAAATTAAATATATCTTTTTATAACCATTGCACAAAATGTTCTTTATAATGGCTCTGCATCTTATGAAGCAAAAAACTGGAAATTTAATAAACTGTCAGAATCAGAATGATCTTTATTTGCCAAGTGTTTGCAAACACAATTTTTTTTTTGTGGTTTACAGTAGTTCAGGATACGTGCATATCGACACAAAAGGACAGAAAAGACATTTAAATAAGTGAGAAATAAAGTGTAAAAAAATATGTATGCATATACACACATGACATCTAGATCAGCGTTTCTTAACCACGTTCCAGGAGGACCACCAGCTCTGCACATTTTCCCTGTCTCCATAATTAAACACACCTGATTCAGATCATCAGCACATTCGCAAAGACTGAAAGACCTGTAATGGTGTGACAGACAAAGGAGATGTCCAAAACATGCAGTGTTAGTGGTCTTTCAGAAATGGGGCTGAGAAACACTGATCTAGAAGTTTTATGTGCTCGATATATATATATATATATATATATATATATATAGACAAAAGTCTTGTCGTCGATCCCGGTTGTAAGAGCAACAAATAATAAATTGACTTCTAGTTGATCATTTGGAAAAGTGTCATAAAGTAGATTTTTCCGATGAATCATCAATTGAACTGCATCCCAATCATCACAAATACTGCAAAAGACCTATTGTAACCCTTCACCTATTGGTGAAGGAAAAATAATGGTTTGGGGTTACATTCAGTATGGGGGCGTGTGAGAGACCTGCAGAGTGGATGGCAACATCAACAGCCTATCATTGTAAAAAATGAATCTTGAGGCTTGTAATTTTCATTAAAAAAATTGATGTGGTCATTAAAAATAATGTGCATATTTTCTTTAAAAAATTGATATTCTGGATTTATTATAAAATATTGAGAAGATTTTGCTAATAAAATCAAGATATAAATTTCACTTATTTTTTTAAGCAAACCAGTGCAATTATTAGGCTTAATTTGAGAAACCAAATAAGCTAATAAAATTGAGGAAAGATGGCTTCACTTATATTTTAAGAAAATTCACTCAATTATGTGAATCTGAAAGAGATGTTTGCATTTGAATATCAACAACGGCAGAGATCAGACGACATTTTGAAGGAGCAGATCGACAGTGATCATGTTAAGAGGTAAGCATTTACAGTTTATCATTTTTATTGTCTTAAATCAGCTCTTTCAGGAAAGACACATGCTGTTCAAGCTTGTTCAGGAGCTTAGTTTTTGCCATTCAATGTATATAGGGATACACAGGTATTTTTAACCACCCATTCCTGTTTGAAATTGATTTGCTTCAATGTTCATTCTGAATTATATATTGAAATTAAACAAATTATTTGCATTGTAATATATAACAGCAGTGAACAGGCAACATTTAAGTGGGGTGGACAAACAACAGTGGTCTTGTTGTGGTAAGCCTAAGCTAAGCTAAGCTAAGCTAAGTTAGCTTTAGCTATTCAATGGGGTTTATGCACAGCAAATGTTTTTCCATTTGATAAGGTTTCTTTTACAGCATTGATGATCTAATGTAATTAATGGTGTTTATATATATAATACTGTATATAAATACTAATATTTGTTTGCTTAATTTTTCAGATTAATGAAGAAAACAGTATTTTCCCAGAATGGGTGCCAAACAGCAGGTATTTTTATAATGTTATTAGTTTTTTTTATTATTGTTTTTGTTGTTGTTGTTCATTATTATTAGGCAATATTACTTATTTCTATACTTTTGTTGCATTTGACCTCACATGAAATCAGGACTGAGATGAGATGTCGTCCTCTGTTGCTGGTCTATGAGAAAGAGGAAGAACTCATTGAGGAGTGCAATGTAAGTGTCTTAAACTATTTCAGATATTTATGGTTTTCAGAAAACTGCATTTTATATTGCTGCATTTTTACAAAAAACAAAAACATAGCTCAAACACTACATTGTTGAATGCAATATTCCTTGTACAGTGTAAACATGTTTTTTATAAACTTATTTCTTTATACATTAGTTTACCTTTTGAAAACACCCTGTCCATTATAAGTCAAAATATTTGTGTACTTGTGTTATAGAGTCAGTCAGCAATGTCTAGTCAAGCATTTTGGAGAATTACTGTTTACAGAGATACAAAGAAAGGGTTAATTTCCTTAATGTATTTCCTTAATGTGTTTGAGTAAACCTTCAACATTTGAAATTTACAATTGCATAAGTTCATAATAATAAACTGAATGTTTATTTTACAGTGTGGGATTGCACAGAGAATTGCTGTCTGCCAGAGGGATGACCAACCATGAGGACTTCTGCATTGTCATGGAGGATGAGCGAGTCATGGATGGCTTGGAAAATCTAGAATTACTGAACTGGATTTCCCAAGTATTCCCCAAATTAAAATCACCCACAAACAAACGTAAATCAAGTTTCTGACACAAATGAATTGCTACACCCTTTTGGGGAAATTAACCTGCATTGACTGATTGATTGACTGTGTTGCTAATATTTTGAGATACAGCTTTTATACTAGTTTTATATGTTACGCAATATACACATTTCATCTAAAATGTGACTATTCCTACAAAAGAAAGTTGACAGATCATTTTTTCCATCACATGGATAAAGAACTTTTTTCAGAGCTCAACATTGCTGTAAATTTTAAATTAAGATTTATTTAACTAATTGTACCATTTTGTTATCATTATCATCAGTGGAACATGTAATAAAATGATATTTGACAAAAATGCATTGTGTGTGTATTTAATTATAAAAAATAATAACAAAACATTTAGCAATTTTCACATGATTCATTCAAGTGGTTTTTACTAAAAAAAATCAAGTATTGAAAACTACTTAAAAATAATGTGTGCAATAGTGTTACCACTATTTTTTTAAGTAAATAGCACATAAACATTTGGGCTGCCCATTACATTACAAACAGGAGAGGGCAAATTCTTCAGTGGGAAAGCACTCCTTCTCATACTTCAGCCTCCACATCAAAGTTCCTGAAAGCAAAGAAGGCCAAGGTGCTCCAGGATTGGCCAGCCCAGTGACCAGACATGAACATTATTGAGCATATCTGGGATAAGATGAAGGAGGCATTGAAGATGAATCCAGAGAATCTTGATGAACTCTGGGAGTCCTGCATAAACGCTTTCTTTGCCATTCCAGATGACTTTTTTAATAAGTTATTTAAGATGTATGGATGCAGTCCTCCAAGCACATCTGAGTCAAATATTAATTATTTTTCCACTGCACCACGACTTTATATTCTATACTGTACATTATTTCTGTTAAGTGACAAGACTTTTGTTTAAGCAAAGTCAGACCTTAGTGTCGTAATTAAACAATTAAAAATCAAGGCACGATCATATTTTATTTTGGTAAAATAGGCGTAATCTAGAGGCCTTTGCCTTTCATATACGCCACTTCTGATACCAAATGATCAACCAGAAGTTAGGTTATTATTTGTTGTTCCTAAAACTTGGATTGGCGACAAGATTTTTGTCAGGTATAGTGCACAATAATAGTACTGTATTGTTTATTACCATGAAAAGAAATAGGTAGCAACTGATGATGTTGGTAACTATACAAGTTGGATATTGTAGGTTGTTCCCTAAACATTATCTATATAGTGTACTGTAAGTTAAATATATTAAAATATATATATGAATTACTTTTAGATTTAATTCTATTGGATAAGTTCAATATATGAAGGCAGAAAAAAGAGTGTAAAACAAGGAAACCACAGAGACCAGTCTGGATGAAAAGGTGTGATGGTGATTAATAACCATAATATTTACATCGATGTTAAAAAGTGGTCATGCATGGAGTTCTTTGTCATCAAAACAAGACTGGAGTGAAACATTCTCCTACACAAATGAAAATGGGGTATAGTTCACTTTATGAGGGATTTACTCATAGTCAAATCGTTTTAAACCTGTATGACTTGCTTTTTTATGTTGAACACAAAAGAAGATATTTTGGGAAATGTCTAAGTGTTTTTTGTCTATTCAGTAGGAGCAGCTACAACTGTTGCCAGCATTATTCTAAATGTCTTTTGTTGTGTTCCACAGAAGAAATAAAGTCATGCACATGTTGAATAATATGTATGAGGGTGAGTACATGATGACAATTTTCACTTACAAATAAGACTCTGACTGAGTTTAAAAACTTCTCTTTTCACTGGAAATCCAGTTTACTTGCGGAAAAACAAAACTGAAGATTGGGACAAATTTTTGCATCACTAAGTGGAAACTTCTGCTTGGTTTCTCAGGAGGATGTCACATGCAGGCGTCATGAGTGACCACACAGCTCAACCACAAGACAAGATCATAGACAGGGTCTCATCACTTTTAGCAAATTAGTTGAGGGTGTAAGTGATTTTATTTTATATCGGGGTTAAAACTAGTAAATATTTGTAGACTTGTCCCACACAAAGAAGATTTATTGGTACATATACCTTTTAGATTTGTTTTACTATGCTGCCCCTTACTGGACAAATCATGTCAATACAATCAACACTTGTATTATGTGTAAAAAGTATATATATTTTTGCATTTCCAATTTTGCAAAAAAACAAAACATTTGTATTTTTCAAAATTTGTGAGCATTCGATTTGCATCACAACACACAAGTCTGTAAGCAATAAAATAACTGCTCAGATAGACAATACAAAAATAAACTAAATAAAATAAAATGTAATTAATACATATATATAATTAAAAGTAATATATATATATATATATATA
>CAIGQQ010006950.1:408074-431462 GCA_903798035.1 Danio albolineatus
ATATATATATATATATATATATATATATATAATTACAGTTCTTGTGTACTGTTACGTCTGAGTTTATAAATCTAAAATGATATAGATTTGTCTGTATTTTGTTATACTTTTGCTTGTGATAATAATTATTTTAAAGGATAAAATAATTTATTGCTCTGAAAAGAGGAATGTTATTTTAAAATAAAATAGGAAAGCTTTTGTTGGCCTACATTTTAATAAGGGGAACGTTTTTATTAAATGTATATTAAAATAAAATACTAAATTACATAAAAAGATTCAATCATTTATTAACATTTTAAATGAGATTTAAAACTCTTGCCTGTTTGTTAATGGCAATGATACTAGACCATTTTTGTCCACTCTGCAGATCTTCTGTGACATTTATTCAAAGAAGAAGAGAATATTTCTTTAATTTCCTAGAAACGTTCCACCTCGGGGTCACAGTCACATTTCTCCAGCATTAGCCCACATGGGGGCCACATTCCGCCGGTTTTATCGCCTTCAGTAATTCAACAGCACGCGTAATCGCACGATGACAGAGAATACACGCTTAATTCTGCTCCACGTTGCCTAATGGCTGTCTAGATAGACTTTCGCGGCCACGAAGAGGCGATATTTGTGAAATAAACAGTTTTAAGAATGAAGCCCAGTGAGTTTTGGTCACACCCTTTGGCTTGTCTCGCCCCTCCTGAGCAGGATGAATGTGCAGCCGGAGCGCCATGTTGAACGCTGTGGGAGTCACACACACATACGCGCGCACACACATACACAAAACACTAACGCGCACGTCCACACACCGCCTCGACCGTTTACTACTAAATAAAGTTTATAGCTGTCTCGCACGACTAGTTTGTACCTATGCCGGGTGTCACTCCCGGTCATCAGTGGCCCTGGAGCTTTGGTAAGTTACTGTTTTTGTCTTCTAGTCGCTTCTCTCTCTCAGTGTGGCGATATCTCCAGCGAGCACCGCACATTCATTTCGGATTTAAGTTTTACTAATTCTGGTGATTTTTACATAATCACACTTGTGAAAGTGAATGGGTGTAATAAGGCCTGGGTTTTGAGGGCGTTTGGGATGCATTGGAAAGACATTAGGTTAAACTAGCAAGTTATTAGTCGGAGCATAGCTACAGTTAGCTAGCCTAAGCGGCTAATACTTAAACTCACTTTATAGCTTTTAAAGAACCGGGCTATCTAAAAATAAAGACCAAAACAGCACAGTTAGGCTGCGCCAAGTCGTGTAATGTTTTTGGCCATGTTATATTAGCTACATAAAATAGTTTAGTTTTTAAGAAGTTCCCTAAGTTAATGAAACTTTCGTCGCGGTTTTAGTAGCTTGCTAGTTAGCAATTAAAGGTTAGACGGAGACCGTCAGAGGTTCTAGAATTTATCTGTTAAACATTTTAAAACACACACAGGCGTTTTACCAAACGTTCAACTCACAATTTTGATCAACAAACTAAGGTTTTATCACTTTAGAATTCTGTGCTGAAGTTAGCATAATACTTGAAAAACGTTTGTAATTGGCCTTGTTTGGTTAAACCAATGGTAACAGGTCCTCTTTGGGATTTTGTTGGTATCATATAAATATTTAGTTAAAGAGAACACAGATTTTCTAGTAATCTCTGTAAACTTGGTGTATAAAGTAAATGTGTAATTACCTTGTCTTATTTTGATATGTAAATATTTTATTAGGACTTAACTTGAGTTTATTCAGACCTTTCTTCAAGTATTCAACAAACACTTTCTTCTGTAGATTTACAAATACAGTGTTCTTGGTTTAGTTTTGCTGTAGGCGTGTCTGTGAGATTACTGTTATAGCCACAAATCCTTTGCTTAAGTTTTTTGTCAAGACAGATTTGTGGTTGGACCAGTTTGTTTTGTGGACAGTGTGACTGGACAGAATAGTATTATCAACATAACACTGACATTCACACAGTTCCTCCGGTTATCTCCTGCCGGACACACCCGATATTGAGGAGCATCTGTGTCTGTTGTTTCTATCATCCGTTTCTGCAGCATATGCATCTTTATCTTGTAGTGTTTTGCTTCCTGTAATTACACAAACCGAGTCTTTAGAGGACAACTGAGCAAGAGGCGATCGTCTGCCTTCATTTAGAAACAAAAGTGGAGTTCATAAATTGTCAGGTTCTTTCATAGTCATTTAGAGATTGAAATTACTATGACAGTGAATTCAAGTTTGCTGATTTCAAGGACTATGACTGAGGGGTTTTATATATAACAGAGTTGACTTGAAGTGGTAGAACCGGCTTGATTACCTGTATGTGTTAATCATGCGCTGGTTTATGTAACATTTTCGCCTTTTTCAATTTGACCCTGCAGGCATTCAAGATGTGTGTATCCCTCCAGATTTCCACTTCTAAATTTCTCTTACCATGCAAAGTGCTTTTTTTTTACTCTTGGATTGGTTCTACCGAAGCAAAGCTTTCTTTAGCGCTTCCACGATGGTTTCTTGAAGACATGAGACATGCTGCCACTTGCCATGTATGCTATCTTTTGTTTGAATTGAGTCATATCTCGGTAACCTGTCCTTCACAGCAGTGCGAGCTCTTGGTGTGTTTTTTTATGCAGGATTAGTATTCTTTTTGTAGGTGTCACAAGCATTGGCATGACCTGTGCATGTTAAATGATGGAGGAGTAGGTCACATCAATTGCTATGTGCAGAAAGGTCAATTTATCATGTCCTACGTTGGGCCTGCTGGTTTTCATTTTGGTTTCTGTATGTTATTTGCATAAGGTGTTTATAATAGCTCTTTTTTCCACGTAAAACCAAAAGTTGCTTTTCACATCTAGTTAAATGATCCAAAAATATTGAAACCCCTGTGCTAGAAAGATTGTTGTCCAGTGGACCAGAAAGATTAAGAAATAAAAATAGCCTACAGGTGGTTTAAAAATATAGTAGGTCTTATTGGGAACTTGTCTCAGTATGAAATGCACCACGTGGGAACTACAACTGCTCGTCAAGCAACAAAATAGGGTCTTTTATATTATTATTATTATTATAGAATGGGGGTATACAAAAAAGCCACTAAATTAGTCTCCTATATATATCTATTTTTTTTTAGCAATCAGGCTAATGTTTTCGTTTTGTATGAATAAAGCTGGCTAATCATGACATTTAAGGCAATATTGAACAGTTCTCAAACAAAGAAGACATTTCCTTTTTGATATGTACTGTATGTAATCCGAGGCTCCCGCTGTTCACATCTTAAATTAAGACACCTTTTTGTTCAGTCATGTCACAAACAGTTGAGGGAGACACGCTCCTTTTTTTATGATCAACTTTTTATTAGTTTTCAGATATATACAAAAAGGGAGACACATTCCTTTCTACACACCCTCTTTCAGTCTATATCTTTTGTTCTCCTCTGACCATTTTACTGATTTCTTTGAGGAGCAAGGCATTTTCATGTCTTTGGATTTAATACTGCAAAGTAAGCTCACAGTTTACACTAGAGACCATGGAAAATGATTCAGAGAGCTGTCATTTATGCTGCAGAACTATGCCAAACATGGGCTTAAAATCAGAACTAGTTGGATAATATTGTGCTTTTTAGATTGTTTCACCTTCAAACCAATTAAAACTCCAGATAGCAAAGTCCTTTCTGTCTAGCGAACTTCAACCACACATTCCATAATGTTTCAAAATTAGGTCATTAGGTGAAGAGTAGGTGACCTTTTGTGGCTTCCATTGACCACATGAGCATGTGCAGTGTGAAAGTAGTTTGATCAAATGTGCTTTTGAATGCCTCTTGAAGTAGTTGAAAGTAGATGCGCTCTGTGTGCTAAGTGTTTTAGACCCCGTTTAAACCTGTATTTATGCTGGTGAGATACGAATAAATCATACACCAAAGAAGGCGGACTTTCAGAACACACCCACTGCTTGCTTATTTATCACAGGCCAATGATAGCTCAAAGGCGTCTAGGAACCTAAATGAACTTCCCAATAATTGACATCAATTTCAGTTCGTTTTTTTTTATTTGTTTGAAGTATTCCAGGGCATTTAGTGCGATCCACTTGTGATTGTATTTGATAAACTCTTTTACAGAACCATGTGTAAACAGACCTTATTCAGACATTTCAAATGTTGATGCACATTCCAAGACATGTGAATGGCCACTAAACAAAAATGTGCAACATGAATCAAATCCTGTTCTTGCTTATTGGCATGTTTGTCACAAGAAGAAGATGAGCCTTGTTTGAGATCGGGTCCACTATGTTTCATTGCTGGATGCCATGATTATATTGCAGTGTTGTTTTGATGTGTGTATTAAAAATTTGTGCTTCCAGTGTTGCTGTTCTTCTGGCTTGTTGCACACACAAGTGACGATTCTTTGTAAACTGTAAACATTATTTGCAGTGACTCTAGCTCCAGCCTTTTGGTGCCATGCTGTTGTGCAAGATAGCCTTACAAAAGGGTCCCAAAAAGTGTTTTTGTACAGTTTGCTGTTTTGGTACTTTCGACAGTGAAAATGATAATAAATGTGTACTGTTCTGTAATGTACTGCTCAGTGGAAACAAGCCATAAGGGGCCTACTTGTTTCTGCAACCTTTTTTTTAGGTGAACATGCTAGAGAAACACCCTTGACTATTTTTCATATTGTGTCTTTTGTAGTATCTTGCTAATGTCATTCTTCTAAAAAAAATTATTTCTATAATGTAGAAAACATGGCAAAAAAAATCTGTAGTGTGTATATGGCCCTCTATTGTGCTCAATATTTTTTGCTCTTTCAGCAGTAAATTGATGAGAAAAAGCTTGTTCTAAAGTTCCTTGCAGTAAAAGGGAATGCTCACTGAGCAACATTTGATTAACTGATTATAGATTAAATAGTCAAAGGAAAATTATTCAAATAAGCTTTAATGTACAAAACTGTCCCATTCAATAAAAGGGAAATAAAGGCCATTTCGAAGAGGTATTCAGCAGTTTATAGAATAAAAAAGGTTGTGTGAGGTTCTAGTGTTTATAAAACACTACTGAGATTTTCACCAAATATGTATATAGCCGCAGTTCCATGTACTGTCTGAAAAGTGTTGTCAAAACAGAATATTGTAGATGCAGATCTGACTCAACGGCTGTACTTTATTAGGACTGTCAGTGGCAAGTGTCAGTTTGTGTGTTTTAAAGTGTCCTAAAATATTGATTCAGTCAATTTCCTGGACTGGTTTTGTGTCTTCTCAGAGAGAGAGCCTGCTGGCTCACAGGACTCGCTATGCTCTGCTTCTGGCTCTGCTTCAACACCGATCACTGAGACTCCTTGATATTGACAGGGCTTTGCCAGACCTGTTCTTTTAGTATGGAGGAGGCCACCACTTACCCTGGATCCTCACACAGACCCGGGCCTGTGTGCTGGCTTCCTGGGCCCCCGTCACAGTGAGGGCCACTGGAGCTTTGTTCCGGTAGTGATACAGTTGCCCCTCTCTTCCTCTGATGTGCTGGGCCTGAATTGGTCATTAAAGCAGCAGATGTTTCATTAGGCCGTGGCTGTATTCATGTGTATGCGGGCTTGGGGAGAGCGGCAGTGGGGGTTGCTCGTAAGGCAGCGCTCTATTGGCTCCTCCACAGGAGAGCAGGAGTCACATTTCAGTAGCTTTTAATGAATTTATGGGATGGGTTGAAATGTTTTGTTGGCGAATGAAGTATCCCGGAGTGCTCATGACAGGAATCTACTATTTAGTATGACTTTAGACTTGTCTGCTAGCTCAAATGAAGCAAAAGAGTGTTAGAGTTCTGATTTTTACATGTGCTACTGTAATGGAAAGCACAGTATGGTGCAATTACTTTTGGGAAATAAGATTTTGTTCAAGTCTTTCCACATGAGTGTTGTGTTACCGTAAAGATGAGTAATAGGAAGCACTTTTCACTATACTCCGCCTTTCAGTGTGTGCAGTTATCTTTTACTCCACACGTTTCTGGGTGGTAAACTGCTCGGGCTTAGTTTAAACAGCTGAACAGCTGTAATCCATTTCTCTTTATCTATGGTATTAAGAGGAGGAGCTGCAAGTGCAGTTTGGAAGTGGACCATTAAACTTCTGTTCTGTATGATCGAGTGATCACTTTCTGTTTGTTGCATATGAATGGGAAGGAAACCATCAGGATAATTATGTTTACTGATTCATGTGCACTAGATTTTATTGTGTAGCCTAATTGTGCTTGGCAACTATTACTATATGCTCATTTGTACCTTTTCCGTTTCTGTCTGACATTTTGGTTTTGTGTTTCAGGTAATGGAGGAATTCATCGAGCTGGCTTCCTTCACTCTGTGGAAATGGTTTTAACAGACACAGAGTAACACAGAGAAACCGTTTCAAACGGAGAACTATTGCACAACAGGCCTTTTTTGTTTTTAAGCAAAACTAAGTTTTTTGTTTTTGATTCTCAAGGATTTTAACACTACACGCCACCATGCCAAGCTCAACAATTCGGAGACAAATGAAAAATGTTGTAAATAACTATTCAGAGCCAGAGAAGAAGGTCAGGGAAGCAACTTCCAATGACCCATGGGGGCCCTCAAGTTCTCTGATGTCAGAAATCGCTGACCTCACCTACAATGTGGTGGCCTTTTCGGAGATAATGAGCATGATTTGGAAGAGGCTGAACGACCACGGAAAGAACTGGCGGCATGTGTACAAGGCCCTGACATTGCTGGACTACCTGATCAAAACAGGCTCCGAGCGAGTGGCCCTGCAGTGCAAAGAGAACATCTTTGCCATACAAACTCTCAAAGATTTTCAGTATATCGATCGGGATGGAAAAGACCAGGGAATCAACGTCAGAGAAAAGTCCAAGCAGCTTGTTGTACTGCTCAAGGATGATGACCGTCTGAAAGGGGAGCGATCTCAGGCCCTGAAGACCAAGGAGCGCATGGCACAGGTTGCCACCAGTGTGGGCAGCAACAATCAGATCGGCTTTGGCCGTGGCTCCAGCCAACCCAACCTTTCCACCAGCTACTCGGAGGAGTACGGCAAATCTGAGGGGTCACCTGCGTCATATCATGGATGTAAGTTTCTGTATCTTGTTAAGGGAATTGTTTTCAAGTTGCCATATTGCAGTCTAAACTTCTAGAGCAGGGATGGGCAAACTCAATCCTGGAGGACCGGTGTCCTGCATTGTTTTGCTCTAACCCTAATTAAACACACCTCCCTATAACTTTCTAGTGATTTTGAAGACCCTGGTTAAAGTGTTTAAGAGTGTTTAATTAGTTTTGGATCAAAACTCTGCAGGACACCGGGTCTTTGGATTGAGTTTGCCCATCCCTGTGCTAGAGCATAATGTATAGCCTTCTGGAGTCACTCGCTTTACATGGAATGGTTTTGCAGAGATGCCATAAAATTTGGTTCAAATCAGTTTGGTTAAGTTAATGGTTAGAATACATTTTATTTATATGGGAGGACCATTTTGAAGAATTTTCACTATAAAGAACTTTCTATGGCATTGAAGGTTTTGTGAGTGTATAGGTTCTGCATGGATTTAAAAAAGAAGTTACTTTTAATGTAGTAAACGATTTCATATTTGAAGGTTTTCGAAAGTCATAGTATGAAGTTCCATACCCAGGGTGTGTTCACACTTGGTGGGTTTGGTTTGGTTAAACTTATTTCTCCGAAGGCTTGCTCTGTTAGCACAGTTTGTTTGAATGAATGTGAATGCTGCAATCCAGTCTACCTTTTAGCAGTCTCATCCCATGTCCAAACAGGTTCAACTGATAAACATTTGTAATTGAATGAACCATAATCAGAGTGATGCCATAAACCAAAATGCAGAAGTCTACCAGTTTTATTCTGTGTGCATAGGTTTTTCAATCTGCTGCGACTGTGATATTAAAGGTTTTTTCTTTGCTTCCTTAAATGCTACAGGCTGCATTGTTCTTGAGGACCAAATTATGCCCTTTACCAACAGTAAAAGGTTGCTAGCTTGCTGTTCTTTTCCCTTTATGTTTGAAATGTTGCTGTTAACGGCAACGACAAGAAATTTGTTCAAGCGATCGTAAAAGTCAACTTTGTTGAATTAATTTTGATAAACTCTGCACACCTGGAGCTCTGACTGCATGGGGCAAATTCTTTACGCTGCAGACCAGGAAACGGCTGGTGTGCTGTTACCCTGCAGGAGACACATCCTCCGTTGTGCCTCCCTGCAGCAGTGAGTGGCTGTGCGTCTGTGCTGGACAGCTGCGTGTGCTGTCCATGTCCAACCCCTTTCCCTGAGCTCAATACAGGAAGACAGAATTCCTCAACTCCCAGAGGCCTTTTACTCTGCCCTGTGCTTAGAGGAGGATATATTTCTCTTTTCCCTTACTACCCCCTGCCTCTTTTTATACAATTAAAAAAATAATAATAGTATGCTTGAAAAAGGTAAAGAAGTGTCTTTTTATCATTCATACGGTTTAACGTTCAAAATCTTACCATATGAATATGTTTTTTTGTACAACATGTAAGTCTTTAGTCATCAGTTGCAGTGATTTGATGCATGTCTGAAAATGGATAATGTATGGAGAGCTTCAGAGTTTGAAAAAGTCTGTAAATGGCTGAGTCATAAACGAAAAGAGAAAACCAGTAGAAGAAACGCTGATATGTTTTGCATTTCTGCTGATTTCCTGGTATTGTTTCTCCTGAAAATGTAAATGGGCTTTCAGTCTAATGTAATTCACACTGCATCTGATTGAAGAAAATTGCGGTAGTAAAATTAAAACGGAAGAAGTAATTTACCCCAAAATGAGTTGCCATTTACATTTTTTTTTTATTTTCAAACCCACAAGATTTACATGTTTAGAACAAAAATGGAGACTCCATCCACTCATAATTGCCATTCATCCCTTTGAAAGTCTGTAATCATTTTCCAACTTCAGAAAGTATTACGTTTTTCTTCTGTCTTTTTGTTAAGTGTTTTAATGTATAATTTCTGAAGAGGCACAGCCCCTTTATGTGATGAACAGGAAAGAACATACAGGGAGTGCAGAATTATTAGGCAAATGAGTATTTTGACTACATCATCCTCTTTATGCATGTTGTCTTACTCCAAGCTGTATAGGCTCGAAAGCCTACTACCAATGAAGCATATTAGGTGATGTGCATCTCTGTAATGAGAAGGGGTCTGGTGTAATGACATCAACACCCTATATCAGGTGTGCAGAATTATTAGGCAACTTCCCTTCCTTTGGCAAAATGGGTCAAAAGAAGGACTTGACAGGCTCCGAAATATCAAAAATAGTGAGATATCTTGCAGAGGGATGCAGCACTGGTGTGGATCATCGTGATCAACGAGCAAGACGCGTGTGGAAAAACCAAGGCGCAAAATAACTGCCCATGAACTGAGAAAAGTCAAGCGTGCAGCTGCCAAGATGCCACTTGCCACCAGTTTTGCCATAATTCAGAGCTGCAATATCACTGGAGTGCCCAAAAGCACAAGGTGTGCAATACTCAGAGACATGGCCAAGGTAGGAAAGGCTGAAAAACGACCACCACTGAACAAGACACACAAGCTGAAACGTCAAGCCTGGACCAAGAAATATCTCAAGACTGATTTTTCTAAGGTTTTATGGACTGATTAAATGAAATTGAGTCTTGATGAGCCAGATGGATGGGCCCGTGGCTGGATCGGTAAAGGGCAGAGAGCTCCAGTCCGACTCAGACACCAGCAAGGTGGAGGTGGAGTACTGGTTTGGGCTGGTATCATCAAAATTGAGCTTGTGGGGCCTTTTCGGGTTGAGGATGGAGTCAAGCTCAACTCCCAGTCCTACTGCCAGTTTCTGGAAGACACCTTCTTCAAGCAGTGGTACAGGAAGAAGTCTGCATCCTTCAAAAAAAAACATTATTTTTGTGCAGGACAATGCTCCATCACACACGTCGAAGTACTCCACAGCGTGCCTGGCAAGAAAGGGTCTAAAAAAAGAAAAACTAATGACATGGCCTCCTTGATCACCTGATGTGAACCCCATAGAGAACCTGTGGTCCATCATCAAATGTGAGATTTACATGGAGAGAAAACGGTACACCTCTCTGAACAGTGTCAGGGAGGCTGTGGTTGCTGCTGCACGCAATGTTGATGGTGAACAGATCAAAACACTGACAGAATCCATGGATGGCAGGCTTTTGAGTGTCCTTGCAATGAAAGGTGGCTATATTGGTCACTGATTTGTTTTTGTTTTGTTTTTGATTGTCAGAAATGTATATTTGTGAATGTTGAGATGTTATATTGGTTTCACTGGTAAAAATAAATCATTAAAATGGGTATATATATTTTTTTGTTAAGTTGCCTAATAATAATGCACAGTAATAGTCACCTGCACAAACAGATACCCTCCTAAAATAGCTTAAACTAAACTAAAAACACTTCCAAAAATATTCAGCTTTGATATTAATGAGTTTTCTGGGTTCATTAAGAACATGGTTGTTGTTCAATAATAAAATTAATCCTCAAAAATACAACTTGCCTAATAATTCTGCACTCCCTGTACTATAAAATTGTGACTATAAAATTAATCCAATTTTACCACCAATTATCGGGTCTATAAAAATTCAGTTTTGCCTGGCAGCCTTTTGCAGGTTTTTGAAATGTTGTGATTTCTCTGCAGTAAGACATGCAAAACCTAATTTTATTAACCTAATTCATTTATTTATTTTTTGGACCTATATTGTGGTTTTTGATTTGCGATGTAATTTTGTGAATAAACTTTAGCTCGATATTCTTTATCATAGCTTCTTACTGCTAAAATGCAGCGAGTGTTAGTTGCAAAACAAAGCTGAAAAGATATTGACTCATTGATATTGGCCATTATTTAGATATTGACCATTCAAATTAGTTAAGTATTCAGAATTTAAACACGTTCTCTAGAGCAAACAATAAGCACAAATAAAATGACCTTACCTGTCTGTAAACAAGTTCAACTCAAATTAGATAGCTTATTAAACAAACAAAATAATAATAATAATAATACAGAGCACTCAGCAAGCTAACATGGCTGATAAGCGCCTTTCTATAGCTTATATTGTCTAAAAACAAAAGAATTATCATAGATGCTACACAAAAAAATATCACAACATGCAACGTACATCTGTGGTACTGCAGAATTGCTAAAATATATGCAAGATCTGGATGAAGTTTTTAAATCCCTCTCAGGTCACTGCATTAATAGGCATTGTGTCTTTAGCGAAGTAGTGAGTTATGGTGTTAGTTGTCTCCTGGTGCCTTTGTGATGTTTTTTCATACAGTGTAACAGCCCAAACAACTTTGAAATTGTACTTTGTTGTTGCTTGCTACTAGTGAGTGTCACTGGCAATGCTTTCAGTTTTTAACATGACACCTCAGATAGCCGCCAGTTGTGCTTTTTTTAGGTGCTGGTTGTTGTGTTTCCTCATGATGTGGCAACAATTCTGCGACAGCTCTTACAAATGACCTGTTTTTGTTCGGTGTCTGTGACAAATATTCTCATATTACCATTGTGCTGTTTTTCTTTGATATTAATTAGTCTATTAATGGGCAGTTTACTTGGTTTATAATAATATAGACAATACTTCTGTGTATTTTTATTCCTGTCAGACCACATTTATGTTGAAATGTACATAAATCAGTAAACTATCTTAACCATTTTATTAGCATAAAATCAGTTACATTTTTTTGCGGGTAAAAATCATGTTCACTTCACTTAGCTGGAACTTGCATGCTGTCAACGAGTATATTTCTGTTTTAGTCAAGTGAATTAAAATGCAACTGAACCGCTTATGAAACACTGACGGAAAAAAAAACCTCAAGAAAAACCTTTGCGGTTTCTAAATTGGAAACCTCTTCACATGACGTCTTGTTCAGATGTCAAAACAAGCAATTTTCCTTTCTCTACACGGTAGAGTTTCTGTCAGTCTGTCGGAATTATGATGTCATTTGAAGATATGCATGGTCTTAACTTTTGCTTGTACTGAAAACATCCCCATCATAGGTTTCACACAAAAATAAGATACCTTTTTGTCTTGCTAAACTGAGCAAGAGCTGTTCATAACCAAGAGAAAGCATGCATAAAGCTGCATAACCATTAAATACTATGCTCAGAGCAGTGCATGAAACCCTTTTGGCTGATGGTTGGATGCTGTGTCATAGCCAAGGAAAGATCTTGACCTTGTTTTAAATAGATTCTGTATGTCTTAACATGCAGCGTAATGCAGCCAAACTTTGCGTATGTCTCCGGACTGCAAATGTCTATTTAAAATATATACATTTATAAATAATTAGATTTTATTAAGTGTATTAGACCTGATCTTGTCTACATTTTGAAGTGTGTTTCACGATCTGTATGTGAGCGTAATTGAATATCCAGCTGCTTAAATGATATGGCTGTAAGTTGGGTGCACATAGCCAAGATGTCAGCATGTCGGATGAAAATAACTAGAGACATCTAGGTGCATTGACACAGACATATATGCTTATATATATATGTTTTTGCTGGATCTGTACTTGTGCTGCACGTTGTCATGAATAAATGACTTCAAAACTGCAAGTATAGTGGCTCTATGTTCACTCTCTAAATGTACATTTATTGGCCAGAATAAGCAGAGAAAATAAGACTAATAATCAAATCTTCCTCAGTTAGCCCGTGAATAAAAATCAGCCATGCTGTTTTGATTGTTATGATTCAGAGAGACTGACATTGAACCACGCAGTTGGCTTATGAGTCATATTTCCATTTTAGCCCAGTAAGAGTGGCGTGGTGCAGACTGGAAGCAGCTGTGATGTCATCTGTGATTTCACCAAAGCTCCACGCCCACGTCACATCATTTCCCCCAGTCGCCTCTGCTGCTTTTCCCACAGAATCAAGCCCTTTGGTCGTAATTTCCAATCCCTTGGGGGCTAAAAACCGGGAAGCTTGTTTTTCTGAAGGGACTGAGAGTCTCTAGGTCCAGTGTTCCTAATCGTTACTGAAACGATACATCAAGACTTGGCCTAATGGCTGTCAGAGATCTTATGGATTACAGACGAGCAGTATATTGATTGATGTTCCTTACAACAAAATCGCCTGCAATAAAGATGGAGACTTAAAACATCAGAGCCTCAGCACAGACATGCAGCTTTTCTTCTTTTTTTCTTTCTTTCTTTTTTTTTTTTGTCAGACATAATCGTTATTGTTTGAACAGTTGTGGCTGCGTTGAACACTGTGATAATTCTGGCCTTGTGAACTGTGTATTATTTGGTTTTCAATGGCTCAACTTGTCCTTGTCCAATCAGTATCGAAGGAAGTGCTCATCCACTGTTTTACCAACAGGCAGAAAATCAGGAGGCTGTTGTGACATACCCAGAATGCATTCTGCAACCCGACTGCTGCATTCTGCCATGTGTGACTCTCTCTAATAGTGGTTCATTTAATACACACATCACTTTTTTCTTGTAATTTCATTTAATGACAATAAGTGAAAAAATTACTTTTTATATTTGTCTTTTTATCTGCAGTAGTAACATCACAAGATATGCAATGTTGAGTCTGGATTATAATTTACCAGGACCTACAAAATTGTGTTTGATTACTGTATACATAATATGTAAGATTTATGCAAAAATGTTTTTCTTAATTTCTACTCCAAATGTCTTCGTTTCAAAGCCTAAACAAGATTATTTCACTTACCACTCTGGCAGAGATGTTTGCTTGTTTTAAGATAATACTCTTAAAGGTTCAAGAAACCCTGAGATTTCAACAGATTTGTGTGTGTTGAGCATCAGTTAAGACATTGTTAGCACCTGTTAGCTTTAATTGTAGGGAAACTGGATAGTTTAGAGCTTTTATCAGCTAATTTCGTCTTCCGGGTTTAAAATAACTTTTGGGGCGGGATCAAAATCGGTGACTTAGCGCAAAACTGCAAGTGGAGTGATGACATGTTGGTTTCTTAATATTATTCATAGTAGAGTTTTCTTATCCTATGAGAAGAGACTTATTCATGAGAGCACGTGCTTTGTGAAGGCTAAGCAGACCTGCCATGCTGGGAGACCCAATGCCTGGGTGAGACACGAGTCGTATGTGTTTGTTTCCATGATCCACGAGGTTTGTTGCATGTTTTACCCCGCAATTCTGTCAGGGCCGATACAGCAAAGCTGTTGTTTTGCAGCAAGCATTTTTGTCGGGAGAGCTGTGCGAGAATTGGACATTGGCAGACTTTGTCTTTATCAGTAGAGCTCGTTACAGTCTATGGCTCGTTATTCAGACACATCACCTATATCCGTGTTGCTGTGTTCGCACATGTTTGAAATCCTCCAGCTTACCGACAGGGTTATTGGTTGCAATAGATAGCTCTTTAACTTTGACATTTCTTCTGAAGGTGAAAACAAAACATTATTTGTAAGAAAAGCATTTTTTTTGGAATGTGATTTTTCAATTTTGTACTTGCATACTGTTAGACTCCCCCCAAAAAACCTTCAAATAGTGCTATTCGAGCTATCTTGTGAAACTGTATTCATATCCCAATATTTGTTGCAGAAAAAAAATGTTGCATTATCAGATTTTTCCAAAATGGTGGAGCACTAATTCTTTTGTCACTTTGGGACTCGAAAATCTGTTTCTAGGTAATTGTAATATGTGTTTATTGGTTCTCTCGGGACCTACCTTAAGATGACCCAGCCAGGTGTGGTAGAAGTGCAGTGCTTGACTGATAATGACATAGTGTGTTTTGTCTGTTTCAGCTACATCTCCCAATGCGTCTTCAGAGTTGGAGCAAGCCAGGCCTCAGACGAGTGGAGAAGAGGAGCTGCAGTTACAGCTGGCTCTCGCTATGAGCAGAGAGGCTGCCGAGCAGGTAAAGTACATAATTTCACCTAATATTAGCCCAAAACTGCTATGTCTGTTGCCAGTGATTTAGAATTTTAATAAAGATTTTTGCAGTCATGAGCAGGATTTTGGACTGAGATTTCATGGTTGACAGAAATTCAGATTTGTAATACAGCTTTTATACAGTAGTGCTGTATTTTCCAGAAGTAAGCATCACACTAGTTCAGTGGACAAAAAGGTAGAAGGATTTATTTTGTTGACAACTATTGAACTATACATTTTCCATGCCACGTGTTTGAAATATGAAAATTTATTTTACTCCAGCATTTTCAATGGAGTTTCTGTGCTAGTCTGCTGATCGCGATGGGCACGTGCATGTGAATGGCTTTTCATCTCATTTTATGCTTAAACAACTAAATGAATGCTGAAGTCTATTTAACTGATTATATTTTAATTACATTACAACATCAACGCTGTAAAAGGAACCGTATAAAATGTTTAAAAAGTCACATTAACCATTCACCGGAAGTTTATCGGTATGGGAAGAAACAAGCTGTGCACATACCCTATTGATCTTTTTGCTAGCAGTCAACTTTTTCAAGACAAGTAACCTTAAACTTTCACTGGCAGGTTTCTTGGTGTGTTTTGTGTCATAGATTATCTTGTTAAATACCTCAAGCTTGTTAACCATTGACCTTATTTCGGGCATTTTACCAAAAACCCACTGAAACTAGAAGTTCTAAAATGCTAACGCGGGTGTTGGCCTTTAAAAATAACCTCAACTCTGAAGCGCACAGAGTTGCACATGCTTTGTACATGGTGTGAGGTCTAGTTTGAATGTTTTTAAAGCATTATAATATACAACAGTGCATCTTTGTAAGTTCCTCCACACTGTTGAGATAATCGCCTTTGTGATTTTTAACTTTAGTTAAAGCACAGCCATACGGTCTCACGTGCTGTTTGGGGTTGACTTTTTTTTTTTTTTTTTTTCTTTGCTGACTGACTGACTTCTGTTATTAAATCTATTTATTGTCTTTCCTTGTTTTTAATTTGTCCTAATATGCATGAACACCACTCCACTGTTTAAAACCGTATTGTTTTTCCTCTCACCCAATCAGCAAGCAATTTCAGAGAATGACTTGCTCTAATGGTCCACCATTAGCAAAGGTCTAGCCACAGCGAACACAATCAAATAGTCATTTGCTGTGTTAAATGTGAAAAAATATTTGCAACGCAGGAGTGGAAATTGATCCTGTTTCTATGTTTAAGCTGTTATTTGTCACTGTATTACTTGGTTTTCTAAAAGTGTATTGCTTTCAGGATTGGACACAGTTGTATATCAGACATAGTTACCTTGCTGTGCCTAAAGTAAAATCATAGTTATGTAGATGTGATACAGTTGGTATATTTCTGAGAAAATATATTTATTTGCATCACATGAAAGCCCCTTTCACTGTTCTTTTATTTCAAACACACACATAGTCAACTAATAGTGAATAATGATCACCCTTTGCCTCGCTTTCTTCCTAATTACGGGTTATGTAAAGCCACCTCATTGTCTTTTTCTAGCCAAGTAGGGCCAGACCAGCAAGAGGATATTGTTTAGGAAGCTTACAAATTAGTATGGAAGCCATACAACCCCATAGCTGTCTCACTGGGATTTAAAACCACATCTTGCTTGTCTTATAAATGTGATGAAGTGGGACAGCTGATACAGTAGGAAATATAATGTTCCTTCGAGCTCAGATTTTGCTTGTGGCCCGTCAGTGATTACAGCTCAAAGAATAGTGTTCAGGAATTGCGCGCACGCTCAGACATCTGGGAAGAATTTCCGATTTAAACAAAAAACAAAAAAACAGGCATTTTGGTGCTGAAGAGGAGGGCATTCTGCGAGAGAGAAGTGCACAGAGGAGATTTAATACAATTCTGTGTTGCACTATACTAAACCATTAAAGTATAACTGTCAAGTGCCATTGCTGAAGAATGTAATTCATTCATTGAGTAAATTTCCACTTACGTCTTGATATAAAGTAGGGGTCATTTCGTAAAATGTGCCTATTTGTATAAGACGTTCAGATGCCCCAGATTTGTGGTCATTATGAGGTTGAGGGAACTGCAGCATTTGAATCAATCATGTAATGAGGCTTGTTGTAAAATGTTGAAAAAGCATCACTTATCTTTGCCTTTTCTGCTCTCTACAAAATGTTCTTTCTTTTGCCCTCAACCTAATTAATTCTGCTTCATCTTGGCCCATATTAAAGGCCAATTTATACTTCTGCATAGTGCGCACATTAAAGTTCATTTGTAGCTTTAGCTTAATCGCATAACCTTAGCTGTACCTTGACATGGACCCTGATGCGCACCTCTCTAAAAATGTAACTATACTTCACGACAACATATGTAGTGCAATATCTGTGATTGGTCGGCTTGGGATTGGTGTCAAGAGTGGGCAAAGGTGAGAGTCATGTGAGTAAAGTGAGGCTGGTGGCACGAGTGTTTAACGAATGTTGTGTCCTGTGGAGGAGCTCCAGGTGGATTCTTTTGTTTTTATACTTTGATTAAAGTTGTGGAACATTGGCCTGTTCCTGCCTCCTTCTGTTTCTACAGTAGTATAGCATGCAGTTCTGGCAATTCCTCAAAGCTATGGCAAAGAAACTCAAAGTGTAAAAGAAAACCCACTGCCTTCTAGCATTTTAGAAGTATTGGTTAACGTTTTGGTACAGTGATCGCTTAACACAGAAGCATAAATCAGGCTTAAGACACTAATACATTAACCCCTGGTTTCACAAACAAGGTTTAAGGCTAGTCATAGATTAAATTGAATGTTTGAACTGTCTCAACTGAAATAACTTGCAGTAAAATGTCTTAAAATAAGTCAGTCATTTTTTTTTTTTTTTGTCTCCAGGTGCACACCAGTAATGAATTTTTCTAAGGCCGTTTTTATAAATGTGGCTAAAATAGCCTTTTTTAACTAAGGTCTAGTCCTGGCTTAAGCTAAGCCCTGTTTCTGAAACTCGGCCTAAATGTACTCAATGCTAAAACATTAAAAACCTTCACACATAACTGTTTAATATTTTAAGTTAACCCATCTTCAGCCATTGATGCTGTAGTTTTTGTCCTTTTCAGTAATTGTTCATCAAACCCAACAACAGATCTCTTTTCTTGGTCTCTTTCAGATTGGAAGCTTTAATTGTCATGACTATGGCTAACCAAATACAAAGCTGTTTACTACCACCAAATTAACACTGGTGCTAGATTAAAGCCTATCTTCAGTTGCTTCCCACTGACATGCTTTATGTTTCTCTCTCTTCCTTCCTGTCTCCTCTGCTCTTTGAAACTGTCCAGATGAGGAAACAAAATGCTGGGTGTGTCTCTTGGTTTGATAACAAAATCAACACAAGATTTTGGTTTCATCTGCTGATTTCTACATGCCTCAGATTTTTGGTGCTGAATCATCATGAATCCAACAGCAGGTTTTTTTTTTTGTTTTAGAATACAGGGGAGGCAGATTCACAGTATGATTCAGCAGACAGCATGCGCTGCTTAATGTGTGTTGTAACAGGAGATCTTTTGTGTGTCTGTGTGGTTTTTCAGGAGGAGAGAATGCGTCGTGGGGACGACCTACGGCTCCAGATGGCTTTGGAAGAAAGCCGTAAAGACACTTCCACAGGCAAAGTGTCCAAGAAGAAGAAAGAGGTAGGTGCAGACTGAACTGAGCGTTTAAACTTATCAGTAGGCCTATATATGTATGTGGCCACGCATCACTTTTTTCATGCTTGATTGCATGTTATTAGTTAATTCTGACAAAATGAAAATTCAGTCATGTCTGACCTACTTAAAGCAGAATCTTTTCTATATAATACAAATGTTGACTAGGGCCAGTCGAGTTTCATAAATCTATACATATTCAGAAGTGCAATGGTTAACTTTATGCTAACGAATGTCAAAGTAGAGCCAAATTCTGATTATTTACATTTCCTTAACAGTCAAAGCAGAAAATGTGAAAATGCACATAATTCTGTAACGTGCAAAGGAAGTATTACATACACCTTTTGTATTTTTTTTGGGGTAACATTTCTGAATGTATATGGAAATTAATATTCCAAAAAAGGTTAATATTATCGCGAAGCCCTTTAAGACTACATTTTTGGTCATTAATACTGCAAAAACAGAAATGTTGTTGAAATTACTGCAATTTTGCAAGATTTTTATTGTAATACAATATAAAATGCTATTTATTCCTTTGGTGCAGGCAGACTTCACTTCAGTCTTAAGTGTTATACAATCCTTCAGAAATTATTCTAATGTACATTTACATTTTAAGAGGCATATCATTGCTGTGAACAGTTGTGGTGGTAATATAAGGATACGTTTTGTTCAGTAATTTGAAAAGAACATAATTCAACTAGGTGTTTTTGTAACATCTTTATTCTTTACGGTCACTTAATTCATCTTCGCTGAGTGACAACATTAATTTGAAATCTTATATTTTCAGGAGTAGTATAATTTTCAGCACCTTTTACCTTCAGTTGTTGATTTTTCATAGACCTGCAGTGTGAGTGTGCTTAAAACCTGAAGTACTTTTCTTTTATCTCGTCGATTTAAATTATGTTTTCCTTTTCTCACCTTGCGGACTTATTTACTCATCATGTGAGTATGTCTGTTCACATTGGCTGCTAAGTTCTTGTTTTCGCTAGCTGATGTGATTTCTTTGGATAGTATCTGTAGGCACTAATGTCATTTGTTGTGTGTGTGCGCAGCCTCCTCAGTCTTCTCTGATGGATCTGATGGACGCTGTTCCTGGGGGCCCTGCCGGTCAAGGGACGGATCCTTGGGGAGCAGGAGCTGCAGCAGCAGCAGCAGGCCCCGCCTCAGACCCCTGGCAGTCCTATGGTAAATACAACAGTTGTACAAACTTGGCTTTGACAACAGATACCACTAGGAAAATTATTAGAATTATAAGAATGTGCTTTCAATTGGCCATTACATTTCCTTAAGTGAGTTGCACATCAGACGTGCATCGTGCCACATCTGTAAACATTGTTTTCTATGAGTGTACGCACACTGGTGCTTTCCTGCACCCAGCTACAACTCTTAAGAATGCTTTCAGAGTTTTTTGAATAGTTTAAATTGAATATATATTTGATATATATTTGGTTTTGGATAGGGATGCACCGATACCTTTTATTTTAATTTTTTTTGGAACCGATCCAATCTTGTTACCAAAATTCTGAGTATCGACTGATACTGTGCCATTTTTTTTTTTTATTATTATTTTTATTAACATAATACAGTTTCTAGTTCTGGTGATAAACTCAAATAATATATATTCTTTAGTGAAAATAACAGACCTATAGACCTACTGTATATGACAGACGGCACAATCTAACTAAAAACATGATGTGTGTTGTAAACTATAGGCTACATTATTTGAGCATTCGTTAGGACATTGATATGATCTGTTGTGGTCCAGCTTATGTTTCCTTTTTTAATGTTAAGGTTTTTGGTTTTTTCTTAATCTGCAATAGGCTTTCTTTCCAATTAACATTCCTCTACCAGTTAAATTTATACTAGTGTAGTAGGTAAACATATTTGACATCTTAGGAAGCAGAAAATGACTTCTAAATCTGTCAAACAAGCGAGGAAAGACATAACCAGATTAAATATATATTCACACACTGTACAATATCCCGAACTATCATGGGTTACTGCTTAAATCTTCACAACTTAAGTATTTTATCTCGTGCTACTTTTTTTAACAGTTAACGTTTAAAAAAAATCTTCAGCTGCCATGAAATTGATTTTCTTTAGGACACAATCATCATTTTAGTACAAATACGTTATTAGAAATAAATACATATTGAGATGATATATCATAATCCAAGGAATAAATAAAATGTATCACCCAGCATTAACTTGAACACTATTTTTAGTTTTATTAGCTTATACACAAGCTCTCCTTGTACACTATCATATTTGTCTATGGCTAATAATAGCACATTGACAACAGTTTGAATCAGCTTCCTGCTGTGCTGATCACATTAGGCAGTGTTCTAAAAAACATCATTATCATCATCATCAACAACAGCAGAACAAACCAAACATGCACTTATCTTGCTAGAAATGTTTACATAACGGAAATCATTCTTCTCCCATTTTTACAATTAACAGACCACCTTTTTTTCCAAAAGACCACTGTTCTATTAGAGCCCCTCCCCCCCACAGACACTATTTCATAATGTCGTTTGGGCCTGTAGCTCCTCATGGCAGCCGAGTAATGTAGCTGGGCTGGTAGTTGTGCATTCCAGAGTGCACAAAACAAAGAGACTCAGTATTCAGATCTGCACTCTAAGCTCTGAGTGTCCAAAGGGTTCTTCTTCCAACAGCCTATTTGTCTTCATTTTAAATTTGATGGACTGGAGTCATGAAATGCATAGAGAAAAAGCACTGAGGCAGGTGTACTTGTGTGGAAGACAAAAAATGCTAATCATATTTAGGTTGCGTTTACTCCCATTTAACTTGTATAAGCCAGCACGCTCATCCCCCGTTGTTGGTCAATCTGTTTTAATGATTTTAGCACAATTAATAATATGTTTATTTTTTTATGTGATTGCTCTTAAATTTGTCCAGAATTTGGTCTCTTAGTTAATTATTTGTTTGCAATTTCATAAGGTAGTTTATTCATATTTAATCATTAGGTTTCTATTTTAAGGTACTCGAATAATTGAATCAGAAACAGAATCAGAAAGAGCTTTATTGCCAGGTATGTTCACACATGCAAGGAATTTGTTTTCGTGACAGAGCTTCTACAGTGCAACAGAATTACAGAGACAGGACAAAAAACAGATAATAAATATATTTAAAAAATAGAAGAAAGTGTTAAATGCAAATATACAAATTGACAAGTGTATGTACAGGCATATTACTATATACAGAGTTATATGTGTAGCTGTTATGTGCAAATTGGCATGTAAAGTGTGCTGTTAAATAAGTATGTGTTTGTAAAAGTCTATAGCAAGTACACTGAGGTGCCAGTTTTGTGGTTTGTGGTTATCATGTTTATGGTTTATATGAAAATGCAAAATAAGAACAATGTTGTTGTTATTATACTGTCTCTATGTCAAAGACTAAAGAATTTAGTCATTAGAATTTTTTAAGCTGTTATGTTTCAAATAAGTTGACAAATCTTCTTTATTAAAAATTATAAAAATAATAAAAATTTTGCTGGAGAGCATATAAATATTTTTCTTTAACTATATATGCTTGTGTTGTACACCACTCTCTTTGTTTTTTATAGTATACAATATTGAGAGAGTTTCAGTATTGAGATGTGTATCAAATCTTGATAATAACTTGCGCTACATATTATCAAAAAAGCACCAGGTCATAGACAAAAGCGACCTAAAATGCTGATTAGTATTGTATAGTTTTTATATATATTTATGTCCTGTCATGCTTCTTGTACTATTGGTTTGCATGGCATGTATTAGCCAGTCACCATAAACTTGCATCACTGTAGTTCCTGTTGTTCAGAGTAAGGTGTGAATCTCACTGTCCTTCTGTCTTTAGTTCTAGAGAACTTTCCTTTAATGTGGAAGTTCCTTTTTCTGTGCGTAACAGCACATCAAAACAGCACTACACATTTGCCTACATTTAGCCTTTTCATGTTTGTGATGATGAAAATGAAAACAGATACGTCTGGGTTCAATGGAATTTTACTCGTGTATGAAACCAGACCAACACTGCGGGGGGCACCTGGAACCATCTGACTCAAGACAACAGAAAAACTTGAAGTCCCTTTAAAGTTATTATGCTGTGAAAATTCATCTATAATTTATATTACCTAAGTGGTCTTATGAATGATTCGTCCATATATATTTTTTCATTTGTCTCAACCTTTTATTAAATGGCACTAATTATTAAATAATATTAAACAAAAAAAATATACATGTGCCTCCATTCAGTCAACAACCAAATTTTTTTGTTCTTCCTTGTTGTTCTTTTAGATGATCATTTACATAAATATGTTAATATAATGTACTAATATAGCGTAAGATCACAATTTCATGTGTTACTTGCATAAAATGCCTTTATTATGTTGTTTAATGCATCCATCTTTGTATATTTTGCAGGTGCAGCCCCTAAGCCAGCTGCTCCAGTGGATCCCTGGGGTCTTCCCAGTGTCTCTTCCTCAGCCACTCCCGTGAAGAGCACTGACCCCTGGGGGTCAAGCTCAGCTCCTGCAGCTGCTGATCCCTGGGGCCCAATGCCTGCTACCCGCCCCAAAGCCCCTGCCACAGGTGAGCACTGAACTCTCAAGGTTACTTAAACTTCACATTCGTAGTGTGTTCATGCTCTACATCAGAGCACTGGTGTACCGGGACAGATTTTTCTTTAAAACCCTCTCATGCAAGATTCCGTTTAGCTGCTGCCCTCATCTTCCCAAAAAAAAAGTCTTATGCTCATACCTCGCAAAAGCAAAGTTTTTGTAAATGCATCAGATGCATCACTCTCTTTCGTTTGTTTCAGCCATTTCCTGTTAAATAGAAATAAAAAATACAATGCATATAAATTTAGAACATGGTCAGAACAGCCTAAAAATAAGCTTTTATATACATATATATATATATATAT
>CAIGQQ010006950.1:431862-451862 GCA_903798035.1 Danio albolineatus
TATATATAATCATAATTATTTTTTATTTTTTTCTAACTTCTCTCTACAACACACGAAGACCTTTTTGATGTCTTGTTTGTTAAAAACCTAAAGTCTGTCTTGATTATTAATCCCGTCTCATCTATCTTTCCCTCAGTTGGTGGCTTTGACCTTTTCTCCACCCCAAACGGTAGTTCCAGGGAGGACTTCTCTGAGTTTGACAGCATTCGCTCCTCAGCACTGACAGGTACACAATGACGACCACAGCTTTGTTTTAGAAGATGGATTGCTGAAATTGATCTTCCTGATGCACTGTTTTTGATAGGTGATGGAAGAGGAAGCTCTGCCTTACCATCGCAAGCCAGCTTGTCGATTGGCTCAGATCTGTTTGAAGTTCCAAGTGGACCAACCAGAAAAACTCCAGAGTCGTTCCTGGGTCCCAATGCCGCTCTGGTCAATCTAGACTCACTGGTCAGCAAGCCTCTTCAGCAGGCTCCAGTCTCCAACCCCTTTCTTGCTGGAGGTACACTTCACCAAAAACATGCTTGCACCTGGTTTTAGCATAAGTGATTACAGTTTCTGTTCTTCAGGTATAAACACGCATTCATATGCATCTCTTCTGGTCACTTTTGTTTGGATTAGATTCATACCAAAATACTACTTATACAAATATTAAAGCAAATGATTCTCAGGTACAGTTTTTTTTTAAATTATTCTATGGTCTGTTTAATCACAGGTCTAAATTAATGTTCTAACCCTAATTACTAGTAACCATAGTAACTCTGACTGTTCCTGGAGCCTTCCATTTGAATCTGAGACTCATTCCTCTGTAATCTCGTACACTGATGTGAGCTTCACCAGGAAGCTGATGGGAATCAACTACCTCAGCAATATGCTCAATAATTTTAGCTAAAAGGTAGCTAACATTATTATTATTATTATTATTATTATTATTATCATCATCATAATTATTATCATTATTGGTTATTAGATCTCTATCTTGTTTCTAATTGTCAGATCAACATGTCACGTATTGTGCTGAAAATTGCAGTGCTGCTTTTAACTTGTCTGTAACTTAAATGACCATGAAATGTGGCATAATTGACGACTTGCTGTGAATTGAAGGATTTTAAGTTCACTTCGTGTCAGGTGGTTCTTTGCCTCTGCCTTGTGCTTTTAAAACCCTTTAATGCACTGCAAGCCATTGATCAGTATTGGTTTGTTCTAAATGGACATGCAGTATTAATATTATTCATGCAAGTCCTAAAGGTTTGGTTTTAAGTCTTCTCTCCTGCTGGTGTCATTTCAGCCTCAGGAGTGGCTTCTGCTCCTGCTCCAGCTCCTGCGCCTGCAACCGCAGCTCAGGTAAACCCCTTCCAGGTGAATCAGCCCCAGCCGCCCACCCTCAACCAGATGAGAGTCAGTCCCATGATGGGCATGAGTGCTCAGGGCTTCAACAGCATGATCCAGAGGAGCAATGAGCCCTTGCCTCTTTCCTCACTGCCTCCAGGTGGCCCCGTCTCAATGGTACCCATGACCGGTATGGCTCCCCTCGGGCCCATGGGCCAGATGATGCCAAGCATGGGCATCCCAGCTTCCATGCCTCAGTCCCTCGTGAGCACAGGCCTGCCGCCCGCAGGTGCAGCAGCACAAGCTGGCAACACAACCAACCCCTTCTTATTGTGAGGAACAATGTAGGCTGCCACCCCGAAACCCACACAAATCTCTCCAAATCCCCGTTCCCATGATACCAACGCGCAGTCGGTTGTGTTCCCACAAACCAGTGTGCTATTTTAAGACACTTGGGAGTAGCAGTGGTGTTTACAGGTTTTCCACTGGCAGGCGATTCCCTTCCTCACCTGCCAGAGATTGGTACCATACAGCGATTTGGTATAGTTTTTTCTAAATTTCCAAGAAACCATCAGCGATACAATGTCTATGAGTTTTTCTTCTCCCGTTTAAAAGGGGTCCTGTTTTTAACTTCTTTTTCGATGGCTTTTCTTATCTGAGGCTTGAAACTAGGAGTACTGGTTTTGTCTTAATTTTTCTAATTTGTAGTCTTTCGAAGCGGCGCTCTAGATATAGCTAACACTTTTAATCAAAGCAGCCTGTATGTTCTACGCAGTGCATATACACTATGTGTATTTACAGTACGCTTGAGTAGAAAACTTAGAGCAGGGGTCTCACTCTCAATCCGTTCTGCACTTTCTGTATGTCTCTCACATGTGACCGCTCGGTTCATTGATTTCTAGGGCTGGGCGACTATTCGAAGGAGATTTTTCGTGTGTGTTTTGTCACTAAAGATGGTTCTAGTAAACCTCCAGCACTTTCTTTCAGATAGAAAGTCAAATTTCAGAGTCAGACTATAAAAAAAATCACTTTCAAAACTGACCATAATAACAACGATATAGTTATGTTGTGATAACGACAGCTATTACTCCATGAACTTCGATTCTGTAGTATATTCTGTTGAGTGTTTACAATAAATCCTTCTGTGAGATTCTGTAACCGTGTGTTTATTAGTCACGCTGAGTCAACGAAAGCATTTAAATCAGTATTTTCATCCAGAGCTGTGGGGATTTCCTGGGTTGCTTCTTCGTGGGCATTTGGAGTTTATGCATGAGAGCACCCACTGGCCTGATTTACTGCTGATCACACAACCGCGCTTTCCTATCGAGATGACAATAGCAGCTTTGCTCAATCGTGTTTGTGATTTCATTTCAAGTAATCGCCCAGCCCTTTGGTGTTCTCTGCTAATGAGCTGATGATCTGAATTTAGTGTGTCAGACAAAGGAGACATGCAAATTGTGCAGAGCAGCGGGGTCCCCAGGACCAGGATGGAGAACCACCGGCTTAGAGGACACTCTTGTCAGTTTACACGAAAATGATTTTGATGTTCCAAGCAGGGATTTTGCACATGCTCTGATTTCTCTTCTTTAGACTGTTGGTCCACCGTTAGTCCTTAGCGTGAGATGTGATTGGACGCGAGTAAAGCTGAGGACAAGGAAGCGAGTCTGTGTAAACTGTTCCAAATGCATTGAAAGGTGAACTTCACACTGAAGTAGAGTTGTTCTTTCTTCCGTTTCTTTTGTAATGCATGACGGGAAGTTGGTTTGCATATCATAATACGGCTCCACTTTTATACACCGAAGCCTGTTTTTTACTGCTTTACAAACCCCGAGACGTTTATTGGGTGAATGGGTTCTTTTTCAGTTCAGTACGGCTCACTATTTGCACAGCACAGCTCCGTATTTCGACAGCTAATCGATACTAATGATTAGAATTAATCTGCTTCTTGGCAGTCTGAAATGTGCTCATTTCAGTAATGTTTTTTACAATTATTATTTATGTATGTGTGCGTGTAGAAGGGGCAAAGGGAAACGAGAGGACATTTGTGTTAATATATCTTCATCAGGTCCTAATGCATCTTACTGTTATAACCGACAGCTGTATCGCTAATCACTGCTTCCTAATGCAATCTGTTCATGTACGTCGGAGAAAAGCCAACTGTGTGTCAGAGCTTACCATTAACAAAATCTTCAGTTCTGTATGATAAGCTTACTAGCACATAGAGAAAGGTTATAACGTGTGAGGTGTCCCAGTATGTTTTTTTTTTTTTTTGTAATATGTGGTTTAATCGTAGGTCAGGGGTCATATGCATCTTAATGCAAGCTAAAACCTGTGGTCGAATTGCATTGTTCTCTATACAATTCATGAGTCATGGTTTAATCATTACCTGAGACTTCAGCCCAAAGTGTACTTTTTCTAACACGTTAGCATACGTGCTCAGCCTTTTAATGTATACTTTGATAGTGTGCACATTAACAGGCACTCGACACAAGCTGTAGACGGAAAAAAAAGACAATTTTAAAATTCTCGGTTTTGGATGATGTGTAATGGGTTTGAGTGAAATGTTCACAATTGTTTTATTCTAAATTACTCTTAAAGTCTGCGTGAATTGGAAGTTGCTGCTACTTTTTTCAGTGTGTTGATGTACTTTCAACTGAAAGCATTGAGTTGGAGCGGGGCTTTATTTTAGCAAGGGGCGTGGTTAAGTTTATTGTAGATGATGCTGTTAAACTGACATCAACGGAAGAACTGCTACTCCAAATGCATAAGCAAATGGTCAGACTTGATTGAAGATTACCAAAACAAACATTTGTATGGAGTAACTGTTGACCTAAAGTGTAACGATTTCATCACGCAGACTTTAAATGAACATATTTTATTTAAAATTTGGAAGCAATGTTTGGAGACCTTGTATTTTCTATGGAAAGTGACAGTTGCTCAGAATAACAAATGTTTCCATTTGTTAGTTATAAATTTGGGTTATTCCAACAAGGATCATTTTTTTGAACTGAAGTTAAGATTGGTTGTATTAAAAAAGCAGCTAAATCTAATCTAAATTAGAAAACATTACATTTTAAAGAAATGTTATGAGTTTTTTCCTGAATAAAGAAAGAAAAAAGTAGTTTTCAAACACACATATAAGCAGTGAATCCAGATAAACAATTTGGTTTCTTATATATTTTTTTAGATTGCAGTACTGCACATACTGTTCTTATGATGAAATTAGTGCCACACGCCCTGTATATGTGTAAAACTGAAGTATACTCTAGGCTTTAGGGTACAATTATATAACATTTTTCAAATATGATATTTGGACATTTATTTACATGATGTTTTGAAGCCCCAGACATGGAAACCTTTGAAAAACTTAAGTTTCAGAGTGCAGGTTTATCAAAATGATGCCGTTAGTCACTGCAAATTTTACAAATGCTAGTTAGTGGACATGATTTGGTCAAGCACATGATTGTATGTTGTTCATAGGTGTGTTGTGATACTTTACAAACAGCCATGGGCAAAATACTTAGTTTTTAGTCGTTTTTGAGCATTCCTGTATGAACGGGGATAGTTTTAATAATGTTTTATCTGTACACACACCTTCACAAAAATAAGCTTTTTTTTGGTCATGTTAACGAACCCTTACGTTACGTGCGCTATGAATAGTTTCATATCACCGTTGGCAGTCGATGTAAAGCAAAAACAGCTATGGTGGTTTGCCTCGTGTGGTGTAATATCACTTTAATTCAAGCAGTTAAGCACAAGAAGGCAACATCGGCCTCAACAGTAGCTACCAAAGTGACTTATCTTGTTAAAACAGAGCTGCAGTCGATTATTAACCGACTACACTATTCTCTTCTCATTCTCCTGCTTTTCTTACTTGCTGGTTTCCGTCATCGGTGAGCTGGCGGCCTCTGCTGGAAATACTGTGGTAGTTCTGCCCATGTGTAGCAGAGCCTGGGTGTCTCGAGGTCAATAAATCTGAAGGCAAACTCAGGCGTTTTGGGGGGTTGGGGTGGCCAAGATAGCTTTAAGATGTATGTAATGCGCTTTTGATGGACGTGATGGTTTTAGCAGGCCTTAATCCTGCTAAATAAGGCTCCCTGCTAGTGAACGTCACTGTACTCGATCATGCAGACTAGTTGAATATCTTGCTCGACCATCTTGTTTTGCTGTTACCGTGTATCACTCGTTCTTCTGTTATTACGTACTCATTATGCATTTATTGTGGAGGACTAACCTTGTGAACATGCATAACATTTTTTTTTTGTTTTGTTTTCCCTCATGTTATCGTGTCTGTATTTACCAAACTGTCTCATATTACTGGGAGCAGGCTGCTTGGATATGTGCTCAACTTGTTGGCATTATAACTGTATAATATAATTTATCATCTGTTCTATTGTAACATATTGTCGTGTACCTTATTTCTGTGTAATGGTTTTGTAGGAAAGTCGCAGGAAGAGTGTGATGTTTCATTGCCATCTAAAACCGCAGCAAGCGATAAAGGACCTGTAGCTGCAGTGGTAAAATAAATTAGTTGTATCGGTGACTTTCGATCGGTCTCTTCATGCTGTCAAACATGATAACATGTCTTCTTATGGGTGTGGGGAATTATTTTAGTGCTATTGTGTTATCTAAGTTCTTATTCAACTTTAAAAATGCTTAATTTATTTAAAATATTAAGCTTATTTATTTTTACTTTCGTTCATATTTGCCTTGTATTAAGTACAAGGTCAATTAAAATGAGTAATTTTGCCCTTTTATTCAACTTTATAAATCATTTCAGCAGTGAAAGTGCAGTTTTTATTTAATTATTTTTTATTTATATATTTATTGATAGAGTTTTGATTTAATATAGATACAGTTTTACATCGCTTAATGTTTTGTTTGTAGTTTTTAGATATTTTTTATTGTTTTGCACAAAGTTAAATGAGAAACGTTGCACCGATCTGTTTTTTTTTTTTTTACTTGAAGGGAAAACTGTAAATAACTGAATCATGTTTTTTTTTTTTTTTTTTTACTGTTCCCTTTTCGTTGGTTCATGATTTTTTTGCCATTTTATTTTTTTAATAACTCAGTTTTCTGTACTCCGTTTTTTTTTAGTACACAACCTACGTGAAAATTACTAATGTACCCTTTGCTAATAGCTGAAATGAGTACACTTTCTACCTTCTGCTTTATTCAAGTAATGAAAACATTTGATATTTTTGGTTAACCATAGTAATCTTGACCAGAGGTGAACATGCTTTTGTAGAAAAACTAAGCAAAAATGCAATGTTCCGATCAGAATCATACTTCAAAAGCAAATTAATTATGAGGCTAATTATTTTGACACAAATAAAGATCACTTTATTAGAAAATTAGGCCCCACTTTATATTAAGTGTGCTTAAATAAAATATGTATTGCAGAACACTATTGAGGTGGGATATGGGTAGTTTTAAGGGTGGGTTAAGGTGTAAGTAATGGTCAACAGTGTAATTACAGAAATTAATTACAGATGTAATGACATGCAGGTATTTAATCAAGCATGAGTACGATGTAAAAGCATGTATTTACACAATAAGTACATTTTAAACTACTGTAACATATTAGTTAAGGCCGCTTGATATAAAGTGGGACTGAAAATGAATATCACAAAGATATAAAAAAAAGACTGACAACAAATAGGAATGAAGGCGATTATCAGAGTTGTTGAGATGCTCTTGTGAGTCCTGCAGGTGAATGCTCTGTAGATGTAGTGTCGTATCCCAGCTTCTTCATGTCCTTAGTCACAATGTTAAATTGTAGAGTCACAAAACCCTGAGAGCGTACCCTCGTCACTGGAAGAGAAGCACACTGCTTCAGACTCATCATTACACAGGGTATCTGCAGGGTCTTAAATCCACTGAAATAGCGTGTTGTATGTATTAAATCATTTTAAACGGGTCTTAATTTTCCTTTTTCCATGTAAAGCTACCCAATCAAGCCAACATCCATCCAGTCACCAAAAAATAACTTAATAAAAGTTAAGAAATTATTAACTATTTCGATATTAATATGGTTTATCTTTCTTACAATAACATTTTTTTGTTTAAGGTTTTAACTTAAAGTTAAACATTAAGATTTTAAAAATCTTTAGCGTCTAGCCTTGTGTAAGTCTGAAATTTCATTCATAATGGTCTTAAAGTCTTAAATTTGACTTGATGAAACCTGTATAAACCCTGTTCCAGTTGAATGTTGGAAGAACACCATAAAAAAACATCCAAGGTTTCATCTTGAAAAAAAGGGGTGATTAAATCCTACCTTCTCTTCCCTCTCCTTGAGCAACAACCTTGGGATCTGTGAATTCTGGACGCCTTCCCATCAGCCAGCTGAGTACAGAGTATAATACATCAGATGTAGAGACAATCATCAATAAAGTTGAGTTGTGTAATTGCACATTTGAAATAATCAAACTAAACTAAACTAATACTATTAGATCAAGTCTTTAGGACAGCAGGACATTTAAAGACATCGTTCCCCCATTATAATACATTTACTGATCCTCCACTTGTTTTAAACCACCATTGAATTCCAGAGTGTTTTTGTTCCTGCTGTGGATGTCAATCGCTATATACTTCCATCCACCTATTTTTATACATATTTTGGAATATCACATTAAAATGGTTTAATAGAAATGCATTAATTTTGAAAATGTGCATAAGAAGTATGTGCACAACTGAGCATGATACATTTTTATGAGCAAGAGAAGTGCATAAACTATGATGGAAACACATTTGCCAAATAAATGTACAATATAAAAGTCATGTGTGATTACGATTTGGTGGCATAAGTGGACTGAACACATTGTAAAATACTGAATTATTGAAAAATGTCTTGGCCAAATCCGTTATCACAGTGGTTCAGTATTATTACCACTCAGAACTGTCTTGATCTCCCAAGGAGCAGTCTTATACCTTTAAACGCCACCCTGCATTTACTGTGTTTCAAGTCATTATTGTATAAGAAAAAATACCCACATTGTTTTATACATGGTGCAGTTCATTAATAATTGATGATTTTGCGCATAAATCTAATATGCATCTGCAGATGGAAACAGCTGATCATATCTAGTTTTGTGTTCAACATAAAGAAATTCATAATGGTTTAAAACCACTTGAGTGCGAGAACATTTTTGGTGTACTGTTCATTTAATTCAGGTCACAAGCCTAAACTGAAGCATAATTTAGACCAGTAAAGACTTCAAAGAAGGGTGGCATAGTGGGTAGCACTGTTGCCTCACAGCAAGAAGGACACTGATTCGAGCCTCAGCTGGGTCAGTTGGCATTTTTGTGTGGAGTTTGCATGTTCTTCCTGTGTTCGTGTGGGTTTCCCAAGACAGTCCAAGACATGCGCTATAGGTGAATTGGGTAAGCTAAATTGTGCACAGTGTATGTCCTTGTCCTCCATGTTTGAGGTTGTGCATTGGGCTAACGACTCACCTTGTAAAAATTAGATGCTACGAAACACCAACATGGTGTGGCTGAATATCAACTTCGATATAAAACGGCCCCGGGGGTAAGTAAAGACTTTGAAGGAAGTATTTCAAATCCTATTTCCCCATTTGTGTAGTGCACGTGTAAAAATACTACAAAAAAAGTTCAATTTGAATATTATTTGTAACAAATGAGTTGGTGAACCTGGTGAACTTCTGCAGTCTTGACGTAGACTCTGGAACAAACATGGCAATGGTCTTTGTGTGTCTAGAAAAAAAAGAGCATTCACATGTAACCGATGCTGTAACATTTCAAATGCTTGCCAGGTTATGCCACAATCAAAGTGACTCACTTTCCAGGTGTGAACGGGATGTGCACGGCTCCATAACCTCTCACAACATCATTTCCAAATGTGTCAGGGCCATACACACTCACTACAATCTGGGGCCCTGGTGAGAAGGTAAAATTGGTTTATGGACGTTGAAAATACAAACATTCATCAGCCATTTTAAGTACATATCAGAAATGCCTTAAATCAGTGGTTCTCAAACTGTGGTACACAAGCTTCCTTCTAATGGTACATGGAGGATTCGCTGAATAATAAAGTAAAAAAATGAACACATATTTAGCCCTTTGACGGGTACAATAACACCAATGTGATCAGCAAATTTATTTGAATATGCTAAGCCTTTTATTTAAGTGGCTGACAATAATATTGTTAATTAGAAGAATTAATCTGCCTTGTTTTTGAACTGTGCAGTGCTGTAGCTGCTTAATTAGGCCTACTATCCTACTGTACTTCAATATCGGTTATTGTGGTGGTACTTGGAGGGACAATTTTTTTTTGACGTGGTACTTGGTGAAAAAAGCTTGAGAACCACTGCCTTAAAGGGACTGTTCTAAAGGGGAAATGGTTGCAATCCTTTGAGTTTTTTTCTTCTTTTGAATACTAAAGAAGATATTTTGAAGAACGCTGAAAACCATTGACTTCCATTTTAGGACAAAACAACTAATATGGAAGTCAATGGTTACAGGTTTCCAGCTTTCTTCTGAAGGGTGAGTAAATGATGACAGAATTTTCAGTTTTGGGTGAACTATCCCTTTAAATTACGCTTACATCCACATTGCAATAATTTATTTGAACTTAAGCTGATCGTCTTGATCATGTCCACATGTCTGAAAGCATCGAGTTGCTGCAATTGAAGTGGCTGAGTAGACGTATTGACATGCAGTTGGACATAATGTGTGGTAAGTGTATAAATAATGTCAATTTAGCTACATTACAAAACAGAGTCTAATTTTACGCACATTTTAAACTAATATTCCTCCTTAAAACTCCCGCCTCAACCAAAACGGTTCACTTACAGCCAAACGGGTTGGTGCTTTTAAATGTGATGTCCAATGGGAAATTCCACACCAAACTCTGAGATACTCGACCTTTTGATGTTATTTGAGAAATTCCTTCTTCCAAGCCCTTCAGATTATGGAGAAAATAGGAAATGAGTTTTGTGAGAGATAAAAAGACTCGTCTCCCAAGAAGAGAGAGAGAGCAATGGCGACTGAAACACACTTAAAGAACCAGTATAAATATGCCAGTTGACGTTATTTAGGGGGGAAAACATATATGTAACGTGAAGATACTATTTTTCGTTGTTAGGGAAGAAAATACAAGCTGAAGTCACTCACTGATGTGGGCGCCCAGTCGTGTCCATAAACAAAACAATACTTGCAGTACAGATCATCATATTCTGGAAACTTCAAACAAAACACGACGTGTGAGTAGTTACATTAACCTCATTAATTACAGGCTTTACACACACCTAAACAAGACCTTTAAAAATCGACGTTAACTCACATCGGCTGATTCGATTTGTCCATTAACCATGAGGAGAAATACAGCAGGGTTGTTAGAGGTCATTCTCACACCATTACCTGACAGGAAAACATTTAAATCACTGCAAACGATCCGCGACAGATATTGTACTTAAATATCTGTCATTTAATGGATTCCCGTTGTCAACAGCTCCCTGGCTACTATGGACGCTTTCGGTACGGCAGGCGACAAGGGTCAAAATGGCAGAAGCTGAAATGCGCTTCTGAAATGGTACTCCACTAGGTGGTCGTCGTGGACATGAAATTAAAAACATCCACCAGTTTTCGAGTCTCATGGATGGGGATTCAGTGTTTCTTTGTAGGATTCGGCTCTCCATCTTTCTCTCAATATAGGCTACGTGACTCAGAAAGCTTAACTGGCATTTTTTTAAAACCAAAACATGATTTATAAGGTTTAATAAACATTACACACATGCTATGTTTACATGCAAGGCAAAACTATATGTACATATACATCAATTTTTCTATTTTCCAGACAAATAATACATAGGCAATAAAGTAATTTCTTTGTTTTATTATATGTATGTTTGACTGGGGGTCCACATGTTCCACTGGTTCATGGGGCAGAGACAGTAGACTATTACATCTAATCTCGCCATGTATGAATGCATTGAATGATGAATGAAACTCTTTGTGGTATGGCATGATTTTATATTTACCTCATTTCCTGTACAGGGCTGTATCTTTTTTTTTTTAGCTGTCAAGTCTATGTATATGAGGCTACTGTAGGTGACTCTGTTGGTTTAAGTGTCCCTATAGGCCACAGTACATTAAACTGTCTACTGTTTAGGTGGAAAGCTGTCTGTGAACAGTTTATAATGACTATTGTGTTAATTTAAACACAAGTCAACATATTCTCACCTATGAAATGCTGTGCAATTTTTACATAGATTTTGTTGGATATTTTTGTCTCGAACAGAGGCTAGATATTGTTGTGGAATGTTAATCTATGTTCAGTTTGTATATCCTGATTATATCCAGATGTGTTTGAACAGCATAACACTAACACTTTTTTTTTTAAACTAAATTCATTTTTTACAGAGATGTCTCTGTGTGGAAGATCTGGCTGCTCAGAACTGAATATCTGTTAGTCTGTTTGTGTCACTATTAATGCAACACAATGATAATGTCAGACGTTGCTCAAGAAATTCTCACTCTCAGTTTTGCACTGTGGCTTGGCAGGGTGTTTATTTGGTCAGCAATTCATCTCCATTTTCCCCGTGTCCATTTCTAAAGTCTCATCACATAAGTATTCATATTTATGGCTTTTAAGAAAGCAACCGATGCAAATTTGAATGGCTGTGTCTGGACACACAAGTCCAATATGATCACTAGCATTAGTGTGGATGGTCTGCCTGAAGAACATAAAGCCTGGGAAAATTTTAGAATGACAAATTGCTAACTGTTCCAAGATGGAAGATGCATTGATGTCTGGAGCAACTGAACGTGGCATGTACTGTATATATACATATATGGTCAGGTTTACCTGTGTCTACTTTGGTTTTTAAAAAGGAGGAGTGATACCAAACCCCACCCCTAAACCCAACTGTCATTGGGGGATGAGCATTCATTGTACTAGAATGTTCATATGAGATATCAGTTAGCCACTAAATCAAAAAGATAGATAGCATTGGCATTACAGTGCTTATGTTATTTTTGTGTAGAAATGTAAACAATGTAGAATGTAGAACATTTACATTACAATCAAACAGCACATGATAAAAAAAAAGTCAACTGTGGCATAATAAAAGCTTTGCTGCTTTCAACAGCTCTCAGCCTTACTGTTTCATACTACCACGATAATGAGTTTTGAATACTTTTGCTCATCAGTGATTTCTGCAGTCCTGTAGTATGCATTGAAAACTCCCATGATCCCAAACTCAGTGATGGCATCATCAAACTACATCCTTGTTTGTTGTGAATATGCACCCTCTAGTGGTGAAAATGGCACATTGTGCCTTAAAATTAAAGCCTTTTTGCATTTAAAAGAGATTGTTATAAACAAACTTGCACCCACACCATTAGGTGTCAGTATAAAGTCCAACAGCAGCTAAAATAACAACATCTAAACCAACGCTTTTCTAACCTGAGCAGAATGGATAAACACGCCACGCACTTAAATCTTCGTCCTAACGTGAACTGGGTAAGCAAGTGCTAAATGACTCTCTCACCCTGTCTGCCTGATTGAAACTTCACGCTGCACTCTGTTTGATTGTTTCTGGAGACATTTTCCTTTGTGCAAAGCTCTGAGCTTTGGGGAAGCTAACATGAGGCTTCAATACAAACACCAAGACCTTGACGCTGGAATAAAGAGCATAAAATAGAGCAAAACTGGAAAAACTCCTGAGAGACAGCATGTTGCATTGAGAATCGATATATAAATCCATGGATTGAATTTAGAGCTGGTTTTCACCTATAAATCTGTTTCAAGTTTTTTTTAATCTAGAGGAGGACCTGCATGTCACTTTTTGGCCCATCAATGTCCCAGTTTGAGCTGTCCTCATCTGTTGCCAATTTTCCCTCTCTGGGACCAGGTCTTTGACTTACAGTCACTATTTATAGCAACAGACGTCTGCACTACTTACAAGTCCTCTACGGGACATGTGTCTCCCTTTTTTAGGCCTGAAATAAAGCCTCGTTCAGTCATTTACACAGTCATTTTTTGTCTTAATAATACTCAACCCATGTGGCTTTTAGGTTGAGCGTATTGTTCTTGTCCTCCATCGTCATCACAGAACATGAATGCTAACTATTTCTGTACCTCAGATCTCAACAGTATGTGAACAGCTTTGTCCTTCTGATTGACTTTTTTAGGTTTGGTTGACATCTGTTAGTGTCGCCAAAACATCCACCAACTGTCCACACCACAGCAAATGTCAGGGAAATGCCATGTGCCCTGGGCTTTAGTTTGGGGGGGTTTGGTTGGTGGTCTGAAAGATGATCTTGTGTTTTCCTAAGGACAAGTGTTCCCTGTTGTTTAGTCTTGAACATTCAAGGAGGTTAGAATAACATGGCTTCATCCCAGACTGATTATGGCACTTTAAAGAGCCCATATTATACATTAAAAAGGGTCATATATTGGTTTTGGGGGTCTCCAACAGCAGGCTGATTTGCATGCATGGTCAAAAAACACTTTCATTGTCTTATAATATGCATTTATTTTTACCTCATTGTCCCAGCGACTCCTATATAAATCGTTCAGTGATTCATTTGTTCCAAAACCCCTCCTTAGCGCAATGCTAAACTGCGCTGATTGGACCGATGACCCAGTCTGTTGCGATTGGTTGACAGCGCTCAGCATGATATAATGCCCACCACGGCTTATCAACATTGAAGTAGTCATAGTGTGTGTGTGAGCTAATCTGCTAACACTCATTTTTATCGGGATCTCCCAGCATATTCCCAGCTCTATTCTTAAACATAAGTAAAAACAGCGACATACATTCAGTATTAGTGCATACAGCGGCAACATCTGAACCGTTATAAAACAGGACCGCCGCACGTGTGTAGCAGAGCTCATGGTGGCCATAGCAACGACAAACAGCAGAGGAACACGAATTCACAACCGCATTTTAATCCGTAAACAAAGCGGCACGCGTCGCGTTTACAACGTGCTTTTAGACGCGATATGAGAATACAAGTTAACCAGATACACTACAAGCGGTTACAAGTTACAAAACACAGTTAAATGCATCATTTACAAGCTAGAGAAAACAATGAGGCACTGTTTTAATTGCACTTACTCACACTTGTTGGATAGCAGGCCAGGAAATGTCCCGGTGCTCCGAATCCTCCATTGTAAGCACTCCTCAGAGGGAACACAGCACATGGCTGGGTTTAATGCTGAGGTATTTCTGCAGAAACTACTAACTCTTCAAAGTCTCATCTCTGGGTTATCTGCACACTTCCAATATCCAGCTGAGCACAGTGCTCTTCACTGTGTTGCCAGATGTAGCTGACTGATTTCAGCCCAAACCCTATTCTAAAGCTTTTACCTGCACAATCAAATTTAAAACCGCCCAATCTGGCAACTTTTTCTCACCGCTGTTGTTTGTGGGCTGGGTTGGGGGTTTCGAATCTCCTGGGGCTGCGCGCGCACAAATGGACGGGGCTTATGTTTTGTGTTCACGTTATGCCGAAACGGCTAAAGACTCGTAAGCACGGCGACTCGTTTGAGGAACTATGAGTCGACTCTTTTATGGATGAATCAATAGTTTTAAACACTGTGCACTTTCAGATTTAAGCCTTAGCTGGACATTTCACTTCACCTAGAGCTGTGTTACACACTGCATCCAAGCTCATTTTCAAAAACCCATAATAGGGGCTCTTTAAACATTTTGCTAAAATACATTAAACACAGTTCACTCGTATATGCTGACTCAAATTCACCTCAACAGTGAATGTTCTTACAGTTCATTATTTTATATGTGATTTACATGACAAAAACCCAGACAATTTAATTAATAAATTACTTTTTTTTTCATCTAAAGTTGTCCGAGAGGACTGTCATGCGTCTTTTTTACAATCTTGAACACCTCTGACTTTCACATCTGCTTTGTCCTTTATATATAGTCTGCATTTGATCTGTTTATTTTCCCCCCAAGTTTGAATTTATTCACTCAACATGCAAAGCGAGGACATTATGACCAAAATGGAGTGGAAGATACATCCACTTGATGCCTTTATGGCTCTGCTTCATAAAAGCCTAAAAGCTCATAAATATATAATACTGTTAAATACAATGTCTCCTGGATTTTTATGTACTGAACTCGTCGTCCTGTAAATCAGCCAGTCTCTGACCTGCATCCGAAAACACCAGGTTACTGTATCTCTGAGCGTCTTCGGAAAGCTCAGACGAAACTTGAACGTACGTCATGTAAAATTGCTATCGATTTATGTCCTTTCCTCTGAACTCCAATCATGGTCAAAAGCATAGTGGCATTTATTACGAGGACTAATGATTAATAGGCTCTCCATTAGCTGGAGTGCAGCTCTGTGACAGCGTAATGGTGGTGTCAGACAGATGAGTGGGTCACTGTGGATCCGCACGCGTCACATTACAGCAACCCCACTTTTGTGGCAGAGATCAGGGCACTTTTGTTTGTCACCACTCCTTTAGTCTGCATGCCAGATAAATCTCGTTCCCACCCAAGCTTTCAGGATTTTCTCCAGTTGATAAATAATGAAGGAATGAATTTTCTTTTGGGAACACACAAATGGGTTTTTGTCTCTGGCATTACCGTAACTGATGTTTACTGGTTTTCCGGGATTGATATGAAGTTTGACTGGAAATGATGGGCATAAGTCGATTGTGAAAACACCTTGTTCAAAATTTGGATTATACATGATTTCTTTGCTTTCCTTGGAATTGAATCTTTTTTATTTTATTTTACAACTTAAAAAATGTAGATTATTTAATGGTATTGAAGGTTCCATGAAGAAACGATAGCATATATAGAAGCCTTTCAATCCAAAGAAGGTTGTTTATTGTGGGAAGAGTTACTTTAAGATTATGAAATAGTTTTTCACTTTCTAGGAAAAAATGTTTTTTTTCAAGAAGGCTCTTTTGGGAAACCAAAAAAGGTTCTACTATGGCACAGGTGTCAAACTCAGTTCCTGGAGAGCCTGAAACCCACAGATAAAGCTGTGGTCACAATGTACTTTTCTCTTCATAGACTTCCATTCATACGCATGCGAATGTGACAAGTTTCACAGTTCGCTGCCTTGGAAAGTTCAAGCTTGGTGAACTCTGACCTGCAAAATCGCATCATGTGATTGCATGAGACCAATCGAAGATAAAACATGACCTCTCTGGACAGAAATGTTTTCATATATGCACAACACTCACTTAGACCCAATCCCAATTCCCCCCCTTAGCCCTTTACCTTACCCCTACCCCTCGCTTTGCGCGTTCACGTCAAGGGGTAGTGGTGTCCCAATTCTCTTTAGCTTGAAGGCGTTGGTCTAAGGGCAAGGGGTATACACTTCTTCAAACGAAGATATTTCAGAACCACACTTAGAACGGAAAGGTAAGAAATTTTCCCAGAATGCACCTGCCTCAGCGGCAGGATAGCTGAACCCGGAAGTAAGGAGATCCACAAATTAGTATTTATTGTCATTATTACGAATTTTTACGACAAACAAACATATGTTTTAATATATTCATAACCGCGTTCGTGTTTTACCGTCATGCTTTTTAAAAAAAGAGCTAAAAAACGCTAAAATTCGCGACCTATAATCCATAATCATAACTCTAGTACAGCGGTCCCTGAACATTCTGACACACGATGACACTCGAATAGCCTGTCAGTGATGTCTAGTGGCTTTTTACAGTGTCTGCTATAATGTTAATGTTGTTTTTGTGTGTTTACATAGATAAATATGGCCACTATGTAAATACACAGTACAGTTACGATCTTATTGCCACATTAGATCGTTATGATAACATAATATATGCCTTCAGTGATTTCCTGAAGATAAACATCAAAAGACAACACAACTGGAGTAACTACAGCAGTCGTGATCGTCTGATCTCATATGAAGCAAGAGATCGCGATGACATATGATGACGTGTGCAGGTGTTGAAGTGCTGTCCCAATTCTTAGGGGCAAGTTTTGAAGCCCTTCCCCTTAACCCTCGGTTGTAAGGGCCAAGGGGAAGGGGAAGGGCCAAGGGGTAGGGGTACAAAAATAGAATTGGGATTGGGCCTTACTCTTCTTTGGCTTAATCCTTGATTTATCAGAGATTTCAACCAGTACCTTGTTGCTGTGAGGCCACTGTGCTAACACATCAACACATCACCATTCTTCTCAGAAAACCTATTTCTAAAGGTGCTGTTGACTTGAATTGTTCACCAGATATTGATAACAACCAAAGAAATCCATGTATGAAAAGAAAACAAATCTACTTAGTTTAAAAATGAAGTTATGTGCTATAAAATCAAATGATGCAGGGAACAAATATTGAACACACGAAGAACAGGAGGTAGAAAGGGGGTTAAAGCCCAGACTGCAGCTGAAATCTCTCAGTAATTCAGCAACCCTCTGCCCTTCTTCGGTTTATATTAATATCAGCTGCTTTAGTCCAACATTTACATTACCAGGACGATAAAGATGAAACCATTGTGGACATTTCAGCAAGACAACGATCCAAAACTCAGTCAAGGAAACTCTTAAATGCTCTCAAAATCAAGCTGTAGAATGGCCCAATATGGAGCAACCGCTCGCTTTTTTAAATGTCTAATCATCTTGTTTAATCCTGCACCTTTTCGCAGCGCCGTATGACAAAATTTCGCATGCTCAAACTCTTGTGAGACCGCAGCTTAATGCCGCAGTCACACTAGAGTTTAAGCATACAAAAATCTGTTCTAAGGCGCTACGAAAAGGGACGGGATTAAACAAGATGATTAGTGACAAGACGCAATATACCTACACACAGTTTTGTCCAAACAGTTTACAAAAGATGATTTTCATCATAGGTGCACTTTAAAATATAGATGCATAGAAAACTACTCTTTTAATTTGGAATAACATTTACATAATCATTGTTTTCGTCACATTTTTTGACAACTAAATGTTTGATACGCATAAGAAGCTTATGCTATGTTATGTTAACCCTTTTCCAGTCATGAATTACATCTTATAAGTCTATTGCAGGGCGCCACGGTGGCCTAGTGGTTAGCACGTTCGCCTCACAGCAAGAAGGTCGCTGGTTCGATCCCCGGCTGGGCCAGTTGGCATTTCTGTGTGGAGTTTGCATGTTCTCCCCGTGGTTGCGTGGGTTTCCTCCGGGTGCTCCGGTTTCCCCCACAGACCAAAGACATGCGGTACAGGTGAATTGGGTAAGCTAAATTGTCCGTAGTGTATGTGTGTGAATGAGAATGTATGGATGTGTTTCCCAGAGATGGGTTGTGGCTGGAAGGGCATCCGCTGTGTAAAACAATGCTGGATAAGTTGGCGGTTTATTCCGCTGTGGCGACCCCGGATTAATAAAGGGACTAAGCCGAAAAGAAAATGAATGAATTAATGAAGTCTATTGCACTCAATGACCATTTAAGGATTAAAAACATTTAATGTAAAAACACACACATACACTAAATATGCTCTTCCAATTACAAGTCTTATTTACTGCTATAGAAATAAATAATACTAAATATTGTCTTCTTAACTGTTATGTACACCACTTTTACCAAATCGATGGATTAGTCATATTATTGATGCGACATCAGAGAAACTGCAACAACTGAATTATTCTATTCAATATTTTTAGATCAGCTACTGAATTTGCGTTTTTGAAGCACCGTTTGACTGATTTAGACTAAATCGATTAATCAAGGAGCTTAGAAACTCATGAAGCCCTTTATTACTTGATTAATGTGATCTGGTTTTATTTACAGGCTTCCAGACTTCTAACCCACTAAGAAGAAAATATGAGACTGCTCTCAGGCGCAGTTTAGTGTCATTAATGATGACATTTGCAACTGCTGCTAAACATGCAGGAGGTACAGATTAATTTTGTAATTACTTTGTTTGCTCTGCAGAAACGCTTTGCAATGAGAAAATGAGCTGTCTGCCATTAAATGAAGCGAAGGGAAATGTGGAGTAATACTAGGTGAGGACGAGGCCGGTGACTTTACTGGTAATGGTAATGAACCACACATACCTGACCTCATTTAACTGAACTGTACAGTTATGGTCAATCCTGATGACTTTTCTGTTTAGTTTACTGCACCACTGCCCTGAAGTCTTCAACTTAATTGGGTAATTTGCAGGAACAATTAGCCTTGGGTTACTGACGTAGCATCAGATTCACTGCATTGATTTATGACAATTGCTTATTTATTAAACTAATTCATTCTCAAGGGCGCCACAGTGGCGTAGTGAATAGCACGATCGCCTCACAGCAAGAAGTTCGCTAGTTCGAGCCTCGGCTGGGTCAGTTGGCATTTCTGTTTGAAGTTTGCATGTTCTCCCTGTGGTCGCGTGGGTTTCCTCCGGGTGCTCCAGTTTCCCTAAATTTTGAAAAGAAAACGAATGAATGAATGAATGAAAAGCTATAATGTACTTTTTTATAAAAATTTAGTTTTATATGTAAATATTATTTTCTTATTGTTTAGATAAAATATAATAATTCAAAATGTAATCATTACATGGTTATTAATGTTATTAAAATACAATGTTATTCAAATATTTAAATGTTTAATTTCATAAATATTTTATCAAAAAGTTAAACAAACATTGTAAGCATAATATAATTCAATATTTACATTGTAACAGTAAATAAATATTACAGATAATGTCAATCAAGTGTGCATTTTATGCACATGAACA
>CAIGQQ010006950.1:456862-466689 GCA_903798035.1 Danio albolineatus
CATGCAATTAAAAAAAAACATCAGCAAATTAAATAAATATCTACATTTGTTTGACAGCACACATGCTGCAAATCTTCACAACGCAAACACATTTTTAAAAAACGTGCTGCATTTTCTCACAAAGCAAACAATTTACGAAAAAGCGATGCATTTCTCACAACACTTGCAAAACGGAACATAATGGAAATGTTGAAAGGGGACCCAATAATGTGCCGTGACTATTGCTCAATGAAGTTGTAGGTGATCTTTGAAAGGTGAGTTTTTGTTTGTTTCAACATCCTGATTCCCTTGTCTTTTGTATTTTATTAGCCTAAATCAGTGTTTCTGTGTTTCTTTTGGTGACCCAAAAGTGGGTCGTGGGAACATTTTTAGTGGGTCGCGGACTATGTGGTCAAAAAAAAAACATAATTTTTTAAATTGATTTTTCCTAATCTCGGACTTTTATTTTGAAATGTGCGAGCGACAACAGTTCAGTTTGGTTCATGGTAACAACCTTTCCTTACCCTAACCACTGTTCACAGTATTTGTCGCTTTAACTTTGTTATATTTCTAGAATTTGATTAATTTTGTTAGAATGACAGCAATAAAATATTGTTTATTTGTAAGTCTTGGTGATTTTCTTATGATTTATCTGTCACTACTTGTGTATGTTAACATACAAAATTTAGGTCACGGCTTGATGACCATGTAAAACTGTGGGTCCCATGGCCAAACCAGTTGAGAACCACTGGCCTAAATAACCATAATCTAAAAACGTTTTAGGGTCCTCTTGTAAAATTTCCGTTGTGTTCTGTGCTATTTGAAAGTGTTGTGTGAAAATGCAGCGTGTTTTTGTAAATTGTTTGCTTTGTGAGAAAATGCAGCATGTTTTTCATTTTTTTTATTTTTTATTTTTTAATGTGTTTGTGTTGTGAGGATTTGCAGCACATGTGAAGCACATGAAGATCTTTTCTTAATTTGCTGGTGTTTTTTGTAATTGCATGTGTTTTCTTTAATTGCAGCACATTAAACTCCCTTGGCCACCGTATCAATGTTTTGAAGTGCTAAAATTTAAACATTATACCTTTGTTACAAAAACAAACACACAACCATAAGAATGTTGTGATGAGAAAGTCACATTATAAACCATAGATCATTGCAAAAAACCTTACTCAAGCAGAGAAACATCCTAACATATAGAGGGTACTCAGTGTCATTTACACAACAACTAAACACCATCATGATAACACACATTAAATTAATGCAATAAACATTATTTATAAACATTAGGTGTAACAAACCTTTAATGTACATAATGATAAAGAAAATGTAAGAAATAATTTCAACAAAAAAAGATTAAAGCAAAAATGTCACGCAGGTAATTTAAGCTAAGTCAATTTACAGTTATGTACTAATACAGTAAATTAAGGAAACATACTGTTAGGTTATTTTTATTATAACTTTTTAAAGTTTAAGTTTTTAACCTTTAATATCACAGCCATGAGTTTGCATGTTCTCCCTGTGTTCGCGTTGGTTTCCTCCGGGTGCTCCGGTTTCCCCCACAAGTCCAAAGACATGCGGTATATCTGAATTGGGTAAGCTAAATTGTCCGTATAGTTTATGTGTGTGAATTAATGTCTATGGATGTTTGCCAGTGATGAGTTGCAGCTGGAAGGGTTTCCGCTGCGTAAAACATTTGCTGGATAAGTTGGCGGTTCATTCCGCTGTGGCGACCCCAGATTAATAGAGGGACTAAGCCGAAAAGAGAATGAATAAATGAATCAATCACATCCATTTTAAGAGTATGATTAAATGCATGTTATCTAATTGACTCTTATTATACCAATAGCAATATATTCAGTGGATTGTAAAGTTAGAAAATAATAGTCACCTGAGTTTTTCAGTAATACTGTGATAATCGCTCAACATTTAATGGAATTATAGTTGTGGCTTTAGCATGTTAAAGTTTTACAAAATAAGCACCACTTCAACAAAACTTCCCAGTGATCAAAATAAGACACCAGTGACTGTAGTGGTATTTATGGCTTTGTCATCAAAGATTTTCCAGAAAATTTCAATCAGGTTAAAATCAGGACTCTGGCCAAATAAGTTCATTATTTTAAAGGTTTTTAGCTCAAGGAATTGCCTTACTTGTTTTTCTGTGTCACAGAGCTTGTTGTCCCGCATGGAAATTGCTGGCTGATTGAGTGATGAACACAGGGAGGTAAATGCATCTTGCTGAAGGAACGTCTGATAAACATTTCTGATCACTCAGCCATGTTTCTGGGTGCAAACAGCTGTCAAATCGCAGAACAATTCAATTAGTTTTCAGGACTGTGCCAATTAAAACAGCCATAATTTTTTTTCCGAAGCTTGTCATTGAACTATGGCTCTGTGTAGTAAACACAGCTCCATTTGAAAACAGCTTCTGTAGATTTACAACTGACTGCAGAGCCAGTTTTACTGACAAAATGTGCATGAAAATTGTCTTCGATTGATTGCACAGCCTTATTTCACAAAAATGTTGACATGAGACGACATAAAGATTAAAATGTAGGAAAAAAGATTGATTGTTTCAAAAAAGAGATAGCTAAACACATCTTACAAGGGTCCATATTAGGACTGTTGGGGCCCCATGGCTGAAACTGTGAAATGATGATCAATTCCAGCTGCAGTGTTGAACTGACTGACCACTGAGATTCTCCTCATTATCCTGTCCTCTCATGCCTCCCAGCCTGTTTGGGGCTTGACTTGAATGAGTGTGTGAAACTATAAAGATGCAATACTCTACAAACCAGAGTTTTTTAACTCTTAAACTGATCTTGGAGTACATATACTATACTGTATCTCTTGTTATGGCTGAAAGAGTTCATCCCTCTGGTCTTTGTTAGGATGGTTAGTTGTTGCAGTACGGACTGTATTGTGTGTAACTAGAGTTGTTGATGTTATCCAGTGTGTGCAGCCGGAGAGTACTGATCAAATGTGTTGTGTTAATATACTAAGTTACGCAACTATAACAGCGTTAACCGTCCGTTCTATTTGGAATAGAGGATAGAATCAAACAGTCTTGTATGCTGTCAGAGGCTTTCAGTCACTTTAGAATGGCTCTCCATCCTACAAAGGAACATTACTGTCGACAATATTCAGATCTGAAGTTGCTGAAACACTCAGAGGCCTGTCCTTGAAAGGTGCATAAGAAATACGATAAATACAAGTTCGTAATACAACAATCGCCTCTGAGGGGACATCTTATTGGCACTGGTATGAAAGCCGTTCAGGTTCTTTTGAGACACTGAATTTGCAAGTGGATTTCTTACATAACTTGTGCATTTCAGACAGCCGGTAACAGGGTCAATGCTTTGACACGTCCAGATCCCAGAAGAAAAGAGCGTGGAGGCAGGTGAGTCTAGAGGAAGGGGTGGGAGTTTGGATTGAAGTCTGCCGTGTGACTCATGTGACTGTTATTTCGAAGATTTCATTCACAGTTGTATATTCGCTTCGTATGATGAAGAGAGTCGGAGGCTGCCAAGCTGCAGTGTCTGAGTCGTGTGAAAAGGTATTGCGGTTGACAAAGGAAATCAATCTCTGTCCCTTGTAGATGCCTTAACACTCACATGGAATGAAATGCCTGATTTTTTTTTCTTCCAGTAGAATTTGGTGACCTTGGTAATCTCTTAAAGGCATAGATGAAGATGTAATCAGCCATTTAATCACACTCGTGTTGTTGTAAACCTGGATGATTTTCCACATCATATCTTCAGTTTAACATTAAAATGCTTTAATAATACAATAAAGCATGCAGTTAAAATCAGCAAAAAAAAACTTTTTTTTTTTTTTTGCAAGCTGGATCTGATTGTCAGTTTGCAAACCTGAAATGAGGTAAATTTACATAGGTGGCATGTTTTTTTTATATATTATGGCTAAAATGCTGTATTATGCATGCCAGCCCAGTAGTTGGCGATGTTACTTTCTTGAGAACCACACATCCAGTCAGCGTTGCCAGACGTACGATAATTATCGTATTTGTACGATAATTTCGACCTCTGTACAATGTACGATCAATAATGAGAAAAATCCTATAATATATGATAATTTCAGAATTTTATGCCATTTAAAAGGAATTTCATTGTAATCTCAGGGCTTCTATACTTATTGATGTAGCTGCATCTGTGAGGCACGCTTTCTATCTCATCTTATGTTACATCTTCTCAGCCAATCAACGTGGAGAATGGCTCTCTCACGAGCTAACATTCCTCCCGCGCGCGGCCATGCTTAAGTCAGTAGTTTTCAGCTTGAGGTTGATTGTTTAAGCAATAAAGTTCGAAAAAAATGTGTTGAAAAGGAAGGTGAGAAGGACAAACGAGTGCGTCATGTGAACGTCATGTGAACGTCATGTGAACGTGTTTTCGAAACAACAAAACAAATCAAAAACCATCAAAACAGCCATAAATTTGACTCAACATCTGGCAACACGTAGGTATCCGATCACAGCGACTCGGAGGTGGAGGCTATGGAGGTTGAACATTCTCACTAAGGTACGCCTAGTTTTTTTTTATGTATTGTAATTTGCACATTGTGTCAAAACGCTATGTGTCTAGATGATAGCTATATACTCTCCGTTTGACTTGTGTACGATAATTTTCGATAATTTTGAGGTTCTGGTACGATACTTTGACATTTCCAATCTGGCAACACTGCATCCAGTGGTAGACCATTATTGCTTTGATTTGAAGTATAAGTTGATGTATGCGCTAATCATGAACTACATTTACTACAACATGAGATACAAGAGTTCGTGTGTAAATAATGGCTACCTTACTTGTTAGTACATGATTGTTTGTTAAGTAATGTATGAATAACCACATAAGGTTATAGTTAATTTATCCATCATAAACACATGACATGGTAATATATATTTATATCATGACTTTTCTTGGAGGGCCACATCATCATTAACCCATTCTTAGCTACTCATGAACTCCTTATGTACAGCCGTCTAGTGCGTTTACACTGAATATCAATAGAAAAGTGTTCTGTGAATGTCAACAGTTTAAACACAGCAGTTGATGAGTTGAGGATGAGTTAGTGGTGATGTGCCCCTCCAAGTAAAGTCATGACATCATTATACATTCTCACGAGTTCATGATGTTTACATTTAGCTTAAACTTAAATGGTTTTTAATATATTAATGAACAACACATACTAAAAGTACTTAAGTTAGTCATTATTCACACATAAATTCGTGTGACTCATAATAATGTTTAATTACATGTTATTACATCATAATGCATGTACTGTTAATACAGAAACAATAACAGTCATTTTTAAAAATGTACTCAATTAATTGCATATTAAGGCACCCACAATTCTTTGTCATGTAAATGAATGGCCAAAATCTATAATAGTTTTTCCATTTCTACTTTAATGTTCTTAAAGACCATAAAGCATCTACAGTGAACAGACACTTCTCTGCAGTTTAATTGACAGGTGATCCATCCAATCACAACGTAGATATTCTGTACCTCCATCACTGTCTGCCATGGTGTCGTTGCATTGGGGATGAACATAAAAAAATATTAAAAATGTGCTTTTATGTGAGTTGCAACGCAGATAGCAGGTACCAAATGTATGAAATAGATACATTTGTGTATGGTGCGGTCACTTGCTGAACAGATAACTCGAAACACGAGGACTCAATGACTGATATTTTGTGCTATTGAAGCTGGCATAAGTTTAGTTTATGGATATGTGATTTGTGACATGGCAAACGATCTATCTGAGATCTCAGAACGTGACAGGTGAGGTGAGCTGCATAGTAAACTGCATAGCGAGAAGTGGATAAACAATGAATGCATTGTTACTGTCCCTTATAAATTCATAAATGCATTATACTTTTGTCTTGTTTGAGATGTCACGAGACTTACTTAAGTAATCAATATGTAACATTTTAATTATACTCTCATCACTAAATTGTAGGCTTTTGAGCTTCTTCACATACGAGTGGGCGCAGCCACCGGAATGTTTTTCGCTCAAGACTTCCGGTCTCATTTACTTCCATTTTTGGATGTTAAAAACAGCTTGTTATGCTGCTTGACGTTGCAAACTGGACATTGCAAACTGTGAACACATTTGTTTGTAAAGCAAGTAGTTTTAATCATTTCTCTTATAGGCACCTAAATGGGAAGTTCTAAAATAATTGCAAAAAGTAGCACACTTCCCATACTGATAGCTTGTCAGGCAGAAATACGGACGGGGTTTGATTCATGAGCTAAGCTGATAACGTTTAGAACATCACCTTTCACACCCTTTTTACTTCTTCTACCAGTTCAGTGAATTTGCCTCTAAGGCTTTTTCACGTCTTCATGCATCATAACTTTAAGTGAAGCGAAAACTCGCCATTGATTCACATCTGTTAATGTTGTGATTTGGGAGGCTGAAAGCAGAAAAACATGCCTGATGTGGATGTCTTTGTTAGTTCTTGAGGTCCTCTCATGGGAAGAGCGAGTAACTGTGACAAACCTTACTTGCCTGCTGTCTTTGTCACTTTCTCTGATGCCTATTTCAGAAGGGATTTGGGCAACACGTCCAATATTTGTTTTTTATTTGGATCTGTTCATGATTCATATAATCGCTAATCTTAGGGGTATAGAAATTCAAAACGGATGTGTGATCGCTGATCTAGAGCACCAGTGTTTTCATAGCACCAGGTTCCATTACAGAGAGGATGTTAATGCTTTCATACAGAACCGTCTTGTTGCATAGCAACTAACTTATCAGACTACCCCATCCTCCCCCTCCCATGCAGTTCAACTACAACCTGACACAAAACAACAAAAAAAGAATCTCTTTCCTTAAAGAGAAGAATTGAATGGCATTTTGCTACACAAATTTCAGTGGTAAAAAAATGTTGGTTCAAACCGACAATGGCTTTTTCCCCACTGAATTCATCAAGCCCACTTCAAAGCATTCCATAAGAAATGTCAATAAGCATCTACGCAGGCTGTCTTTGCAATACAGACGCACAAACAAACAAACATTTTGATATCTGAGTTTTTTTGCAGCTCATAAGAAACAATCGTTTTTTTTTTTGCCGTGATCTAAAGCTAAGCTGATATTCAAGCCTTCCAGATATTTATTCACTTTGCTTTGCTGAGATACTCAGTGGAACATCGGCGTTATGAATTCTGCATGTTGAGATAATCAGCATTGCTCTGTCATACTCCTTTCCTCCCCCTCCATGGCCTAATTTGGAAATATATCCTCTGCTCTCTACCTTCATTTTCTGAGCATCCGCAGTACAGCAGCACATCATATGTAAATACGCTTGCCGTTGAGCTTCAGGTCTTCAGGGGTTACGCTTCTCTTATTTGTGTAGTGCGCTGCAACCCTGCACCACTATAATTGCCATTTTAAATCAGCTGAAGCATGTGTACTGTTCACCTTGTTTTTGGCAGAGCAGTTTTGTTACTCGATCCGGCATGTTCTAGAACAGAGAAGAAGGAAGATTCCTCTCTGCCAAGTGAAACAGAGCAGTGTGATCCTGCACATGGCTTGCTTTAAACCTCCAAATACGATTTCAGAGATGGAGTGCGTTGCTGGAGTTGTGTGTTACTTCATGGGCACGCCGTTGTTTAGTGGTCCAACAAGCAATCCATGAAATTATCATCATGTGCCATTGAGCAGGACACCCAGGTTGCTCCAGGGCAATTTTCCTTGTGACTCAGGATAATTTGTCATGCCAAGTTCTTCATTGTTCAGGTTCACTGCTTCAATGGTCAGTGCAGTTCTTACTTTGGGTTTCTCAGTCATTGAAGAATGTACAGAAGAGAAATAGATGACAAAAAGAGAATACTGTAACTGTGTGTGACATCTATGTGGCCTTACATGGTTCCAGGGATGAATCAAAAAGGTTGGCAGTGCATCCTTGAAGAAAAATGGATTAGAAAAATCACTATACAAAAGCAAAATTGAGGTCAAATAATGCAAAGAATTTCTGATTGAAATCAATATATATATATATATATATATGCCCTGGAGCAACCTGGGTGTCCTGCTCAATTATATATGTATATATATATATATATACAATATATATATATATACATACCACTAAATAATTGTCAGACGGAAACATCTTCAATATCTTAATAGATTCAAAAGAAATAGTCAACTATTTTGATAACATCACTTTGCTCTTCAGCTTTTCATATTTCATGTCTAATCAAATGCTCTCTAGAACCTGAAGTGTCCTGCTTCTAACACTATAAATAGACCCTACACAGTTAGCTCCAATCCAGAGACACACAAGCACAGAGCAGCTCATAAGAGTGCAGACCACAAAACATAACAGACCCATCTGAGTTATGTACAGAATGCTATTATAAAGTAATATGGAGGAGATTGGGGGTAAGGTTAGTTAGTATCAGCATTACAATTAGACTGTATCTGTCGTAAAACCATCAACTGCTCAAGTCTAGCTATAATATAAACCAAACCGCACTGGCTTTTTTTTATAAAGAGGAGGAGTCACTCAACATGTCCTGCCCTTTTTTCTGTTTCAGAGGAACTTAAGTCAACACATTGAATAATGCTGCGTGATCCACTGAGTTTCAGTGAGCTTTCGGGGAAAGGCATCAGTTTACAAAGGTTGTAGAAAATATTTAGTTTTGTAATTCTGCTAAGTGACACTAGTAGAGCAGAAATGGTGGTTGGTGCATTTAATCCAAAGGGTTTAAACCTGAAGCTACTTTAATTTGACTTGTATTAAATGCAAAGGATATTAATGTAAACACACATATGCATGCATGCCTAAACCCAACATTCACAGAAAACCAACCTAGGCTCCCTCTGAAAACATACTGCTATATACATTTCTGGAGAGCGGCAAATACGTCCCTGAAGGTATTTTTTTTTTTTTTTTTTTGCAGTTTTTGTTTTTGCGAATTCACCAGAGGCCGCTGTGTTCTCGTGTAAACACGCCAGAGGGAGCGGTTCACTGACTGACTGAATAACTGACTGACTGATTGACCAACCCACCCTCCTCCTTCCCTAAACCCAACCAATAGTGTTTTCAAATGCACCGATTGACCCGCCCACCCCTTCCCTAAACCCAACTGACAGTTTTAAAAAGCAATCCAGAAAAAGAAAAGCCCTTGCATGATTTTTACCACGTTTTCAGATTTTACCACATTCTCACCCTCTTATTTACTTGTTTTTTTTTTTTTTTTTTTTTTTTCACCCGCATTCTGGAACAGTTTTTTTTGCCCTCGTCGTTGTGTGCAACTGCTCTCTGTGTCTCAAGTCCGCCGACGTATATGGCAAGCTAACTGGACAAACTGGTAACAGCAGGAAAGCCGTCCATACAAAGGTAAGCAGTCAGCTGGTAAGCACGAAAAGAAATGTCGTCATACCACTGGCTATATAAAAAATCAGTATTTTACATTTTCAAAGTACTTAGTTCTGTGTGATTCATGATACATAATCGTACGTTCACACCGAGAGCGGCAAGAGCGTAAAAGTAGCCGGAAGTCATTCATTTTCAATGGGAGCCAGCGGCGAGGAGCAGCGCGGCGCGTCTTCAACGGTGTGGGCGTCGAAGAGAGTAGAAATCAAGTCAACTTTTTAGTAATGTGCTATGACACAGTTCGGCGGCAAGCAATCAGAATGTAGAAGTCCACCACTTGAGATGAGTCCAGAGAACACAGTCACTGTGAACTTTGGTTCCGACCACAATTGCTCTCAAGGGTTTTAATATTGCGGTTGCCGGATTTCCAGTTATTCACAATGTTTTCTTACAGGTATATACATTAAAAAAGTTAGTGACAAGTTACTGATGTGCATTAATGTTG
>CAIGQQ010006950.1:495259-519609 GCA_903798035.1 Danio albolineatus
CATGTGTTATGATTGATCGCGGCTGGTCTCAGTAATAATCCTATATGCTTGATCTTTATTTTTTAGACGTGATCGTTTTAATAACTAATTTCTAATAACTAATTTTTAAAGTGGGTCTTGAGAGCTCCCCTTGGTAAAAATAAGAAAAGGTAGAGATGGGGTGGAAGGGGGGATTCTTGCAAAACGAAGATCAATCTGATAGGATTATTACTGAGACCAGCCGCGATCAATCATAACACATGCTCCTTTCAAAATTAATTTGTAAAACTTCATTTAAAACACTTGGTTAACTAGGTTAATTAATTTAACTGTGCAAGTTATGTTAAGTCATTGGACAACAGTGTAGCCAATCAAAAAAATAAATCTTAAGAGCGCTAATAATATTGACCTTTAAAATTATCTTTACAAAATTTAAAACCACTTTTATTCGAGCCAAATTGATACTTTTTGTTCCAGACCATAATTTAGTTACAAGTTGTATCAGTAAATTATTTTATTTTTATTTTGTGTAAGAAATAAGCATTAGAAATGCTTCATGCCATTAAAAGCTGTCATAAAAACGTCCCCATTGCCTATAATAATTACAATATAGTAGTAGTTCTGCTTCTGACAAAAGTGAAAATCAGCTCATGTCTCACTGTACCTCACACCTGTCTCATTTGTTTATTTATTTATGCTTTATTTATGCTCATAATGATCTGGTTGTCTGATGGCATTTTCCGGGGACTGACATCAGAGCATGATATCTGGGCTTTGTTTCGCACGATAACTGCATGCCGCCTTTCACATTGTGTTTAGCAAACAAGCCAGTAAAGCACAGTCAGGCCAGTCTGACACAAGTTTAATGAGCATGTTTTCACAAAGAAACTCCCACTAGAGATCTCAAAGCCGTGGATTAGCGCTCTGCACAGTTACCGATTTGCAAACGTGGTCCATCACTGACAGAGACGGAGGAAAGAGGTGACTCATGGGTCTTCTAGCGCTTTCACAATCATAAAGAAGTCAGATGCTGCATGCGTTTTGCCCATACTTTTTTGAAATTGGTTTAGCTGTACTTTCACACATTTGGTGGACAGCAATCAGGAGAAAATTAACTTAACATTCATATTAATCAATCAGACAATCATAAAAATGCACTTCAAAAGCATATATCTTGTGACTTTTTATTGTTTTATGTTGTGCTTAAATTATAGTTTCTGACATGTAGCGTAGCATACAATATTTTAAGAATATGATCAAAATGTATTTATATTTTTTAGTTATTGTTTTAGTTATTTATATGAATTTAGAATTCAAATATTTGCACATTCATTCATTCATTCATTCACTCATTCATTTTCTTTTTGGTTTTAATCTGGGGTGGCCACAGCGAAATGAACCGTCAACTTATCCAGCATGTGTTTTACGCAGCGGATGCCCTTCCAGCAGCAACTCATCACTGGGAAAGATATTTGCACAATAACATTAAATAGTATGCCATTATAAGTTCAAGTGGAAGTGAAGCAGTCAGTCAAGTTTACATTATTTTGTAAATTTGTTTCTGCTTGAAAATTTATTAAACAAACTCGATTAATGTAAGCATTTTGAAGAAAACAGCATGTTTTACTGTAGCTTTTAGCGCAAGGAGCTGCCATCTTGGGTCCCACTTTATATTAAGTGACGTTAACTAATATGTACCGAAATTAATAATTCGTTACAGTGTACTTATTGTGTAAATACATGCTTTTACATTGTACTTATGTTTGATTTAATACCTGTAATTACATCTGTAATTAATTTCTGTAATTACATTTGTAAGTACACTGTTGACCATCCCTTACACTTTAACTCACTCTTAAACCTACCCATACCACCAAACTTGTCCTTAACCCTACCCCTATCCTCAAGAGCACCACAAGTGTTTTCAAACACATTATGAACACAGCAAGTACATTGTTGTTTTTTTTTGATGCAAGTACATAGTAGTTAAGGACACTTAATATAAAGTGGGACCCCATCTTGGAATACCGCTGTGTTTGACGTCCTGAGTTTGGTTCCTTTCCCTCAGCTGAACATATACATTGGAAATAATGGACTGATAATGGAGACTACAAATCCTAATTTGACCCAATGCATGAAGTTGCAAGAAGTACTGCCACTGAATCTGTTCATCTGAGGGAACGGAACCAACCCTGTGACGTCAGACAAAGCAATAATCCAAGATGGAGGTGCCCTAGCTCTAAAAAATATAGTAAACACATTAATCGGGTTTGTTTAAGATATTTTCATTAAAATGGAAATCAGTTTACAAAATACTGTAAACGTGACTGACTGCTTCACGTTCACTTTAAAAGTGGTTGCTTTTAAATTAATTAGTTGTGCGTAAATTAATGATAAAATACTGGTGTGAAAAATGTTATTAAATAAATAAATAAAACATGCTGCACTTAAAAATGAATGCTGATGTTTGGGAAGGGATGGAATTTAAATGGATTTAATGACTAGACATCTTGCAAAGTTTTTACAGATTGTTTTTTCATACTGAGTTATTAGACATTACAAATAAAAACATAGCACATGCATTTGCAAAATAAATATGAATATTCATTTCATACCATTAACTCATACAAGTTATGAGATAAACTCAAAAGGTTGTATTACATTAGGTGTAAAAACAACAACAACAACAAAAACAGAGCATTGCATTTACTGTTAGTAAAAATTATGACATTTTGAGTGAACTACCCCTTTATTATGAAACAAATCTGCTTTATTAAAATATAATATTTTATTTAAAATTAAAATAGAATGGCAAATGATAATGTTTGTACTCAGAGACTTTTGACCTCGACAGACTGAACAGCTAAAATGAGCACACCTACATGCCACACCTACCTATATTATCATCACCCCATACCAATAGTATTTTAAGCCCCAATCCCTATTCTATATTTTACCCCTAACCCTTTCCCTTGGCCTTTGAAACAGAGTGTGAAGGGTTCAAATTTACCCCTATGAAATGGGACACCACTACAACCCCCACAGACAACATTATATGTCATTGCAAGCTTTTACTTCATATGAGATCGATGACTGCTGTAGTTACGACTGCTGTTGTTATTCCAGTTGTGCGACTGCTGTAGTTATTCCAGTTGTGTTACTTTTTGGGTATTTATCTTCAGGAAATCACTCAAGGCAACAATATCATGTTATCATTTCAATATAATGTGGCAAAAAGCTCGTAAGTGTATTATCTATTTACTTCATGGCCATATGCATGTTTGTAAACACAAGAAAACAACATTAAAGTTATACCATTATGACGTCACGCGAATCAGCTTCCGTGTCCAAGTGCTCTATCAATTAGGATTTATTGCAATCGTGATTTTTGAAAGTAATACAGTGCTTTGTAAACGTTTATTATTGCCATTTGTTGAGTATCCCCATCCTAATTGATAGAGCACTTTTATATATATGGGGCGCCACGGTGGCGTAGTGGGTAGCACGTTCGCCTCACAGCAAGAAGTAGCTGGTTCGATCCCCGGCTGGGCCAGTTGGCATTTCTGTGTGGAGTTTGCATGTTCTCTCCGTGGTTGCGTGGGTTTCCTCCAGGTGCTCCGGTTTCCCCCACAGTCCAAAGACATGCAGTACAGGTGAATTGGGTAAGCTAAATTGTCCGTAGTGTATGTGTGTGAATGAGAATGTATGGATGTGTTTCCCAGAGATGGGTTGTGGCTGGAAGGGCATCCGCTGCGTAAAACAAATGCTGGATAAGTTGGCGGTTCATTCCGCTGTGGCGACCCCGGATATATAAAGGGACTAAACCGAAAAGAAAATGAATGAATGATACCATGCCTAATATTCGATGGCCAGAAAGTGATAAATCTTTTATAAATTGTTAAAATATTGGTGTCTATGATGCAGCAAGTCCAGACTCCAGATGCTGATGTGTACACCCCAATTAATTCATTCATTTTCGTTCGGCTTAGTCCCTTTAATAATCTGGGGTCGCCACAGCAGGATAGCCCGCCAACTTATCCAGCATTTGTTTTACACAGCGGATGCCCTTCCAGCTGCAACCCATCTCTGGAAAACATCCATACACACTCATTCACACTCATACACTACGGACATTGTGGGGGACTTATGGGGGAAACCAGAGCACCCGGAGGAAAGCCAAGAGACCACGGGGAAAACATGCAAACTCTACACAGAATGCCAACTGACCCAGCTGAGGCTCGAACCAGCGACCTTCTTGCTGTGAGGTGAACGTGCTACTCGTTACGCCACCGTCACGCCTGTACACCACAATTTCATACAAAATTCACTTTAATGTGAGATATGACTAAAAAGTGGTCATAAATGAGTATTTTCTCAATTCAAACATATAGCGGCTTGGACCCGGAAACAGTATTTCATATCACTTAACAAGCGGGTTGCAGTGTCATTGAGTGATAGATTTAAAAATATGTTATTTATGGATCATAGATAGCTAAATTTTCCAATTTTTAAATTATGATCATAAAACGCGATCACAGTTATGAATGTATTAAAACATAAGCTTGGTTGGTGTAAAAATTCTTTCTGATGCCAAAAAATACATACATACATACATTTGTGCATCTCCTGATGTGTGCAGCCATGTTGTTGTGGTAGCTGGTGTATTCTGGGAAATTTGTATACCTCTTGGTTTCTAGTGGGATCCTGGAAAATATTCTTTTCAAAGGCTACCTAGGTCTTCCCCTTAGCCCTCTGCCTTCAGGCTAAAGAGAATTGGGACACCCCATCCCTTCGTGTGAATGTGCAAAATGAAGGCTTGGGATTGGGAAAAATTGGGATTGGGCCTTAATGTGTTTACTAGCCAAAGCAAACATTCATTCATTCATTCATTCATTCATTTTCTTTTGGCCTAGTCCCTTTCTTTATCATGGGTCGCCACAGCGAAATGAACCGCCAACTTATTGAGCATATTTTATGCAGTGGATGCCATTCCAGCTGCAATCCAGTACTGGGAAACACCCATACACTCCTGCATTCACACACATACACTACAGCCAATTTAGTTTAATCAACTCGGAGGACTCAGAGGAAAGCCACGCAAACACGCGGAGAACATGCACACTCCACACAGAATTGCCAACTAACCCAGCCAGGACTCGAACCAGCGACCTTCTTGTTGTGAGGCCAACAGGGCTAACCACTGAGCCACCATGCTGCCACTCTCTATGGAAAAATTCAAAGGAACTTTGAACAAACATTTTGGTGTACTTTTGATAAAAAAAAACCTTTTATTTCACTTCCAGTATATCAGCACCTCCACTATTGGTTGAGGCCTGTATTATCTCAAGGTCTTGTAAATGTGTGTGTTCTTCTTTTGAAGATTAAGGAGGCTCAAACTGTACACAGTATATTTCTTACAGGTAGACTTGTTAGACTTGATGTAATCTGCACAGAAGGGCACTGCTCTTGATCCTTGACATTAGTAGCTAATTTCCCCAAAGTACAGGAGGGGCGAAGACTAAGCGTCCCACAGCAAAGAGGCATATTTATACACATCATAAAGCCAATTTGAAAATGTTTGGCATTGCGAGAGCTATCATGGATCTTTCCACAGGGATCTGGGGAATCTGCAGGAAACTGATAAGGAGCCGTGGAGCTGTGTAATACCCAAGCTATCAGCCGCTCTTATTATGGGACTAAATCTGCTGCTGTCTTGTAGTAGTAGTAGTAGGACCTGGAGTGAGTTATCCTGGTGCAAGGGGGTCCACTGTACATCCTGCCTTGAGGAGATTCATTCAGTACACCACATTTCTGATGTCCAGGCTGCAGAAGGAAAGGGTCAGACATTAGTTTAACCTTTAGAGGTTCGGCAAGATTGCAGGTCAGGAATATTGCAGTGTTGATCTGTGAGCTTCTGCACCATTGATCCTAATATGAATGTAACTACTGAACTTGACAATAGAGGAGGATGTGATCAATAACAAAATGTCAAAGGAGACAAAGGGATATGAGCTTACGTTAGCCATTTGACCCATGAAGTTCACGGTTATTACAGGGAATACTTGATTCTATTTAGCGGAAGACTTATGAAATATTTTCTGATGATCTTGGCTAAACATTGCATATCTTACATATGTTATACACCCCGGATTGTGCAAAATTTATAGGCAAATGACTAAGTTTATTGTTTATTGTTTGCATGTTCTCCCAGTGTTCACGTGGGTTTCCTCCAGGTGCCCTGGTTTCCCCCACAAGTCCAAAGACGTGGTATAGGTGAATTGGGTAAGCTAAATTGTCTCTAGTGTATGTGTGTGAATGAGTCTGTATGGATGTTTCCCAGTGTTGGGTTGCGGCTGGAAGGGCATCCGCTGTGTAAAACATATGCTGAATAAGTTAGCGGTTTATTTCGCTGTGGCGACCCCAGCTTAATTAAGGGACTATGTTGCAAAGATAATGAATGAATGAATGAATTAATGAAATAGTAAAAGAGTGAAAGAGTTCACACTTAGCTGATGATTGGTAATAAAGCTAGTTTGGCACGCTGTCCCGGGAGAGAGCCCTGAGCTCATAAGATCCTCGAGCCCGGGGCTCCCTCCCGTTTGCAGGGCGAGAGGGGAGTTTGAGCTCAGGTAGATCTCGAGAACCCCCTGCCCTCCTGCTGCTTATAAATTGCTATAAGGGTATGCTGCTGCTGGAATTTGGGTATAGTGCTGATTTGTTTAAGTCAATTTACTTATGTCTCATGTTTTGGACTGTGGGAGGAAACCGGAGGACCCAGGGAAAACCCACGCGAGCACGGGGAGAACATGAACTCTGCACAGAAATCTCTACAGGCCGGGTAGAGGCACAAACTAGAGGCATTCTTGCTGTGAGGCAACAGTGCTACCCACTGGGTCACTGTGCTGCCCTATAAAGGAAAAGCAAGGAGAGGGGGTGGAAGGGGGGATTCTTCGAGAAGAAGATGACTAAGGTAAGATGCTTTGGTTATTTATACTCAGCTGGGAATCGTCTGATTGGTGGTTTGTGCATTAGCTTGACTCTGAACCAGCCGTGTCAATCATAAGCACGCGCTCCTCTCGAAATTAGTTTATAACTAAACTTCACAAAGACGTCTGGGTGCTTTCACATCTGAAGGTAATTTGTTGTGTTTTGAAATTGGTATTAAATTTATAATAATGTTGCTTCCTCACATTGGTCAGAGTTTCATTGTTTATTTTCCAGAATTCAGCTCAGTGTTGGGTAAATACAACCCAGCATTTTTACATTCACCTTCCAAAAACTCCAATTCACTATGAAAATCAGGGATGCTCACTATATGTTCCCTAAATGAAAGTTCTTAAGTGCAAACATGAATCACATTAACATAACCAAACCAGAGGCAAACATTTATAAGTGATCGGTTGAATGTTGCTGGTACATGAAACAAACAAAATATTAACTGATAATGTACTTTTAAAAACTCGAAAGTGAAATATGAAATTATTATGTAAAATTTTTAGTGCTGCCATTGTCACCATGTCACCATCAGTGTAAATGTATAGTAAACAATATGTAGTGAAACAAAGTCCCTACTGTCTCTACCCGTGTTCAAATAAGAGTACACAACCTACTGATTCACAACCTTAGGAGTTAGGGAGCTGATTGAGATGCAGCCTAAATTTAGTGCCCTTCAAGAGTTCACGCTTAGATATTTCTTGATACTAATAATAGGTTTGGCATGCTGTGCCAGGAGAGAACCCTGAACTCGAAGATAAATGAGCCCAGGGCTCCCGCATGGTCAATTAGCATGTAAGGGGGTCCGAGATCATGTAGTTTTCCCCACTCCCCCCTCCCTCCCGTAAAAGGAGAAAAAGGGGGAGATGAGGTGGATGGTGGAAGTAAGGTGAAATGGGTTATTTATTGTAGGTTTGGATTAATCTGATTGGCTTATCAATGACTGCAGATGAGAGACCAGCCGCGATCAATCATCACATCACATGCTCCTCTCAAAATTTGTTTATAAAACACTTAATAACGCAGCTCATTAATGTCATAACGTCTTTATATTTCATTTTTGTCAAACAAGGATAAGCAAAAACGAAATGGTACAGAACTATACTTCTTCAAATAACTGCTTATGAGGTTTGTACGTTGTTTTGTATTAAAAGATACATTTATATACATAGATGATTTATATTTCATAATATTAGCATAGAGAAATAAATCCCATATTTCATCATTTATATCACAGGCTGAGCCTCCAATTAAACCCTGTAGTATTGGCACAAATTCATTTGTCACTTTGTAGAGGCAGCCAAATCAGACAGATGCCAGAATGGACTGGTTTTGTGACATATCCTCATCCTCCAACAGTAAACAAAACCCAAACTAGATTAAACTTGGATTTGGTTGTTGTTTGACCCATCAAGCCAGTTGAGAACCGTTGGAAACTAATGGTTTTTGTGGCCATGAGAAAGTGACTAAACAACGCTGACCGGAGGCGGTGACTCTGAGGGTAAATATCAGCTTGATTTTTGTCTTCTCTTATTATTCTGGTATGTTTTTCTAACCTCTGCTTGTTAGTGAATCAGTGAAGGCCATTCTCATTACCGCTGTTTTTCTGCCCACGAATGCCTGAAATGTTTCTGCTATTTCACCTTTAAAAGACTGAACGTAATGACTCCATCCATAGATGTTGGCATTGCGTCTTCATTGTTGATATGTCTGGCAGATCAGTGGTCTCTTTCTATACTGGAGGATTAAAGCCATCAGGAAGATCAAGACAAAAGAAAATCTGCATGACGTCTGTTTAAAGGAGACTCTCATTTGCAAGTTGCAGGTTTTCTTTTATTTTGACCACTGTATGTCAGCATTTTCCATTAAACTGGCCATGGGTTTCAGTCTAGACAATATATATATATAATATAAATATAATAGCGGTCCAATCCTACCATACAATGTTTGATTCACCCTAAAAAGTGAATATTTTCTCCCCATTTTTCACATTGTTCATATTTGAAACATGAAGATAATTTAAAAGAGATCTAAGAAATTTCTATGCCTCCGCCGAAAGTCTGTCCACTTAAAACTTGAATGCTTTGAAGCATTCATAAAGAGAAAAAATAAATCCATATTAATCAAGCAGTTGAATCCAAAGCTGCTTTCCATTTGAGTGTTTGGCCACTTTAAAGTGAACTTCACTTTCTGCCATCTTAAGTGAGATTCTATTCCAAAGGGAGCAAATGTGCAGTAGGAAATGAATGTTTATTAATCATTTGAAACTTAGCAAACTGGCAGCTCCTGTAGTAATATTAAGATTTATGTAGAATTTTCATGGAAACTAGAATGTATAAATCATAATTTAACAATTTAATAAAAGAATTAATTCAGTACTGTAATCAATCTGGATATATATAATCAAATAATAAATCTATTTATACAGTACCTGTAAAATATTACGCTGTACTATAGCAATTCGAAACATGGTTGAATGGATTTTTTTATAGGCACCAAAGTGCATTGTGGGTTTTTTTTTTCGTTTTTTTTTTTTTTTTGCTGTTGAGTGTTGATTTGCTTGCATTGTGGGATTGACTGAGTGCACTAGGTTACATCCACTATTGTTTCAGACACCACTACTGACAGTTGTCCCCTCACAAAGTACCTTATTTATGGGCCTTGCTTGCTTATTTGAGCTAACATTAAATCAGATTTTGTCCCTGACGCTCAAGCATTGGTTGACACAAAAGAACCAATGAGGTTCATTTTTGCATGTTACCCCAGCACATTTGAACCAATGAGGTTTGTACACATGCGTTAAGCAGGTGGCCGCTTAATTTCCTTCAGCTTGCTCCTTTCTTTTTCAGGGGTCTCCCCAGTGGAATGAACAACTATACCAGAGTTGGGTTTAATTAGTTATAAAGTAACTGGTTACTGTAATTAAATTACTAATCTGCTGAAAAAGCTAAATAAGGGATTTACTTTTCATTTTTAGGCAATGTAATTACAGTTACTTATAATTAAATACTATATATGTATAAGTACATATCTTCAAGAGTTTTGTATAAATCATTCTTCTTTCAGAGAGGCAGAGTAATGGCTTTTTAATTCTACAAATAAATTATATTTTTTCAACTAAAGAAGGTTACATTTATCAGACAATTGCACATTTATGTTGAATGAGGAATTAGCTAATGACAATATATGCTATGAATTCAGAGAAGCAGAGAAATATCTATATTTCTATTCACATACTATTCAACTTCATCAAACTTTAGAAGATTACGTTTATCAAGACGACAGCACATGTTTATGAAACAATGAACTGAGAAAGAAATGAATGACAATATACTATATGCATGATTGTGGTATATCATTACAGTGAAAAAAATATATTATTTTTTAATAAACCTAAAAGACACCGTTTGACTCAAATTTGAAGAAATTATGTTGAGATTCTGGGATTTATAGTATAGTAATTAATTCTTCATTGAGCCATTATTATTTATTATTATCAGACAGTATAATTGGAGAAGGCGTTGGTTGGCATTTCTGTGTGGAGTTTGCATGTTCTCCTTGTCTTTGCATGGGTTCCTTCGGGTGCTCCGGTTTCCCCCACAAGTCCAAAGACATGTGGTATAGGTAAATTGGATAAGCTAAATTGTCCATAGTGTATGTGTGTGAATGAGTGTGTATGGATGTTACCCAGTGATGGGTTGCGGCTGGAAGGGCATCCGCTGCGTGAAACATATGCTGGATAAGTTAGCGGTTCATTCCGCTGTGCCGACCCCAAATTAATAAAGGACTAAACTGAAAAGAAAATGAATGATGAATTAATAATTGGAGAAGTAATTTAAATACAATAACCTTACTTGCATTATAAAAATAAAGGAACGTCTAATCAGATTGGAGCAGCATTCGGGTAAGCAAGCGATCATTCATTTTAGGGTCATCTAATCCTTAAAGACGACAAAGGGGGCAGTTGTACCAAGCAGATTAGGGGACCGGAACCTGTTGTATAATAAGAAGTTGAAGCCCATTGGATTACTCCATTCCATCCTATCAATAGCTTTAATTAAAGATCTGCCGTCTTGTAAGGATGAGTTAATTCTGCCTTTCCATATTTATAAGCCCAGAAGCAGAAAATGTTGGCCCTGTCCAGATGGCTCCTCGGACACCGGGATAATGACATGCGTAGCTTGGAGAAATGAAACGAGAGGGTTAAAGCAGCTTTACAGATTGGAATGTACAGCTGCTATTCAGAAGACACCAGTGATGTGACACATTTCACTGCCTGGATGAGCCGAGCATGACCTGGCAGAACTTTGAGATAAGAGCAATATTTCAGTCCCTCCTGGATGAGCACATAATAGAAGATAGAAAGAAGAACAACGTTTCTCTGGATGGTCTGAAAGATTTGCAATATTACCAAATGTTAAAAGAAACTAGGAAGAGAAAATATTAAATCCTTTAAATTCCAGAATCATTTGAAATGACTTGGTGGTAAAAAGGGATTGATGGAACGAACGAAGGCGGGGTGGGATTAACCACCCAAGGGGATGATTGACAGGTCGATGGTGCTGCTTGCATTCCCCGGTCTGTGAACTCACAGATATTGGAGTGGCTTTAGTTGACGCAGCACAACTGTTGGATGCTCACCAAACTGTGAAAACCCCTTGGCCCCAACAATCATCAAATCCATTTCAGTGTAATTTAAAACCCACACCTGTTTCCAGACTGTCGATAGCGCTTTGGTCTTTATCTTCCTCAATTAAAGAAGTGACGGTGTAGAGTCTGACACGGCTTAGCGAGTCATACATGGCTGTGTGTGTTGGGGGAGGGGGGTCATGTACAGTTAAAGTCAGAATTATTCGCCCACCTTTGATTTTATTTCTTTTTTTAATTAGTTTCCAAATGTTTAACAGAGAAATTTTCACAATTTGTCCGAAAATATATATTTTTTTCTGGAAAAGCAGTTTTTATTTTTAAAAACCATTTTAAGGTCAAAATTATTTGCCCCTTTAAGTTTTTTTTTCCGATTGTCTGCAGAACAAACCATCAATATACAATGATTTGCCCAATTCCCCTAACCTACCTAGTTAGCCCAATTAACCTAGTTAAGCCTTTAAATGCCACTTTAAGCTGAATACTCGTGTCTTGAAATATAGCTAAAATATGATTTACTGTTATCACGGCAAAGATTAAAAATCAGTTATTAGAGATGAGTCATTAAAACAAATATGTGTAGAAAAGTGTTCAAAAAATATCTCTGTTAAACAGAAATTGTGAAAAAATAAAAAATAAATAAACGGGGGGCTAATGATTCTGACTTCAACTGTATATTTCACAGTTCTCAGAGTCGGTGTTTCTGGATTTAATGGATTTTTGTGGATTAGTAAAATGTAAATATTTGTTTTATTCTATATAAATGAACAAACGTATTGAAATATTATAATTTAGAGTATTTATTTAGGAAAATATCAGCTGGTCAAAATATAGAAAACTTAAAACTTAAAACTTAGTCATGTCAAAGCAGTCAGTAAATCAGCATACTATCATCTCAAAAACATTGCAAGAATTAGATGTTTTGTTTCCAGTGAAGACTTAGAGAAACTTGTTCATGCTTTTATCAGCAGCAGGGTGGATTACTGTAATGGGCTCCTCACTGGCCTTCACAAAAAGACAGTCAGACAGTTGCAGCTCATCCAGAACGCTGCTGCCAGGATTCTGACCAGAACCAGGAAATCAGAGCACATCACACCTGTCCTCAGGTCTTTACTCTGGCTCCCAGTTACATTCAGAATAGATTTTAAAGTATTATTACTTGTCTATAAATCACTAAATGGCCTAGGACCTCAATACATTACAGATATGCTCACTGAATACAAACCTAATAGATCACTCAGATCATTAGCATCACATAAACTAGAAATTCCAAGAGTTTATTCAAAGCAGGGTGAATCTGCTTTCAGCTATTACGCCACTCGCTGCTGGAATCAGCTTCCAGAAATGTTCAGATGTGCTCCAACATTAGGCAAATTCAAATCAAGACTGAAAACACATCTGTTTAGCTGTGCCTTTACTGAATGAGCACTGTGCTACGTCCGACAGATCGCACTATTGTGTCTTTCTTTTCTTTACATTCTTTTATAACTTGTCTTAACTCATTTTAATCTGTTTTCATCAGTTTTTTAATTTTATTTTATTTTCTTATACTTCAATTTTATTTCTGTTTATGTAAAGCACTTTGAATTGCCACTGTATATGAAATGTGCTATATAAATAAACTTGCCTTGCCTTGCCTTAATAATTACAGTTTACTCAAACTACCAAATGGATTACATTAAAAAAGAGAATGCCCTTTAAAAAATATAGGCCTACTGTATACTCATTATTTTACAATACATTAACCTTTTGCTTTGATTAAACATAATTAAATTAAGTATAAAATGACGCTTAATATTTACAAATTTCTCAAATAGCATTCTCGTGTTCACAATATATGAGCATTTATTTTTATGTATATATAAAATAAAATCTAAATCCTTTGAAAAGTTGAACAGCACATATAATATACTGCATATGCTTCTATTCTGTGTGTTGTTTATATTGTACATTTCCTGCAGTAGCTGGATTCATGCAATGTTCATTAAAAGGCTTCTTTTTTTTTTTTTTTTTTTTTTTTTTTTTTTTATTTTTTTTTTTTTTTTTTTTTTTTTTTTTTTTTTTTTTTTTTTTTTTTACAAATTATGTTTTGCTGTACTCATTTACAAGATAACTTGAGCGTGGAAGGAAAGCATGTATACTCGCCCACTACCTCTCAATAATGCATTTAGTCCATATATATTTCACTGCTGTTGTATAGCACATGTGCAATCTAAATCCAGCAAAACCCCAGTGCTGCTATCAGTGAGGACCACATGCTTTACCCCAAGCTTAAGAGGTCGTTCTCCCAGAAGCTGCGTATTGATTATCTCTGGGAAATAATTGATCTATTGAGGGAGATTTTCTTCTAAATGACAGTTCATTTGCTGAGAGTCAAGATACCATGGAAACAGTGATACTGTACGCTGTAAAATGCTTTTCTCAAGGATTTGTTTTTGAGCATGTATCGGGGCCACAGAATGTCTAACCCTTTTTGAGGCGTTATTGATTTATGCTGAAACAATGGCTTATTATACAGAACCAAATGATTATTAATGACACTATGTTGAAACATGTGAAGCTATACAATTTTTAAATGTAAAAGCAATTTAGAGTGCATATTCAGAGCAATGTTTAAACAGCCCAGTCAGCTTATTAAAAACACCAAATCCTCATCCAGTCCAAATCAACCATGAAATGCTGCAATTAATGCATTTACTTTTTTTTTTTTTTTGTAAAATTGCTAATTTTCTGATTCTTGCCATATGGGACAAAATGTGACAAAACACATGCTTGATTGTGGGATAATAGCAGACTAGTATGATCATATATAGCATATTTTACCGCTAGGCTAATATTCTTTTTTATATTAAAAATATATATAATATTTTAAGATAATAGGTAATATATTTTGCCATGTCTTACCAGCCTTATTTTAAAGAAGGTTTGGTATTTTTATTTAATTACATTATAAATACATCATTCTTTTAGATAGACCAGAAATAAATGACAATTCACATGTTTTATATAATTTGTACTATGTGTTATTTAATATGGATCAGCTGAATATCAGTTTGAGAACCTTCTTGCAGTCTTAGTTCTTTCTAATATTGGCAGATTTTTTCAATAAATAAATAAATAAACAAATAAATAAATAAATAAATAAATAAATAGGTCTATTTGACATTGTTTTGTATCTTACCCTGTCAAGTACCCAAATGACAAGGAATCGTGCATATTTTAAACGTTTAACAGATTCATACGAATTCACCTTTTTTTATTATATAATATGCTCAATATCCGTAGTCAGATTTTAGCACCGTGTGTTGCTGCAGTGAACCGTGTAGTTATTACTAGCGTAATTAATTTCCATAAGCATATTTTCAGCATGTCTAAAGATACGCGGTCCTAAAAGGAATAATAAACGGGCGTCAGGTGTGAAGTAATGCGGGTAAAGCCAAAGGAAGCGTCATGAGCGCGCGCACGCTCTGCTCACTAGAAGTTTGGCGTGTCACATCAAGGGAGAATCCAGACCAACATAGATGCGCCAAACCCTTTCGCAGTTTTTCCTTTGGATAATGGCTTTTCTTGCTTTACATCTGAGACACTCTGGCATGTTTTGGGATAAATCGCCCATGGTTTGTTCATTTTAAAGAAAACCGAAGGACTTACTCATCGTTCAGTGGTAGAAACTGCATTTGAAAGAGACAAATGGATCGCAGCGAGTCTCAGTCTCTTTCCAGAACGGATTTTTCTGCGGTACACTGAAAGTAAAGGAGATGCTTATGGGAACCTCTGATTCCTTATCTATAAGGTAACTTGTTTGTTGTGCTTTGTAAGTTGCGTTTAACATCGATTTCTGTCACAGCATGCTTTTGTGTGGGAAAATTAGGACGGTGTGGAAGAACTAGCTACTGTAGGAAGATTGGAGATATTTTTGGATCATTATTTTCCCCGGCAGCTTTTTTTCTTTTATATATCTTTTTTATGATAATTTTTAAAACATTTACAAAGCAACCTCTGGAATAGCCTATATAACTGTTAACCGACATATTAGTGAACCGTTTGTTTTAGTTTATTTTTAAAATAAATCTTGGCAGTTATGACAAAGCTTAAGCTCGTTTGTTTGGTGCATCTTACAAGCGCTTTTCTCTTCACTGTATAAGACCGTGACAATCAGCTATCCTCTATTTAACGCTCACATCCCATGGCAAGCCGTTTTAACATTTAATAATTGAGTTTCACTACCATGAGGGCTTTTTAGGGGCACAACCGCACAAGTATTATTATTATTATTATTAGTATTATTATTATTATCATTATCATTATTATTATTATTATTATTGTTATTATTATTATTGTTATTATTATTGTTGTTGTTGTTCCCTATAAGTGTCTGGCCAGTCAAAGTCTTAAATCCTAGCAAATTGGGCAGGATGGTCCCAAATCTCACCCACTACTCAGGTGTACAAAACACAACCCCATTCCGACGATAGGTGGCACTATTCCTAGTACTTTTAAAGTTTCTGTCAAGCTTAGAAAATCTTACATTTTTTTGTCACGCATAAATCTATTCAACCGTTTTGAGCATTTTTATAAACCCACTTTTTGTTGAAATATATAACATTTGTATATAAATAATAATAACATTCTATATTTTATTATATTTTATAAATCTACCCACATATTACAATCACAGTGTAGATGCGGGTTTTGTGATTACTTCTTTACTGTTTCCAATGTTTTATTTTATTTTGCACTGCATTTACAATGAAGTCCTTGTGCTTATTCATTACTGAGTTTGAAACAAAGCAGTTTCAGCCAATAGAGTTGCTGCTCTGAAAGTGGTTGTCATAGTAACGTGCTGTTTATTCAAGACACTGATGCGTTGTAACTGAGAAAAGTCCCTAATATTGGATTTGTGCTAGATCAGAAACGGTTGCTTTTTGAAGTTATAGTTCAAGTTGCTTTATTGGCATGACATTCATATAATATACAGTATAATGATAATTATTTATATTATTTATAAAATTTCTTATTTATTGTATTTTATTAACGTCTAACCTTACCCCAACTCTAAACCCAACTGTCACAATAATGTAAAAACAGTAGTTGTACCGACTATTATTTATGTTGTTTATTAAGTTACCTCAATAAATACTACCCCTATCCCTATCCCAACCCTAAACCCAACCGTCACAGTACTTTAAAAATATTAATTATTGTTAAACAGTGTTACAAAAATGATGCTGTACTGACATGCATATACACAACTGTATCCTATCTGGACTTTACCCTAATATTGCTTGTACTTTTTGCTTCTGAGCAGGCATGTGTTCGCATAAGTGCAGAAGAAGTTAATATCCATGTAAAAAAAAAATGGATGCACTTTTGGATTGAACTTTTGTGTTTGTTGTCAAAAAGCTCTTGAATATACTCATACTGTACGTAGGGCCAGACAGAATCTGTGGACAGTTTTTGCTATTTCTACATTTCTTTTGTTAAAATTCTGCAGATTTATATGGAATGATTTTGGGAGTATCATAACTAAAACCTTAAAACATGAAATAAAAAGTAATACCTTTTTAACTTTACTTAATGTTTACAATTAGATCCACTTTATTTGATAAACAAAGCAAGTCTCTTGTATAACATATCTACTAAAAGACAAAAAATATGACTTTACAAACTGTGTTGCAAATAAATCATATGAATATTTTCATATTAGTCAATATTATTACTGAAAATAATTTGAAAACTGAATAAATATAAATTTACACATATTTACGCCAGTAAATAAACAGAATCAATGATAGGCTAAAAATCTGCGGAAATCTGCGCACGCAGATTCCGTGTGGGCCTACCCATATGTGATGTTTTAATATGTTTACCAGTTAGAGAGATTGTTGGTTTGTTATTTCAGCCACCGAGTTTTGGGAGGTGTATGTGTTGATGGAGATATATTGATAACTTTTTCTATGATTGACAATCCGAATGATACAATTGTATCATCATCAGAGTGATGATGATAAATAAGCTAGAAGTGTGTTTTCATTGAAGACATAAGGGCGTATTTAGAGGATTTTAATGTTTATTTTGTAGCATGAGGATGATTATAAAGGGGTCATGATGAAATGTGTTTTATAAAATGAGTTAAAGAATATAAATTATTTGAAATTGTTTAACGATAATCGCTGTAATAGTTATGTAATATCTACTAGTTATTTTATAGAAAATAGAAACATTACATATATTATCAGCATTATTTTGATCAGCAGCTTTGGACACTTTTCTTTCTTTTTTGTTAATGTAGAAACATTTTTAGTGCATATAGATTATTGATATGGTTTGTTTGTTTTTATTCATTTAAATGAATCTAGGAAACTGTGAAAAATCTTTGGATTTTGTTTGTTTGATGCAATCTGACAAGACATTTCTCTTCACTGTACAAGACTTTGGCAATCAGCGATAATGATCACATCATATGGCAAGCCATTTTAATATTCAATAATCAAGTAAAATTAGTGCTTTTTAAAATATTTTAAATAGTTCATTTATGAATGTACTACTCACAAGCTTCACACCATTCCCAAACAAAAATGTTTGCAAATATTTATACTTCATATGAGCTGCTAATGAATATTATATAACGTTTATTCCTTTATTTTATTTTCGGCTTAGTCCCTTTATTAATCGGGGTCGCCACAGTGGAATGAACTGCCAGCATATGTTTTACGCTATGGATGCCCTTCCAGCTGCCATCCGTCACTGGAAAACTTCCCTACACACTCATTCACACTTATACACTACGGACAATTTTTAACTTACCCAATTCACCTATACCACATGTCTTTGGACTTGTGGGGGAAACCGGAGCACCCGGAGGAAGCCCACGTGAACACGGGGAGAACGTGCAAACTCCAAACAGAAATGCCAACTGATCCACCTGAGGCTCGAACCAGCGACCTTCTTACTGTGAGGAGACAGCGCTACCCACTGCGCCACCGCATCACCATTACACAACATTGCCAGTAAAAAATATTAATATAAATGAAAGGCAGTAAATTTAAGTTACCCAATCTAGACTTTAAAGTAAATATAAAGTGAATTATGAGCAATATGAATTTTCCTGGAATTGACCCACAAAATATAGGCTACATTATTTGGTTCATTTTGTATAATTTACATAGTTAATTCGGTGGGAGATATCAGCTAGCATGTTAGCCAGTTGATGATTTCCTTATTTAAAAAAGCTTTTGTATTGACACAGCGGGCTTTTGTCCCAGAGAGAAATCAAAATACTAAACTATCAGAGAAAAATGTTGTTGTCTGCTATCAGAAGGCAGAGGCATACATAAAAAATGTTACGTTTACATGGATACACTACGATCTTTCTAATTGACATGGTATGTTGGCCGAGAGAGCTTAACGTGCTGTGATTTAAGAAAGCACATGCTATTACAAAAAACACCAGCAAAATAAGAAAAGGTCTTCATCCATTTGGCAGTATACGTGTTGCAAATCCTCACAACGCAAACATATTCTTTGAAAATGCACTACATTTTCTCCCAACGCAAACAAATTAATAAAACGCGCATCTCACAACATTTTCAAATAGCACTGTTACGCCCAGTGTGGCTCGGAGGATGAAAAAGGGCTTAACATAATTATGGCAACCCAGTATTTAAAAAATTCCCCTGAGTGGGGAAAAGTGGTTCGCTTTATTTACATCAAAGATAAAGATGAAGAATATTTAATCACCCAAAGTATATTTACAAATGTGAAACACAATGGAAATGTTTCAAGAGGACCTAAAAAATGACGGACCCAACTATTTAGGTTATAGTTATTTGAGCTAATAAAGTACAAAAGACAAGGGAATCAGGATGTTAAAATAAACCAACAAAAACTCACCTTTAAAAGATCACCTAAAGATCATCGCTGAGCAGTAGTCACGGCACAGTGCCGTCCGTCATGTTTTTGGGTCCACTTGAAACATTTCCATTCTTTTTGTGAACGGTGTTGTGTTGTGAGAAAATGCAGCAAGTTTTCATATATTGTTTGCGTTGTATGAAAATGTAACATGTTTTTTTTTATGTGTATGCGTTGTGAGGAATGGATGAAGATCTTTTCTCAGTTTGCTGCCGTTTTTTGTAATTGCACGTGTTTTCTTAAATCACGATAAGCTCTCTCGGCCTCTGTAACAAATTTTGCAGGATGCATGAAAAATAGTTTTAAACAACTCCTGTGAAGACAATGTGGATGGGACACTTTCACATGTTGAGAGACATGTTTGAGTACATGCTGCTGAAAGCCTCTCGGAAATTAAAGACTCAGATGTTGTACCCAAATCTGACTCACCATTGGCGTATATTGTACTCTCTTTCAGTTGGCCCTTAGAAAGAACATAGGAGCACTGTCTGATTAACAAGCAGCAAATAAAAGTGTTTGGACAAAAGATTTAAAGGCTTTTATTTTCATTAACTAACATAATTGGCATTGAATGTCCTGATTGGCCCAGAGTAGGCGTCACATGTCAGTGCGTTGCACATGCTTCCTTCTGCATTCACACACAGCAGAATTCCAGCCATTTACTGGCAATGTTCTTCTTCTTATTGTGGAAAATTAAAGTGATGGATTTAATTTTAATAATTATTTTTTTTTAAAAGGGGCATTCTTTACTGCAATTTATTTGTAATTTTCTGGATAAGTCTGTTTATACTGTTTAGGGATGTTTATGTGTTTATGGGAATTTGATGATATCATTATGAGTGTCATTTCAATTAAGAAACTTTGTTTCCATAGAAGACATAAGGGCTTATTAAAGGTCCTGTGAAGTGCTTTGAAATGTGCATTTTTATTTGATGTTTGACGTAATCTCAACTAAAACATGAAGAGACATAGTGTATCACCGCTCTACCAGTGAGAGTGGTTGAGCTCAAGCACTTTAAATGTGATGTTTAGATACTAGAGCATTTGATTGGTCAAGATTTGATGAGAAACTGAATGTAAAGAAGTGATGTGAAAGAAAAGTTGATCCATATAGATGGAAGTGACAAACTGCCAGCTTTGTATGTTTATATCAGGTTTATATCTTTTAAATGCAAACTTAGTCACTGTTTTGGTGTGCACTAACTTATAGATATCCTAAAAAGTAACAATAATAATACTAACATCTAAAAAACTTTCATTTGATTTCATTGGGGGACCGTGATGAGTGTAGTTAGTGTAAAGAAATAATATAGTTAATTCAGCTTGCCACACAGTCATTGCTAATTTAACATATCTGTTGTTTTAATTGCAGGATACCATTGTCAGACGCTTTATCATGACTGATGGCGAGGGGAAAGAACACTTTCATTACTTGGAGAGAGAAGAGGTAAGAGTTCCCATTTCAGCCTTATACCGGGCGCCTGGCCCCTCTGAAGGGATCATTGATGAAGAGGGAAAAAGCAGCACATGGATCCCCGTCCATGAGAGCTCTCAGGCACGGGGGTCCGGGGACCGGGACCCTACCCCAGATTTGGTTTCCAATGAAGAGGAACAGCCCCTCTACCCATCGCTCGCAACCGTGGTGTTTTTCTGTATCAAACAGACCACTCGTCCACGGAGCTGGTGTCTCAAGATGGTTTGCAACCCATATCCTTTTCATCCGAGACTACCATTTAGGAGTGTGTGGTTTTTAATGATGTTGACGATCGAGGCGTTAATCATACACAATAATGGACTAGTTCCTGTTTTGTTTTTCTTGGACCTGACAGGACTTCAGTAACAATTAAGATCTGTAGGTGTATGTTGAATGGCTGGCTGGTTGCTGCGGCAGCTTGCAGCTTTCTGCCTGTATTTTGACAGGGAACTTCAATACATAAGAGCTGATTTCGTTCTCCCACCGGTGTAGGCTTCCCGAAGATGCGTCCTTTTGGCAGTGTTGCAATTAAGAGCACTATTTTATAAATAGCTTCATTAGCTGTAGGGGCGGCTCAAGCTCTCTGCTGAGGCTCTTCAGAAATTATGCACAAAATGCAGCATTGCACTTTGTAGATGTTACTTTATGATCTAGATAGATGAACTACAGTGTTTACAATTTCTAGTTTTCAGTGATGTACTGGCCTTATTTATGCACTGCAGTTTCCTCCATTTTGTGGCTTGCTTTTTGTTGCTTGGCCATAAAATGAATTACTCTTGGGCTGTAATCGTTTTCATATTAAATTTATGATGGCCGCATTGTGGTTTGAAGTGCATTATGTGTTTTATCACTTTTTGACTGACAGCTTTAAAGAGAGCAATTAGACCTATGATTAGTGTGTATGCACTTAATGGATTTGTTATCATGTGGTCCTGCATGGATATAGAAAGCACTTTATGGGATATTTGGAGGATGTGGAAAGCCTCACTGCAATTTGTATGTTTTCCTTGTACGTTTTGTTGGCTACTTTAATGCTTTTTCCATTAAAATCTTCTTTATGCAAGTTGTTTACATATTTCACGCTGGGGCTCTTTGCATATAATGCATATGAATGGCAGCTTGTGATGCTCAGATGTCACTTGGATTATTATAATCACCATTATAGGGTCTATGCTCAAATCATGCACTTCTTTGTGCAACATTAGAGAAGTGGCAAAATGCATTATTCTGCTGATTATTTTAACCAAATGTACTGAACAACTGAAATTGAAATGGTGAGTGAGTCAGTCATTTGTTGTCCATCAAAGCGCATATTTATAATTTGGGTCATTAGTATTCTTCTATCTTTCTATCTCTCATCTCTGCCTGCTAACTGAAAATTGATTTTCATCTGTCCTTGTTTTTGGGTCAGTTGGATATCTCCAGTGTTTCAACTGTGTACGAAGGCTGTAAATGAGCATGCTTGCTAAATCAACTATGTATCATCTTGATTTTGATTAGTCATACATGAGTTTCCCGCCCTCAGGCACGTGTTGCGAGGCCATAACACTTATTTTATGAGGTGACGATTAATCAGTATTCTGACATATTGCAGATATCATGTCAATGGCAAAACTGATTTTGTTTGTGTTGTCGTTTGGCACCGTTGCCAACTTCTATCCAAAATAGTCATTTGAAATTTTGCATTAATACTACATTATTCCTGTTGTGTGTACTACTTCTAATACCACATTTTCCACATAACTTTTAGAGAAGATTATTTTTGCACCTTTGCTCATTTTGATGGTTGCTTTTGCAGATATTTTGTCGATTATAAGCAATGATACTTTTACTTGAGTGATTTTTAGTACTCTTTCAACTACTGCATTTTAGACTGTCTATATGACGTCTTTCCATACAATGAAAGTCAGTTGGGTCCAAAACAAAGTGATTTTTGACCAACCTTTATTGTTTTTCAGAATTTCTTCTTTTGTGTTGCACAGAAGACAGACATTCATGCAGGTTTGGATTGATGTTTGGTTGTGTAAATGATATGCAAATAGCACCCCGCTTTGGTACACACTAGTGTTTATAAATTGACTTACCAATTCCAAATTCGGGTGAAACTAATTTTACAGTATACCATTGCTGTTAACCAACTCATCTAGGCCATTCAAGATGCAGGTAGAACACACAAAAAGATTACTTATATTTGATGGTTAACTAAGGATGACGGTTTCTTAAAAATGAATAAAAGTTAATCTACTTAAGAGGGAGGAATTCAGCTGCATCTTGGGTTTCCAGAGAATGAGTAATTAAACAGCAAATTTAAATTTTGGGGTGAACTATCCTTTTAAAGTCTGCTTGAACCAAAAGCTTTTATTTCAATATATTATTTACTTCCAATTGGGCGTAGCTAATAATATAGTCAAGAGAGAAGATCTGCCACTCCAAACGCAGAAGCAAATAGTCAGTTTTTGATTGATGATTACCAAAACAAACTTTTTTTCAGTGGATTAACTTGCACAGATGAATTGGTCATCTAAAGTAGCGGTTCTCAAACTAGGGGTCGCAGAATAATTCCAAGCGGTCGTGAGAGTGATTGAAAAATTGTGTAATTTCCTGTGATTATAATGTTGTTGTTTTTTTCAGTATTACAAGTGTTAGCTACAAACAAATATTTTAATATATTTTTAAAGATATTACTGATTAGGGTGTTTTAAAAAAAAGTTAATCGAACATCATCACTGTGCTCACTAGTTATCCCTACAGTGCGCATCTGAATGTGAAAACCACAACTGTAGAGATGGATAAATGTGCAATTCGCAAATCTAAAAATGTTAAATGGAAACTGTGGACAGATTGCCCGAGTCATTGGAGCTGTCTACTTCGTCTAAGCATCAGGGCGAGACCCCATCAGACCAAAGTAGAAAACGTATAGATATAGATATACGTATAGATATAGATTCACTTGCTCTACTGTCAAAAGTACACCCATACTATTTAAAGGTAAGCTAATGTATAGTAAATGTAGTTAAAATACCGCGAACAACTTAAAATAAGTTATTTTTATTGTTTGTATATGCTTTGGTAGTGGGGGGGGGGCATGAGTTCTTGACAATCTTACATTGGTGGTCACTGGCTTAAAAGTTTGAGAACCACTGATCTAAAGAACAAGAATGTGTTAGGAATACATATACCCATACCCATACATTCATGTCCTTAGGAATACATATACCCATACCCATACATTCATATACTTAGGAATACATATACCCATACCCATACATTCATATACTTAGGAATACATATACACATACCCATACATTCATATACTTAGGAATACATATACCCATAACCATACATT
>CAIGQQ010006950.1:519619-532274 GCA_903798035.1 Danio albolineatus
ATACCCATAACCATACATTCATATACTTAGGAATACATATACCCATACGCTCTCACATTCACGCGCTCATACAATACACTATTGGCAATTTTAGTTTATTCAATTCACCTATAGCCCATTCATTCATTTTCTTTTCGGCTTAGTCCCCTAATCTGGGGTCTCCACAGCGGAATGAACCGCTAACTTATCCAGCAGCGGATGCCCTTCCAGGCATCTCTGGGAAACATCCATACACACTCATTCACACACATACAGTACGGACAATTTAGCCTACCCAATTCACCTGTACCACATGTCTTTGGACTGTGGGGGAAACCGGAGCACCCGGAAGAAACCCACGTGAACGCAGGGAGAACATGCAAACTCCACACAGAAACGCCTACTGGCCCAGCCGAGGCTCGAACCAGTGACTTTCTTGCTGTGAGGCGACAGGTCGCCCAAGAATGTGCACTAGCAAAATAAAAATTGTAATTTTTGATTTCACACAAACTTTAAGATGTGCTGTGATTGTAATTAGGAAAAACAGGACCTGTATTAATTTCACGAGCTTTGTTCTGGATTTTAAATATTCACATATTATACTCCGTTCAAAGAAACACAAAAGATGTCTGTCCATTTAATTTTCTCTATAATCAGGAAATGTTTTCTTCTGCTCCAGCGCAAAACAAGCTTGTGCTGCAGCAGGTTTTATCTTTTTCTGCATCTTCTCACCATTAAAAGGAAGCTTGTGTTTATGCTGTGGATCGCTTGGTTTGACGGTGAAGCTCAGCATTGTGGGATAGGTCATGGGTTGTGCATCACAGAGAAACAAAGAAAGTCTGTGCTGGCAGAGAAAGGGTGAGAGACGGAGAGAAAACAAAGAGAAAGTGAGATTGCATGTTCTTGTTTTTGAAACCCCACTCAGGGCACACCGCAGACAGGAACAAGTGCACTTATAGCTGCAAGTTATAAACCTACGATACCTTCTGATTTAGGACGGTCATGTTGCATCTGCATTGTGTTTAAAGGATGAAATGAAAGAGGACGTTTGGAGATGCGATCCTGTGTCGGATGAAGGCAGTGATGCTGATGGGAATCGTTGCTTGCGTAACCTCTAGTCTTTGAATGTAGCTATATAGGAGAAGAAACTGAATGATTTATAGGTCTTGGGCATATGGAGCAGAGGAGTCAGTCACAGCCAAAGCATGCTGATTAGATGAGCGTTTGAGGATTAATATCAGTTCAGCTGGATTTCTGTATATCCTTAGGCCCCGCAGCTCGTGTTTAGTGTTTAGAGCAATGGCGTGGAACTAACAAGGCATGTACAAATCTGCTGTCGCCGTCGTCTTGCAGTTTTATGACTTCAAATGTACAGAAGCAAGGCCCCTGTGCCTTTAAAGGACATCCTGTGCACATGACGCAAATTTATGAACAGTTTCAGGTCTGCAGCACATGCATGCTTCATGGGTCAGGTCACGACTGTAAACACTAATGCATGTTTAAACTTTCATACTGATCCACAGGGGTGGTAAAAGCTCTGGATGGCGTTTTTATTACGCCGTGTGTTTGCATCTAGATAATGATAATCGGTCTCAGGCTTAACAATGACAGAACAACATCTATTCGTGCCAAAGCCAACGAGGGGTGACGATCTTGATGTGTAGTTTAGACTGCACTTCTAGATTACAAATGATACAGCAGGTGGCAGCCTGTTCCCCGAAAGCAATTTGGACAGGTTTCATGTGCTGGGGATGGGATGGCTGATTTTGTAGCTTCCGACTGCTGTTAAAATGCTGGAACATCAGTCTCTTGAGTGATTTATTTAAAAACAGAGACGTTCAGCGTGTGTGTGAGAAGACATGTATCTTAGCAACAGCTTTCTCTATTGATATGTGCGCAGAATTTGAATCAAAGTAAAATACTGAACAGTGCCAGTCAGTGCTTATCATTTCAGACAAAAGCTGATTATTAAAACTGTTGGTTTTTAACCATATTGATGATGAGAATATAGGGAAAATGCATATTAAAGATATTTGAATAATCACCCTTAACCTGTTCAAAACATATTTCATTCTTCTGTTGAACATAAAATGAGATATTTTGAAGAAAGCTGAAACAGATAGTATTTGTGTTTCCTGCTATGGAGGTTAATGGTTACTGCTTTTCAGCTTTCTTCAAATGTTTTTTTATTTTTTATTTTGTGATCAACATAATAAAGAATCTCAAAGATCTTGAACCACTCGAAGGTAAGCAGTATTTTTAGAATTGAGTAAAAAAATTATAATAAATAAATGATAATAAAAATGCTGAAAATATTTTGAAATCATGGTACTGATTTGTAGCTGGATATTTTTACAGATTTTTTTTTTAAATGATCCATGTCATATGTTAGTAAGAATGAACAAGTTTCCTTGTAGAATTAACTGTTGTTGTAACAACATGTTGCATAAGGTTCACACAATATCCTACACAGTCTCGGAAACTACGGCTTTGATAGTAAGAACAAGCCTTTGCCAAATGATATTATTAGGTCTTTAAAATCATGGAAACTTACCTGCTTTTCAGTAAACCATGGAGTTACATATGCATTTTCAAATAATTTAGTAGATGAGGACTGACAGATAAGGATAATAGACATAAAGCAACATCAAAAAGAAAATAACCAAGGAGCAAATAAGTAGATTGAAGTGAATTAGATGTTAATTGCATTCTGTTTATCTCCAATGTAGCTGCTTTTCAGCCAGAAATAATAATCAGAGAAATGTATAAGTTTGATGAGATCCCTCGCTTTACAGTTTTCCAATCATAATTAAATATTAAAAGTCTATGAAAATAAAGTATTTTAAAATCCCTACAATTCACATAGGCATGCTTTTCGTTGTGTATTTCAATGTAAATTGTATGTTTATGTTGAGGATATTTTATATAGTAATATATAACAAATCTTACAATAAGGTGCCATTTTATTGTTAGCATTTACTAAAATGAACAAACATGTTTATGTGAACTTTTCAGCTATAATGTCACGCGACAAGAGGCATGTTGGCTTCAAATCACAAACATTGAAGCAGGTTTCAAAGTACAAATTTCTAGAAATTACTACCTTGATCTTCTCCATGTAAACAACAAAAGCAAGATTTTTGCTACATGTTGACAGTTTTGTGGTCTGACTGCCAAATGTTTTAAACGGCAAAATAATTCTTCCTTTTTCCTTTTCTATTATTAGTACATTGTTGTTTAGTAAACAAATGATAGATATCAAGGTAACAAAGCAGTTCATTTATGACAGTCCTCTAAAGTCAATTATGCCTCATAGTAAGAAGGTTGCTGGTTTGAGCCTCAGCTGGTTCAGTTGGCGTTTCTGTGTGCAGTTTGCATGTTCTCTGCATATTTCACGTGGGTTTCCTTCAGGTGCAAAGTCCAAAGACATGTGGTATTGTATAGGTGAATTGGCTAAGCTAAATTGTCTGTAGTGTATGAGTGTGTATGGATGTTTCCCAGTGATGAGATGTGGCTGGAAGAGCATCCACTGCGTAAAACGAACTGGATAATTTGGGGCTAAGCCGAAAAGAAAATGAATGAATGAATGAAGTAACATGCCATAATTAATATTCATGAGCCAAGCTTATAGGTTAGAATATATGACTATTAATATGCATTCCTGTTGACTGTGGAATATCAATAGAGTATTTAAAAGCCTATTGAATATTTCATTAACATGTTTGTAAGTTAGCTTGCAGCGCTGGGCCAACAGGTCCCACTACAAGACAAAATCCTCTCTACTCAATCAGTCACCAGCAGCCAATGTATATCCTACATGTCACAGTCTCCAAGGTGTTGTTGATCTCAGCGGGTTATTGATTTGGTCATGTAAGGTGTGGTGCAATAGACTCGTGTGATTTATTCTCAACAGACGGTTATAAACAAAAGACAGAGAAGCAAAGGGCATAATTGAAAAAAAAACTAAGTGGCAATCGATTTTAAAAGCTGCCATGGACGAGTCCCTCTGGCGAACCTCAAATCCACCTGGCTCTGTGAAGTGTTTATATGAGGTGGGAACTGAAAGGATGGTATTTGAGTGGCTGGTGGGAGGTGACTATTTAGGTCGGATTGGACCTCCCTGGAGAGTGACGTCCAGCTGGGACCCGCTGCATTTGAGGGAGATGGATGTATCCTAGCCTCATAAGAGGGCCCACAGTGGCATGGAAAAAACCTTTGCATCCGTGAAACTGGAGAGCGGGTCTTAAAATGCAAGCAAAATGGTCTTGTCCTCAATAGGGCTGCTACGTTTTGTTGTCTGACAGCTCGTGTCTGTATTCGAGTCTACCGTAAGTCTTGCTTATAATGCCAGCTGTGACAGAAACCACTTCAGAAGCATCCGTTTCCATATCTCGCCATGCTGTTGAGCCTGGTTCCCCTCTTGACTGAAATGTTTAGCTATTGTGTTGATTCAGCTGCCATCTCACACTTTGAATTTAGACCCCCCACACACACACTCGAATGACAGTGTGTCAAAAGCTGCTGATCAGGTGTTGCTTTGTGTGTTGATTCATTTGCATTGAGAGTGACAACTGGATGCGGGGAAGGACAAGGCTTGGTTGATGGAAGATGATAATAAAGCATTGCTTTATGGTTCTAGTTTAGCAGATGTTTAGTGGGTTCATTCCTTAAAAAAGGCTGAGAGTTTTGTTGTCACATTTGACCCTTTGTTGACCTTTGAATTTCTGTAACGATCTTGACAAATGTTTTTTTATTCGAAAGATGAAGTATTTTGGTGTCAAACAAAAATAATACATTCTTAAATATGTTTTTATAGACAATAGGAATCTACATAATAGCGAGTTGCATTCTGCCAGGGCAGCAGGGTTGCTCAGTGGACACTATCACCTCACAGCTAGAAGGTCGCTGGTTCGAGTCCTGGCTGGGCCATTTGACATTTCTGTGTGCAGTTTGCATGTTCTCCCCTTGTTCATGTGGGTTTTCTCCAGGTGCACCGGTTTCCCCCACACTCAACAGATATGCGCTATAGGGGAATTGGATGAACTAAATTGTCTGTAGTGTATGAGCGTGTGTGTGAATGAGAGTGTATCAAATCAAATCAAATCAAATCACTTTTATTGTTACATCATCAGCAGCACGTGTGCTATGATGAGTGAAAAGCTTAGGTGCTGGCTCCAGACAGTGCAAAATACAGACAGTGCAAATACAAGACAATGCAGATACAACGACAGTGCACAAATACAGACAGTGCAAAATACACACAGTGTAAAAATACAACATGCAACAAAATACTCCCAAAGGGAAACAAAACAATGTACAATTGCAATGTTGACAGCAATACGTAAGACGATGAATATGTGAATAGGTATACCCGTAGTTGTAGGCAGTATTGTTATAGGGCAGTATAAGTGTTTCCCAGTACTGGATTGTTGCTGGAAGCGCATATGCTGCATAAAACCAAAGATTATAGAATACACAAGACATGTCACTCTTATAGTTTTGAATGGGGGAAAGTGCAATGCTCAATATGGCGAATGAAGCCTTGCCTACTAGTACAGGAGCCAATCAGCAATTGCTTTGGAATCTCAGCAAATACTTGCTTCACAGACACAAGAAATAAACCCACATAAAGCTTGAAATCTGTACTTTTAAATGAACCAAGTGCACTTGAAAACAAAAGTTTTTTGGTTTTGTAATCTGTATAAAACGAATGTGAGGTACAGTCTGTCCTGTCAAACGCACATCATATGACAGCAGCAACTACTCAAAGGCCTACAGACTTGTAAACAAGAGTCGCTGTCATTTTTGAAGGAGATTAGCCATCAAGACCAAGTTGTGGATTACTTCAGAAGAGCAGCGCAATCTGACGATCATTATCCAGAGGATGATAATATGTAACATGGCTATAAATGAGGTTGATGTCGTAATTTTGTTTCTTTCGAGTGCGCATGTGCATTAGCTTGGGCAACCTGAAAAAATGATTTTGTTTGATTTGGACATTGAGAAACGAAACTTATGAGACAGCTGTTGATTAAGTTTATTGGTGTTTCCGAATATGTAATGTAATTGTAATCATGGCAAACAATTTTGAAGAACTTGATGTTCCCCCATATGACACTACTGTATAAACCTATAGTAATCAATGCATTGAACTGCAATGACCTGTTCCTATTCTCTATATGTTTTGGAATCGCATTGAATGCCAATTAATCTGCTACCATATATTGTGAGTTCAAGTAGAAGAGGCTGAAAAGCACTATGCTGATGTTTCCTGTTGTAATGAAATATTTCTGTTATATCTGATAGAATTTCCTTTGGCCTTATTCAGAAATGAAATTAGTAATGATTACTGTGCTGGGAAGCAATGTTTTGCTTGTACGTACAGCATATTGGTTTTGTTCAAATTTGCGCCATTTCATCTAGCTGTATTTGCACCAAAGGCCTGTATTTCCACCTAGAATTAACCTGCAGTTAAAGCCTGCATGAAATCAAATTCGCAATGTTTATTGTGCTCGCTCACAATGCTATTCTTAAGGTAAACAATTAATCGATGCAAGTTAATCCAGTGAAAAAACAAGTTTGTTTTCAGTCCTTTAGTTGAGGGCTTCCATAGCAACTTTATATTAATATTCTTAACCATGCCCTATTATTGTTAGTTACTCTGGCCTCTACTCAATATTCAGTTCCAGTTTAATTACATCACTAGACTGAAATAAATGTCCCAGCAACTTCTGGTTCATGCAGAGTTTAAGCATAAACTGATTGAGCATAAGCTGCTTAAGTCTAGTCTTAAAAAAATCACCAGTTTTTCTTTGAGACTAGCTGCAAATCTTTTTTTTAAAATCAGTTACCATAATGGGTGACACTTTACAATAATGTTTCATTAGTTCATTTTATTTAATTAATTAATTTAAATTTATTTATAATTTATTTAATAAGTTTATCGTTAGTTCATGTTAACTCGCAGTGCATTAACTAATGTTAACAAGCATGGATCTTTAGTAATGCACGTTGAACGTTGTTGAACGTTGATTAATAAATGCTGTACAAGCATTGTTCATGGTAAGTTCTTGTAATAAATACATTAACATAAACTGATGGTTGCTCTAAAAGGTTGCTCTAATTGAGTTCAAAAGCAAGACTCATTATCCCTTGGCAAATTGCTAGTTGTTCACACCAAGACAGAGTGTTAACTGGCCCCTGATCAGGTTAATCGAGACACATTACCACTTCCACTTTGTATTAACATGCTTTCAGAATTGTCTCCTGTGACCACTTGTGTTTATATTTCGTTAAGACCCTTCTTTCTTCAAGATCACTTTTGCCGAAGTACTCTTTGTAATGCACAAGCAGGGCAGAGGAATAACGAAATACATGTAACAGTGTTACTTATTTAAAAACAAAGACAATATATGAGTATTTTATTATACACACATTTTAAGTTGGTAATTGTACACATCCGATTACCCAGTGATTACCCAGAGTTTTGATGTCATTTATTCATTTTATATTTAAGTAAACATAGTGATTTTGGTCACACTTTATTTTGATGGTCAATTTGTTGAATTTAAGTCACATCGCAACTAATTCTCATTATTGTAAGTAGACAGTTAGATTGGGGTTAGGGTTGGGGTTAAGGGTAGGGTTAGTGTAAGTTGACATGTACTTGCAAAGTTTCTTATAGTCAGTGAAATGTCTGTTGAATGTCAGTATCAAGATATTAAGCAGACAGTCTACTAATACTCAAATGGACCATCGAAATAAAGTGTTACCGTGATTTTAACCAATAAAAACTGCACACTGTCTATCCATTAAACCAACTTTGTTTTGTTTTTATTGTTGAACGTAAAATAAGACATTTTGAATAATGTCTCATTAATGATGTTCATTTGGTCATTCATATTACGGATAAATGCAATTTAAACATTTCTCAAGCTATCTATTTTTGGATAGGTGAAGGTTGGGGAATAATGATGGAATCGTAATTTTGAAATCTCCTTTTAAAATAAGTCATGTTTAAAATAAATGCATTTTTCCCCACACATTTTAGAAATAGCTGGGATTGATTTTGCAGTCAAATACAAAACTATGAATAATGTTCTTTGCTGGGCACCATTCCCCACATCTTCACACCTGCCACAGCCCATGCTGTTTTATGTGAGCTACAGCTCCTGCCTGGCTGTCAATCATGAGAGTTTGTGCACTGCATTCTCTGTGTGCGATGAAAGCAGAAACTGATGAATAAATAAAAAACTGCATAGCAAAAAAACTGGTGCTAACGGCAAGGTCTTTGTCCGCCACACTGAGGTTGTCATGGCAATGTGGACCATTAGTTTATATGGGGGCTTATGAGGCATGTTTTCAGCACAGCAGCTTTTTTTGCTGCATGACAGCAAAGCATCATCCGTTCTGTATTTAAATCCATCTAAAACAGAGCATTTTGTGCAATGCCACATTGATACATAAAATTCAGGAAATCCCATAACAGCTAAAGTTACACACAGTAAACGTAAACCTAGTTAGATTGGTGTGCGCTGGAAATGAAGTATTGGGTAGTTTGGTGTAAGGTAAGAGGGGAGGTGCCTGTGGGCGGCACTTTGGGCTTTCACTGCATTATAGTATGAGGGGATTTCTCTGAGGAGAAGCTCTTACTAGGAACTACCTGGTTGCCAGGCAACAGTGGAGCTCATGCCTCACACTTCAAGAGAAAGTACAGCACCCCTTTATGCCGAAAGCACAGGCTTTGCTGAGTCAATATCATACATTATTAATGACCAAGGTTATGAGATGGTTTGGAGAGGGGGCAAAGGGGAATTGGGGTGGGAGAGGAGAGGATGAAAAATGAAAGTTCCATTTGGACCAATTTATTTCTGCCGTGTTCATTTGTGTCAGTCAAACAAACAATAAAGTGGCGTAGAGGACTGAAGGGCTTAGAAAAGGGCCCTAGAGTGGTCTTCAGTAGCTCAATTTCATAGTTGATTTGATACAAGTAGAAGTTGTTAGATATTCGGCCACCAAATGTTTTAGGTATTTAATATTAATTTTCTTTATAGAGATTTCAGTTAGTTCATAATCAGAAGTTACAAAACATTCCAGCCAGCTCTGTGATTAATTAAACCGTTCATTTGACAAATGTTGGTTTGCAACAAAAGGTGTTTGGAAAAAAAATGAGCAAACAATTCAAAAATATTTAATCCAAATAGTTAATCCATAAATGAAATGTACCCACTTTTTACTTTGTGAATTCATGTTTTTCTTCTGTTGAACACAACCGAACCAAGCAGTTGATGATAACTGTTCACTTTTAAAGTAAAAATGCAATGGAAGTCAATTACTACAGTCAACTGTTTGATTATCAACATCCATCAAGTCATGTTTTTGTGTGTTCAACAGAAGAAAAAAAAAAACAATTGGAGGACGAGTATATGATGACAAAATGTTCATTTTTGGCTGAACTTGAACTTTTTAAATCCCCACCTATGGACAGTTGGATGGAGCTGGTTTTGTAAAAGTATCCGCTTTTGTTAAGTCATGACATATGGAATAATGTTTCGGGTCAAATCGCCTACTCATTTGAATAAAGAAAATATTCATTCATGACCACTTTTTCGTCATATCACATATTGAAGAGAATTTTACATAAAATCATGGTGTACAAAACACTCTCTGGACTTGCTGCATCACAGACACCAATATTTTAACAATTTATAAAAATGTAATCAATTTCTGGCCATCAGATCCTATACATGGATATAAATATTGCGATGGTGATTTTCAAATATACTACATCGCTTAGTAAACATTTATTAATACCATTCTAAAGTTCACACATGGATATGCTTAGCATTTATAGCAGGTTTGGCATGCTGTCCCGGAAGAGAACCCTGAGCTCGGAAATACAGTACTTGAGCCCAAGGCTTCCGCTCAGTCAATAAGCATATAAGGGGATCCGAGATCAGGTAGGTCTCGAGAGATCCCTCTTAGAAAAGAGAGGAAAAGGAGGAGATGGGGTGGAAGGGGGATTCTTCCAAAACGAAGATTGAGCAGTTGGAAGAAAACGATCCATTTATAGTAAGCTTGGATCACTCTGATTGAATTATTACTGATTACAGATGAGCAGCCAGGCGTGCTTAATCATATCACGTGCTCCTCTTGAAATTAGTTTATAAAACTTCACTTGTTAAGTCTCCCTATACAGTTTGATAGAGTGCTTGTACCTGGAAACTGCTTCACGTGAAGTCACACTTAACAAGCGGATATTCATTATTGAAAATTATAACATACATTGGCCACTCTCAGACATCATTGTGGTTAAATTAAAAGTGTAAGTGATAGCATTTTGGGCTGACAGAAAGGTCTCAGCTTTCCACTTCTTCCTAATTAACTAATGAATTCAAAGTTTTTTGTTACCCTCATATTTCACCTGTAACACAGTAATCATACTGATTGGCTATGGATAGCAAATTGGCCAGTTCATACAGTAATGAACATTTTGCTTTATATTTTTGATATTTTTCTACCTATTTTATATAAGACAATGAATAATTTTCCCTGTGGTTAGTTAGCACTGTTTCAATTATTATTTTTGGGGAGGAATATATTACTAAATAATCTCAAAGCTCTCATAGAGCTTTCTTGAAATAATCATACATTATTGTTAAAAATCTGATTCACTGGTGAAAGTGAGGGGGATTTCTTACATCTGGAACTGACTGTTACTCTATAGTTAGCCTGTCTGACATTTTGAAGCTTTAGCTCAGTGCTTATACATAGAAGTAGCTTCCAGAATCTGGATTAATTACCAATAAGCCACAGATGAAGTGGTCATTGAGCTAGAAAATCTTCTGTGACCTTTAGCAAAGCTCTTGACCCAAGAGTACTCCAGGCAGAAGGTCTTGACAGCATCTTGAAAACGAATTTCAGCTGCTATTTAGTAAATGTAGATTTGCTATTTGTTTTTTTTAGTGCCTCTGCTATCCAAAGTGTTGTTTTAGTGCAACATATACTTGTTTTGCCCTAGTAACTTAAGCGAGCTAGTTCAGCGAAGCGAATCCGACATTTAGCTAGAAATCTGTGTAGTTTGGCCTGCGGTTATGAAAAAGTAAAGCACTTATGCAGGGTAGGCAGCCCCACAGAGAGACTTGTGATGGCTGGCATTTTGTGGTAACTCAATGGCGTTTAAATTGCCATTTAAAAGCGCATTAGCTAATGTCAATGATGTAATGAAAAAAATGTTGATACTCATTAGCCTTCCCACTAGGCCAGATGGAGCTGTATTATTACTGTATAAAAGAGCTCACAATTGCCAGCTCGGTCTACCATGATCCACTTGCATATGATAAAAAGCTTTTTTTTTTCGAAATGTTCCCAAAAACAACCAGCTATCAGACAATAAATGGCTTATTTTAGCTGAAGTGGCTTGCAACTTGCTGATAGCGATATGTTTGAAGAGGCAGATGCTGTCGTCTTATCTGTGAAAGTGGTTTGCTAAGAGCTGTGCTAATGTTTTGGGTAGCCATGGGGTGCAGCTACATGCCACAGAGCATATATTAGCTTATCTGACAAGACGCCTACACTATATGCCCTGATCCTGTTTGTTCCAGGATGTCGGTCCATTGCTAACACGTGGTGTCTTGACCGTGTGTCGTCCATCTTTTTGTTTAGCACCAAAGTTAATGATCTGTCTTTAAATGCAAGAGGGAAGGCTTCACTATTTCTGTTTTGCCCTTAACACTGTGTATCTCAGTTTGTTGTGCTTTAAGGCTATCACATTCTTTGCTGCATTGTAGTTCAGAAAACGGTTAAGAAATTTATGTGAATAACAAGTAAGAAATAACTGATTACAGGGCATTGAATTGAATTTGGAACAATAATGCACACCTGAGGTGGAGACCAAAGTATAAGTAAAGAATAATTGATGATGGGCCATTGAATTATAACATCACAAAAAAAGGCTTTTCTTACTTAGAATTTTTGTCTTGTTTCTAGCCTAAATATCCTAGGGGCCTCACGGTGGCACAGTGGGTAGCACAATCGCCACTGCTGGTTCGAGCCTTGGCTGGGTCTGTTGGCATTTCAGTGTGAAGTTTGCATGTTCTATCCCTGTTGGTGTGGGTTTCTCCCACAAGTCCAAAGACATGCAGTACAGGTGAAATGGGTTGGCTAAATTGTCCGTAGTGTATGTGTGTGAATGAGTGTGTATGGATGTTTCCCAGAGATGGGTTGTAGCTGGAAGGGCATGTGCTGCATAAAACATATGCTTGAAAAGTTGGGGGTTCATTCCACTGGGGCGACCCCGGGTTAATAAAAGGACTAAGCCGAAAAGAAAATGAATGAATGAATGAATGAATGAATATCTAAGCTAATCTGCCAACACTGTAAACTAAATTAAAATGATTTTCCTTACCCCAATGGCAGATTACTTAGCATGTTTTAAGGAAAAACTCCCTTAATTGTAACATTGTATTTCTGAAAACAATACAATATGTTTTGTTTGTCTAAAATTGCTTTTTGATTTGAGATTTTTTTTAGATATTTAGACTAGAAACAAGACAAAAACTCTAGTAAGAAAAGCACAAGGTGGTGACGCTTTGTGATAATAATAAATAACAATTTTGCATAATTACATTTCTTTCTTTCTTTCTTTCTTTCTTTCTTTCTTTCTTTCTTTCTTTCT
>CAIGQQ010006950.1:552259-586637 GCA_903798035.1 Danio albolineatus
CTAACAACACAGCAGACCCGAGTTCAATCCCCGCTCTGACCATTACAATTCGATAGAGTAGTCCACTGCATTCCAACAAAATGGTAAAACGGCCTATAATCTAATTGGTATGAAACCCCTTTAACCTTATTATAACACTAAATACTGATACATGTTGGTTTGCACTGATAAAATAAATAGGCTATAGTTTGAACTGTTTGAAATATAGTTTGAAGGTGCAAGTCCTCATTCTCTGGAAGTACATGAAAAGTGGATTTGCTTTCATAATTTAGAAAACAACAACAAGATCCAAACTTTTCCAAGCCTCAACTACAACTAAAGTAGTGTTTGAATGTAAAAAATAGACATTGTTTGCAAACAGCCAGTGAATCTGTTATACTTACATAGGTTTGCATAGGATGAATGGCTGGAATCACTCATTTCATGCAATTTCGAAGTCGCCTTTTCTTTTAGGCACCAAAAACTTTGCCCTTTCAACCTTTGCAGACTTTTCACATTCTCAGACATCTACATTGCACAAAAATTCATACAGTCATATATAAAAAGGTCAAACTCACCTCATGCATTTAAGCGTCAGCTACTTTTCCCCCATGTCCTTTGAATATGTGTGCTTCTGCTGCCTAGCAGCTTTCTGATAACAATAACATCATTATCAAAACATAGATTGTAGTATCAATCGTGTCTTTGAAATAGCTTAATTCTTATAATAGAATGAGAATAAAGACTATGGCAATTTTTTGAGAGAATGCTTTAGCCATGCAGTACAGAATACAGTTTCTATACTTGCAGATATCACAAAAAATAATATCCTAAAAAAGCATTATTGGGGCACTCATAGACTTTTTTTCTTGCGTGAGAGGCTTCAATCACAAATATATGTGTTTTGATCCATCAAGTGAGTCTTGACGATCTGCAGTGACGCGCTCTTGGAGTCCTGTCAATAGGGTAATCAGAAAAACACAGCCTGGGGAAGCCCTGTCCATTTGAATGCAGGACTGTGTCTGTCTTTGCTTTGAGCTGCAGGATATGACACCCATGAGTCTTGGCCTCTGTCATAAGAAAGAATGTGACAAAACACAGACCACTGAACATGCCACATAGTTAGAGCTAATGCTTTACTTCTTCGGTGTCTGAAGGGGGAAATCAAATCACAATCTTGTCCGTTGCTGTCAAATAAAGGATGACAAACCATATTATCAATTAGCAACAGGGTTAAGCAGTTTGTAAAATGTAATCAATGTCAATTAGGATTTGTGTTGCCAAGTGTGACGTGTGGCTGGAATATTGTTCAATCTTGTACGTTTGTTTTTACAGTAAATAAATAAATATACTTTTGACTTTCAGCTAGTTGCTATGTTTAGGTGTTTAGCCTTAGTTTGCTTAGTCTTAGTTATATAAATCTGAAGAAATATAAAAATTCTCTAGTAAAAATAGTAATAAAATGTGTGTTTGTGAATGCTATTTGTAGTTGTGATATATAGATATCTATGCTGTTTGTTTATTTATATGATTTTTTCGTTTAGTTTAAAGTTTAGTTTGTCAGGGTTCTTTGCGTGTCGTGATTTTCCCTGTGTTGTTGTGTTCCATGTGTTTCCTTTGTTCTGTTTTCCACATTTTATTAGTGTTCAACGTTTCCACCTGTGTCTCACCCCTGTATGTAATCAGTTTAATCATGGCCTGTGTATTTAATGCTGCTGTCTCACTAATGTTTGAACGTGCAATTCTGTTGTATGGTGCTGCGAATAGGAGAAGGATTAAACAAGATGATTAGACATTAAAAAAAAGCGAACGATTGTTCCATATTTAAAATTTCTGTGCAGAGAGGTCTTGTTTTGATCTTCCATTGGTCTCACGCAATCACATGATGCGATTTCGCAGGTCAGAGTTCACCAAGCTTGAACTTTTCAACGCAGCGAACTGCGAAACTTGTCGCATGAGTTCTGCCGCATTTGCATGTGTATGAATGGAAGTCTATGGGGGGAAAAGTCCAGTGTGACCGCAGCTTTAGTCCTGTGTTTTGGTCAGTTCAGTGTCTGGTATTATACGTCTTCTATCTTGTTGTCCTTGATGTGATTCCTATGAGTGAGTTTTCAGTTTGTAAATAATGTCTTTTGATAATTCCTGTGCCTTTGTGACAGAGCCAGTCAGGACAACATGACAATGAATAATGCATTTCTGTTGGAACCGATGTCTAAAATGTTTGTGTTCATGTACTTACTCAGCATGGTGTCGTATGACATAGTTACTTTATACTTTACTATTACTTTTTAACATTTTACTTTAACAAACTAAACATGACAAATAGCAAACATAAATTTTATTTTAGTTTATATAAATACATAGTTTTAGGGGGCGTTTTTTTTTTCTCTTCTCCTTTTTTTTAAGCCATCTTTGATCAGCCCTGATTTAAAAACATAACAATACAAATCTGAAGACATTTTATTTGAATTTTATAGTTGATATATATTCCGTAAGTAGCAATACAGAGAGTTTAAATAATGTGGTGCAGATCCGTATTAATAGTTTAGATTAATTTACTAAATTATGTTTATTAACATGTTTTTACTGATTTATTTATTTATTTATGCTGATTTATCAGTTATACTTTAAACAAATGTTAATTTTTTGGTTGCAGATAAAAGATGCACTCTTTTTATTGCATTTTTTAAAGTAAATGTGCTTGAAAATTTATCTGAAAATTAAATATAACAATATTATAAAGATAAAATTACAGTATTCACATCAGTAGCCCAATAAAAATAAATTAAAAGCAAATTAAATCTACAAAATTAGATTACATGTGGAGTAGATTGTAATCACATGATATCTGAATATCACTTTACCTCTTTATCTTGTTATTGCTCACATATGCATAAAATGGATCGTGTCTGACAACGAATAATGCATTTCTAACGCAATCAATGACTAAAATGTTTGTGTTCATGTGATGTGCATTTACTCAGCATGGTGTCATATGACCACCATATTGTCCAGTGTAACATAAATAAATCAAAAATTGCTGAGAGAGTCTTTTAACTAATCATAAACACTTTTAGCACTTCAGCGCTGTGGTGAAACAAGTTTACAACGTATTGCAAGCTTCAAAGTAAAAGAAGGAGATGACAGAGATGCTGACAAGCTCAGCGTGAAGATGGATTTCGTCTACTCTGACTTTTAAGTCTTTACCTCATCAGCATTCTGACAGAGTTAATAATATCAGCGTTTGCCAGGCTTTCTTTTTTGGCGTTGTGAGACAGCTTAAAGTGTAAGGCAAGATGTTGCAGGTGAAAAGGGCAAAAACACAACCAATCTAGTTATCATGATGCTTCACCAGTTATCACTAGTTATGTATCATCACTAGCTATCATGATACTTCACCAGTTGATTACATTAATAATTGCTAACTGAATTACAAACTTTTTTATAATGCAAGTTTTCTAAAATATTATATTTAAATGCACAAATAAAGCTATGTTTCATTAAATATGCACTAATTTGCATATAATTCTGGCACAGAAATCTTAACATTGTATGAGGCCTGCTTATTTTGAGAAAACAACTTTTTAAAGGGGACCTAATATGCAAAAATCACTAGTATAAGAGGTATAACACAGTTGTATGGCAACAGTCTGTGAATATAACCAGCTTTTAATGCTAAAAATTAATGCATTTTATTTTTTATAATCACACTTGATAAAAACAGACTGCAGAATCGCTTTGGTTGACATTCTCCCTTTAAACGTGTCATCAGAAGGGGAAAGCCTTGCCCATTAGTGACGATCTCTCCCTCATTAATATAGTCGCCTTATTCTCCATATACAAGCAGGCGGAGCCATTTTAATCTTTTTGACTCGAGACTTCTGGTCTCATACACTTCCATTCATTGTTAGACATTAGAAAGAGCTTGTTACTCTGCTTGATGTTGCAAACTGATATTTTCTTATTATGTTAGTCTACTTTGTCTGTGCATTCGTGCAAACACTTGTTTGTGGAGCTAGTAGCTTGAATGTTTTCTGCCGTTTATTATTCCTAGTCATTTCCCCCATAGGCAACTGAATCGGATGTTCTAAAACAATCTCAAAAATGAGCATAGTCTTGTATTTGAATCTGTCTCTATGCTGAGACATAGGAATTTGTATCTCTGCCCTCTTTTGAAAAGAGGGCTGGGAGCACAATCTCATTTGAATTTAAAGCGACAGTAACCAAAACAGCACAATTTGGTTCAAAGCAGGCCAAAAACATTTTTAAAACATTATTATTTTAATCTGAATCTTCACACACACACTCTAGAAACATTAGAGACATATTTGACATCTTGTAAAAAAGGGGGTAACACTTTATTTTGATGGTCCATTTGAGTATTAGTAGACTGTCTACTTAATATCTGTTGATACTGACATTCAACAGACATTTAACTGACTATAAGAAACTTTGAAAGTACATGTCAACTTATACTACCCCTAACCCCAACCCTAACCCCAACCTAACAATCTACTTATAATCTAATGAGAATTAGTTGCAATTTAACTTAAATTCAACAAACAGACCATCAAAATAAAGTGTGACCAAAAAGGGTATTATAGGTCCCCTTTAAAATATGTGTAGTAATTGAAATTTACAGGCAACAATTCATAAAGTGTGACAACTTAAAGAACTATTAGAATGTTTTCCTTACATTATACTGAAGTAATACTTCTTGAAAAAAGCCCTAAATCCCCAAATTGTCTGTTGCATAAAAAATAAACCAAAACAAATTTTCAATTGCAGTTTCTCTTTTAACATCATGACAAATTATGTAATGATGTTCTAATGGACTGTCATCTCTCTCCAGTCCACAGTGAAAAACTGCTATATACTGTATGAACACACACACTTAAACTCGCCAACAGCATCTTCCAGTCATGACGCATTCATGTCCAGCATGTACCGATATTATTTGACAGACTAGGCCATGAGAGAAGTACAAGCTTAGTGCTGTAATCACAGAGCCGTATCGCAGTCACATTCTCACCTCCATGTTTTTCATATTAGCACGTCATATTGCTGCTTTGGTGCAATGAACTAATAACCCGAGATAAAGAGGCTGGGTAAGGAGACAGAGATGAAAGGCATCTATGATGTACTGGAGGCTGTTTGAGCACAAATATTTGATAAAGGCCATAAGTTATTTATTAACCATGTTTCATGGCTCTTCGGAACCCACATCATGATTCTGAGGCTCATTAAAGCAGGGTTGTGCAGCAGTAGATTGACGGTGGAGATGTCAGATAGTCCACCCACAGGAGCAAAGCCCAGACTCAGTGCAGTTTGACATGCCTCCTTCTTTTTCTGTCATTTGCATACATCACTTTCTCAGCCTGAGGGTGTGTTCTGACATAGGGTACATCACACAGTACATTTTTATTTTATTTTATTTTATTTTATTTTATTTTATTTTATTTTATTTTATTTTATTTTATTTTATTTTATTTTATTTTATTTTATTTTATTTTATTTTATTTTATTTTATTTTATTTTATTTTATTTTATTTTATTTTATTTTATTTTATTTTATTTTATTTTATTTTATACATAACCAAAGAGGAAAAACACAACCTTATAATTCACTTTATGTGTGAAAAGTGTAGTAACTAAGTAGTGAGTATACGGTGAGTTTAAAGAGAAACTCTGAAAACCTTCATCGTTGTGTGTCAAGGGCAGAAACTAAAAATAGCAGATCTGACCTTTTTTTTTTGACAAGACGGGTTAGTTCATAACAAGACGTACAAGTACATGTGACCCAACTTCCCGAAAAATGATATTTATGTGATCTAATTTAATTGAATTAATTAAAAGACCATATCTATTCATTATTTTAACCATTTTATGTAAAAAAAATTTTACACCTTTTTAAAAAATAATTCATGTTTAGGACACACTCATATTTAGTAATTTGGGCATTATTATTATTCTTTTTTTTTTTTTTTACATCCCAATGTTGACAGGTATGCAACTACATCCTACATAAGTGGTCTAGACAAGATCAAAACGTTGTAGACTCTGTGTATTCTCCCCTATTTAGAATTATCCACTGGATTGATGAAACCACATGCAACGGGCCTTTGATACAAAAACATTTGAAGCATTTTACACAAACACTTTTTTTATCAGCTCTCAAGATGCAAACCTATTTATTCCAACAACTGCATTCGAAATCCACTCCACTCTGACAGTCTGAGGGGGCACGTACTCTCTCAGTTTGAGTGATCATGGCGCTTCTGCCCAAGTGGGGTGTCTTTTCATCAGCACGGCTTGAAACTGGAGCCACTGTGGGCACCGGTCTCCCTCAGCAGTCTCCAGAGCCTGAAAGGGTAGCACGCAGGGGGATGATGCCTTTATTTGAAAGCCCACGCCAGTTCCTGTGTCCTCTTTTCCTCTGGTGTGGCTTACAGCTGGGATTGACCGCGGAAAGCCATTCATCCCGACAGGCATAAAAGGATGAGATCTTGCCCCTGACATCAAGGCAGAACGACATAGTGGGAGTCAGCTGTGTTACACATCTGCTCTTAAACATCCAGGAGGGAGAAATTCACCATTTTACCTCCTTATGTGCTGCCGTACATACACGTGTATATGCATTTCCACGTGTATGTGTGTGTGTGTGTTCATGGAGAGAAGGGATTTGTTGGCTTAGCTAGATCTCTAGAAGGAGATGTATCATTGCAAGGTCAGAGGTCGGGGTAATACATTAAGAAAAGCAAATCATCGCAAATGACATTCTTAAAGCTTTAAAGCGAAGGGGGAATGAAGGAGAACATTTTTGGCAGACTCCACAGCCTGATTTTTATTATCTGTACGCGTGCAGTCATAGATCTGGACATCATTCTGGAGCGTATGGAGGAGTGTTGATTTGACAGCACCTGCCAAACGTCTCTCCTGTGCAATCGACGCATGTGTTCATCCACTGGAAGAGAAACCCCAAGCCACGCTTCGTGATTAATACAGTCTGAGTCCTCGCAAACCGTTATCCACTCGTCCCTTGAGGGGTATGACTGAACGACCAAAAAAAAACTGTAAGAAAAAAAAAAGTTGTGCAGTTGTGAGGAATGCAGGAGTTAGGCTGTGCTGCATGGATACAGACTTTCAGGATCTGTCAGGGTGCTAAAATACGCAGGGGAGCTTTCGAACAGCTCGAAAGAGACGTGGGCGTTTTAACGGACTGTGGAAACGGGATTTCTCATTCAGGCAGATGCACAGTCACATACCTCCATGGCAACCAGGAGTCGTGCTAATTGCGTGTCTCTGTGATTCCCATCCCCAGCTAGTGGGAGAACTTTCTGCACGAGCATAAACGTGGACCAATCCGATTCAGAGCTGAGCTTATCGACCCAGTGCATCTGGTTAAATATTTATTTACAGAGTAAAAGTTTGATGAAGCTGTTGTAACACTTGGACTTAAAAATTAATGCATTTTTTATTTAACTGACCTTGCATATGGATGGTTTCGACAGCTTTTGACTGAACGATATAACATTTCTTGATTAAAAAAATAATAGTAATAACAAAAATGTAGAACGTCTGCAAAGCATTAAAAAGTGCAAAAGTCATTGTTATTGTCTCTTTAAAATGATTCTGAACTGCTGAAATGAGTTTTATAAATTTGAGTTTCTTTTTCATAATCTATGTAGATCATAACATTTGCATAATGCCTCCTCATTGGTTGTCTTGAAATTTAAATAGTGTTTTTTTAGATAGATAGATTTTTTTAGATAGATTAGTATCAGTATGTTAGTTTTAAGGATATATATAAGCTATTGTGATACAAACCAGTTACAAAATTCTCATTTAGATGACGTAAAACTGACGGCGCCACGGTGGCCTAGTGGGTAGCACGTTCGCCTCACAGCAAGAAGGTCGCTGGTTCGATCCCCGGCTGGGCCAGTTGGCAATTCTGTGTGGAGTTTGCATGTTCTTCCTGTGGTTGCGTTGGTTTCCTCTGGGTGCTCCGGTTTCCCCCACAGTCCAAAGACATGCGGTACAGGTGAATTGGGTAAGCTAAATTGTCCGTAGTGTATGTGTGTGAATGAGAATGTATGAATGTGTTTCCCAGAGATGGGTTGTGGCTGGAAGGGCATCCGCTGCGTAAAACAAATGCTGGATAAGTTGGCGGTTCTTTCCGCTGTGGCGACCCCGGGTTTATAAAGGGACTAAGCCGAAAGGAAAATGAATGAATGAATGACGTAAAACTGATTTAAACATGTAAGGCTCGCAGTTTCACTTCCGTCTAAATGGATCAACTGTTTTATTCACGACACTACATACTTTAGTTTCTCATCTCTTGTCCAGTCTTGTGCTCTCTATAGTATCTGACATGTCCCGCCTCCTTCAAGATGCTTCTCGTTTGCTTTTCATTTGTTGTGCTTGAGCTTAACCAATCTCACTGCAGAGCTGTGATAAAACAAAAACCATTGGTTGTTTTTTAAAAAGGGGGTGGGGGCACTCTATCTCCTTGTGTTTCAGTTGAGATTAATAAGCATTTTTGAAGCACTTCACAGGACCTTTAAACTCTGGTTGGAAGCTGATTTGTGTTTCCACCATGTAGAGAAGAAGCTTTATTATCAAGAGAAAATATATATTCTAGCACAAATACTAGTACTTTCACTCTTGTTATAATCACTGAAGCTGTGAATTGAGTCTCCAACTTGCATTATCATGGCATCAGCACTTTGTTGTGTATGAGGGATAATGTAGTGTTTAAATCAAACTCAAGAAACACATGCATACATGTTAAGTAGACTCATCATTAGCCCTTCTGCATTATTAGCCCCCCTGTACATTTATTCCTCAATTTCTGTTTATTGGAAAGAAGATTTTTCTTTACAAGAACACATTTCTCAACATAATACACTGTAAAATAAATCCTTAATTTTACGGTTTATTTTCGGCAGCTGTGGTCCAGTACAGAAATTTACTGTGAAATAACGGATATAAAATTACAGAAATTTCCTTAAATTTAAATTTCTGGTATATTTCTGTAATTTAATATTCGTTATTTTGTGGTAAATGTCTGTAATTTATCGGCCATTATTTCACTTTTTTCCAGCACCCCAGCAGCCGGAAATAAACCGTATACGTATTTATTTTATACAGTGCAGTTTTAATAACTAATTTCTAAATTTCTAATTTCTTTTATCTTTGCCATGATAACAGTGCATAATATTTTACTAGATATTTTTTTAAGACACTAGTATTCAGCTTAAAGTGACATTTAAAGGCTTAGGTTAATTAGGTTAACTAGGCAAATTAGGGTAATTAGACAAGTCATTGTATAACAATGGTTTGTTCTGTAGACAATCAATAAAAATATAAGGGGCAATAACATTGACCTTGAAATGTTCTTTAAAAAAAATAAAACTGCTCTTATTGTAGCCAAAATAAAACAAATAATACTGTGAAATAATCCTTGCTCTGTTAAACATCATTTGGTAAATATTTGAAAAAGAAAAAAAGCTTAGATTTTGAGGGAAGCAGTAAAAGAATGACCGTCTACCAATCAATAAATCAGATTAATCAAACAAATGGTTTTAAAGGTCTTAAGAAATTGCATTATAAATGTATTTTATGTGAGAATGAAAGTGTTTTTTGACCTTGGATGAATACAGACCTATTATAGGAGACCTTCAAAGCAAAATGAGCAACCTTTAATTTAGCATAATAGGGCCACTTTAACAATAACCGATTTTCTTTAAAGACTGATCTGTTGCAAACTCTGAGCCTGTTAATCGATTGCATGCTTCTGCAGTCTCTCTCATTAATTCAACATCATTTTGAAACAAACTGGTCAGATTCACAGTTTGTAATGTTGCCATTGTCCTTAGCATGACTGGTTTGGTTCATGATTTATAACAATTTTCTAATACTCTTTAAATGGCTATTAGAAAAAAGACTCACATTTAGTCTAATAAATTCGGCCAATAAATGTTTCTTGTTTATGAAATGTTTCAGCATATTTGGGGTTGCTAGTGTACGTGGGCTCTATTATTTATGACTGTCTGCACCTGCTTTTGTTTTTCCATCATTTGTAGTGTCATAGTGAGTTATGTAAACTGGTCCAGGCACAGCGTTGCTTCTTAAATGCTTGAATTAATGGCACACAATAATTACGCTGTCCTTTCCATCTCTGAACCATTTGTAATTATGTTACATAAGTGGCTAATTTCCACACACAGATCAGGCAAGTGACATATGGAAATATTGTTTATCGTCAACAGATGTGGGACAAAATATAGCTCTTTCGTCTCTCCAGGCCATCTACACCACCGTCGTGCCTGTCCCTCTTTTAAAAGACTCTGCAAGTGCACAAGGCAGAATGTGACAAATCTATTGTCTGGCTGCAATATATTTTACCGTGTAAAATGGATTCCTCTTTCCCTTTCAGAGGAGTTACATTTATAGGCATGAGTTGGTTGCTTTTCTGTTTTGAAGTACAATAGCATATGCAAAGGAGACAAAGTTGTCAGCACTGGATTTCATTGCTAATCTTTAGGTGTATCCACTCATCTCTTAATCCTTCAACAGACAGTTGCAGATATAGGTACGGAGTTATGAAACTGTTTTAGAAATTAATTTGTCTATTTAAACTTATTGGCACAAACTCTTAAGGTTTTCTTTCGACATTTTGTTGATTTTAAGCCCTACACGTGAGTGTTAGTTGTTAGTTCCTATTCGGTGGTACTACTGTAATTATCTAAACAATGTCAGAGCTACAGTTCTTGTCACCTATTGTCTGTGATTTTGTGTAACAATTTGGATTGGATGAATGGGTCCTTTTTGGACATTAGGCCATTTCAGAGATCATGTGTGTGTGCATTGTATTACATGTGCATATAATAGATCCATTGAAATTAAGATGTGATTGTCGTTCCATAAAATTAAGCTTGGTTTTATTGTAGTAGATGTATAGTAAACATGTTTTCAATGCTTAGGTCTTTAAGTTCGATGGGAATGACACTAATGTAAACTTCTACACATATTTCTTAACAGCCTACATCCTTGATTTATAGATACTGCTGTAACACAGGTTTAAAAATGAGTACACGTCATGTGTAATAATAACAAACAAAGTAATTGTGATCACGTAATGAAAACAGTAACGCTTGTGTGGTGCAACATTAGTATCGGATTCAATACTGTCATCTAGTAGATTCGTTCTTTTGGAAAATCCAGCATTTAATTGTGTCTTGTTTGTGAACAAATCTGTAAAATGAAGTGGAAAAGTTCTTATTGATGTGGTCTGGAACTTCATTAAGAATAAAAGTCATCTGCTCTTTTCTGGAGCAGAACGGATTGTTGAAATCAGAAGGAAGGAATTGCAGAGATTGTGTTTTTACACAACTTTGTACTACATAACTTGTTGCTGTCTTCAGAGCTTCTTAATCTTTTGGTTGCCGTTTAGGCTTGCTTTTGTCTCTCTTGTTATTTACTAATGCAGCGTAAATTGGTGGGTGGAGCTTCTTCTGTGGAGGCGGAGTTTAGACATACAGCATGTTTATTCTAGAGCCATAGAGAGAGATTTGCAACAAATTCCAAGATGTTCGATTGTCATGTGATTGTGATTAACAGTTTACAAAAAATGTTATATATAAAAAAGTGCATCTACAGTTGTTCACGTCAGCCAAAACACACAAGTAAGCATGCAGTGAACAAAATATTGCTGGCAATCACTGACATTCACATTAGGACAGGATTAGATTAAAGTTTGATTACATTTTTGATTCGATTATATTAGAGGTTGCCAAAAAAAAAAAACAGTAGGCAATTTGCTCTTGAATTATTACAGAGCTTGTGAGATAAAAACACAGAACTGGTACATTCGGATGGGATTAAAATCTCAAAGTATGTCTGTGAAACTAATTTCAAGACCCACTGGAAAACTAGTCCTGTCCGAATTTAACCATTCCGTTCATGCTGATCCAGGCCACTCAGCATGAATATGGTTTAACTTTCTATATTGGCGCTGATAACAGAACACTTTGAGTGTACAGTAATATAAATCAACAACTATATAATACACACGATGCGTCGCTCACATAGTTTTGAATGGGTAAAGTGTAAAGGTCAATATGGCGAATGAAGCTCTGCCTTCTAGTACAGGAGCCAATCGTCAATCGCTATAGACTGAGGATTCTCCAGGGAGGGGCTTGGACCAGGCAGGTGTTTTTATGTATTTCTGCAAATTTTTTTGTGATTGTGTGAACATTTAGAAATGATACTAAAAAGAGAGAGATTTCGTTAATTTTTATTGGTGATTGCAAATATGAAATTAAATCATAAGCTTGACAAGCAATTTTGGAGATGTTTCTCCATTCAAATAGAATGCTTGAGCATACTGCCAGAGAGGGGTTTCAAAGATGGCCACCAATTGAAATGACTATAGAATACACAAGACATGTCACTCGTATAGTTTTGAATGGGGAAAAATGTAACGGTCAATATGGCGAACGAAGCCTCAGCGATTGCTATAGACAGACATTTCTCCGGGGAGAGGCTCGGACCATACGTGTGCTTTTACGACAGTTTTTTGTGGTGAACAAACACACTGGAATCTCAGCAAATGCTTGCTTTACAGACACAATATACCCACATAAAGCTTGAAATCTGTACTTTTAAATGAACCAAGTGCACTTGAAAACAAAAGTTTTTTGGTTTTGTAATCTGTATGAAATGAATGCGAGGTACAGTCTGTCCTGTCAAACGCACATCATATGACAGCAGCAACTACACAAAGGCCCACAGACTTGTAAACAAAGAGTCGCTGTCTTTTCTGAAGGAGATTAGCCATCAAGACCATGTTGTGGATTACTTTAAAAGAGCAGCGCGATCTAACGATCATTATTCAGAGGATGATAATATGAAACACGGCCATAATTGAGGTTGGGGTCATAATTTCATTCCTTTTGAGTGCGCATGTGCATTAGCTTGGGCAACCTGAAAAAATGCATATTATGTTTGATTTGGATGTTAAGGAACGAAAATTATGAGACGGTTGTCATTTAAGTTTATTGGTGATTCCAAATATGTAATGTAATCATAAGCTTGGCAAACAGTTTGGAAGAATTTAATGTTTCCCCACTCAGACAGAATGCCCGAGCATACTGCCCGAGAGGCGTTTCAAAGATGACCACCGAGTGAAATGACTTGCCTTAAAAGGACTTTGTACAAATGCATCAGTTGTTTTTTTTTTCTTTTTAACATGCTTCCACCTATTGACAAGCACATGTACACGTGCTCTACCAGCATGAATCTAACCCTACCTAGATAGATTTAGGGCAGAGAACAGTTTGTATTCATGCTGTGTTGTACCAGGCTTACTTAGCAATACAACAGGAAACCGCCTGACTGTTAGGACAGATCGGCACGATAGTAGAAAAGTGGCTTTTGTTACGGTAGGTAAACCTTATATTGGGTTCAGAGGTCAAGTTTGGAACATTTACATACAGGTTTTGCTTTTTTTAATGTGTGTGAACTGTTCCTTTAAAATTTGGTACCATTCGTTTTTAAACACTGATGTCCATGATGGCAAAAGTGTTCAAATGGAGGTTTGGTGGTTCTGCTCTCTCTGCCTTTGTTGTCTTTTTGAATAGAGCAGTGACAGATGAACAGTGTGAAGGGCATTAGACAGGATAGCGCTCAGGGTGCAAGATTATAGGCCTGTTATGGGAAATTACAGTGTTGGAGATATCAGACGCTTTTGTTTACACTGTGTAGATATAATCTGTTGATTTAATTATTAATGCAGACGAGCTGCGGGGCCTGAATATGATAATAGAAAAAATAACCAATCAACTTGTTGAATATTGCCAGCGGGAGTGAGACACCGATAATGATGGATGCATCTCTTGTTTAAAACAACAGCATAAAACACACCACACGTTTGTAATTATTTATAGGCAATGGATGCTATAGTAGAGTATACGAGAAGATAGACATACATTAAAGACTAGCATTATAATGTCAAATAAGATGCTTAATGGGCTGTCTAGTATTTTTTTCAAAATTCGGTCTAGACTCTTAATCCAATATTAGGCAGCATAGGTTTCTGGGAAGGGAAGCATACACTGTAAAATCAATTTTAGTTGAGACAACATGAATGAATTAAGTTAACTTATTAGTTTTTTACAAATTTAAGTGCGTTGAAGATAAAACAACTAAGTTGTCCCAAAACAGCTCAAGAACTGTGTTGTTTCAGCTTATTTTAAAATAAGTAGGTTGAACAAACAACAACTTTTTAGTATTGTATGATCTCTTATGCGTTGTCCCTAAGGCAAGCAATTGTGTTCCTGTGGAGGCAACCAAAGAGGCAACTAATTTGATTATTTTTCTCTGCGCTTCCTCTCCGTTTCTCCTTACTTCTTTACTTCTCTTATACAAAAGAGGGGTAATTTCATCCATGTTCCTTTGCTTGCTGTGAAAAGCTGAGTGTTCAATATGAGACTTAAAATATCTATTTAAAGATTTAAAATTTCAGATAAGTGAGTCGGATCAAAGGACTTTTTTACAGATGTAACACTTAGTGTTTGTTGCCGTTTCCATCCAAAGATAACAAAATAAAGAAGTTAATGGCATTATTGGAGAAAAAAGGCAGATGTGTTGTGAAATACTACACAAAGTTGTAAGATATACACAATTTTTTTCTCGATATTATGACCCTTTTTCTGAATTGATGCTTTGTAGGTAGTTTGCACATACAAAAGCACCAATATTATGTGTTTTCTGCTTTTTTAAACAAACTAACAATACAGTATGTTGACGTACTTGAGCTTAAAAAGATACTGCCTGATAAAAGTCTTTTCACCTTTTAGGAACAACAAATAATAACTCGACTTCTAGTTCATCATTTGGTATCAGAAGTGGCTTATATAAAAGACAAAGGCTTCTAGATTATACTTATTTTACCAAAATCAAAATACAACCATGCTTTGATTTTTAATTATTTAATTAGAACAGTAAGGTCTGACTCTGCTTTGACAAAAGTAGTCACTTATCAGAAATAATGTCCAGTATAGAATATAAAGTCATGTTGCAGTAAAAAAAAGCATTTATATTGTGTGTGACTCCCATGAGCTTGGACGACTGCATCCATACATCTCTGCAACGACTCAAATAACTTATTAAAAAAGTCATCTGCAATGGCAAAGAAAGCGTTCTTGCAGGACACCCAGAGTTCATCAAGATTCTGTGAATTCATCTTTAATGCCTCCTCCATCTTACCACAGACATGCACAATAATGTTCATATCTGGTGACTGGGCTGGCCAATCCTGGAGCACCTTGACATTCTTTGCTTTCAGTGACTTTGATGTGGAGGCTATCCTGCTGAAGAATTTGCCCTCTCCTGTGGTTTGTAATGTAATGAGCAGCACAAATGTCTTGAGACCTCAGTCTGTTGATGTTCCCGTTCACTTTGCAGATCTCTCGCTTGCCCCATACTGAATGTAACCCCAAACCATGATTTTTCCTTCACCACACTTGACAGATTTCTTGAGAATCTAGGGTCCATGCTGGTTCAGATGGTCTCCTGCAGTGTTTGTGGTGAATCAAATTTCAACTGTGTTCCATCATTGTCAGTGATAATCATTTATATGATGACGTGAGCTTAAGTGAAATCATAAAACAACAGTACTGCATCTTCCGGCTGTGTCTAGTGGTAGTAGTGCAGGTGGGCTGGATCTCAGATGCCGATCTAGGACTTCATGATAAAGTGTCAGTCTGTGACTCCTCTCTCTGTTCCTGTATAAATCATCTCTCTGTTGCTGTGTCACACCGCAGATGGCCTGTCCCAGTCAGCGGCTGCTCCCGCTGTTACCAGGCAACCAGAAAACTATAAAACAGTGGCGTCGGAGAGCCTTTTTTATAAGCAGTCTAATCAGTGCAATCAACAAGAAGTATGTTGGCTGTCACTATAGTCTCTGTTTCTGATAGCCTTTGTAATTTGTTGCATCAGAAGCAGCATAAGGCACCTAGTATTTTAGGTGGCACAAATAGCAGTCCTAAATATAGGATGCATCTGAAAGAGAAGAAATAAACTAATAAATATACAAACACCTTTTCATACTGATGTAATACACAAAAAACATATTGTTTAGTGTGGAAAGGGTCTTGGTTAGACACTGGACGATAACAGTATCAAAGTTTGCCGTGATTTGGAAAATTTAAGGTTTTAAAACTGCTAAAATCCCTACAAATTCCGTTCCTACAGTTAGTTGTAGGTTTTTGTTTTTGTTTTTTATGACTATTTTATTTTGTTTTTAGGGCAACAGTATCAAAGGACCAAAAAGCTACTAAAGCTCAAAAGCTACTTGGTCAGATCTCAAATGAAACAAATGACTATTGCGCCGCTATTGACCTGAACAGTGCAGAGGCTTACTTTATATGCAAGGAAAAGAAAGGTATCCAAAGATGCATTTTCAAGTTGTAAAGAAATCTGTGTTTTTGAAGCTAATGAAGACAGCTGAAGTCAGTGATTTAATCTAACTATTTAGCCTGACATGTTTACTATTCCAAATAGTTGAAATGTTTCTTAAATTAAAATATATTGTGTCCAGTAGGGGCGGGCAGGCTGGGGTTGTTGATTTTCATCCAGATATTTAAAAAGAACATATTTTAGAGCAGTAATCATAAAACCGTGAAACAAAAATATTTTTATCTAAGGTTATTGTCACGATCACCAGCAATCAAACTTCCAGAGATCGCTGGTAAACACGACTATCACACAAGAACTACAAATCCGCCCGTTTATGGACTACATCTTCACTCATACAACACACACACACTCCTGCTCCAAGTCACCACTGATTGCACACACACCAGCAGAGGATTGTCAAGGACTGATTATACACTCTATTTAAACCACACAATAACACTCACTGTTTCTGAGTCTTGTTTACTTCAAGTGACATTACAATGCGTTTCCTTGGTCTTGGTTTGCTGTGTTTGTACCTTTGCCTTGCTAATCTGTTCATCCCTGCCTGCCGCCAGCCTTCTGAGTTCTTGCCTGTTCTCGACCACGTTTCTGGACTGCCTGTATCTGTTTGCACCTGTTTACCATTGCTTACCTGACCTCGCTAATAAACCTGCATTTGGATCTGCACCTCAGTTGTCACTTCCCCACGTTATAGTTATCATACCGTCAGAATCGTAAAACGGCCCATGCCTAGTTTTGGGCTTCTATGCAAAATGTTTACAGTATATATTCACATGCATACAGAATAGGCAAAATTATTAGCTGTCTTGTGAAATTTTGTTCTGTAGCTAATTAAAAAAGTTTACATTAATAATAAAAAAAAATCTTAAGGGGTTTAATAATATTGAATTAAAAAAATATATTATTAATTAAAAACAATGCTTTTATTCCAGCCAAATGAAAAAATATAAGACTTTCTCCAAAAGAAAACATTAAATAGAAAATACTGTTAAGCATTTCCTTGCTCTGTTAAACATTCATTCATTCATTCATTCATTTTCTTTTCAGGCTTAGTCCCTTTATTAATCAGGGGTCGCCTACTGCACCACCGTGTCGCCCTCTGTTAAACATCGCTTGGGGAAAAAAATTAAAAAGAATTAATATTTCACAGTAGGGTAAAATATATAATAATAAGAATATGAATACATTATTATTAAGAAATCAAATTAAAAATGTTATCATTTAAAGCATTTGAAAACACAAACAAACAGCAACAGAAAATATTGTTTTCAAACATCATTTAGGATAAAACTGTAAAATCACAGTAAAATGTTGGGTTGATTCAACTTAAATTTGGCTAAAGGTGGATAAACTATTAGGTTAAATGATTTTTTTTTAAACCCAATAGTTGGGTTTGACTATTTTACTTTTACTTGCCGTAGCATTTTTAGAGTACATTGACACATGTATTCATTTAAAATTATTATGATAGTATACTTTATCTTTCTAAAAAAAAAAACATACACTTTTATTCAGCTATTTTTAAAGTGACTGGAATAACATTAATAAATTTACAAAATATTTCTTTCATATAATAAAAAAAAATGTTATTCTTCATTGACTCTTGATAAAACAAAGCCTCCTAACCTATACACGGTTTTATATTTTGTGTAATATTATATTATAATAGGAATATTTAAAAATATTTCAAAGGGGTCTGTTAATCTTCCAAAGTTTAAATATGCCTGGAGGCCTGCAAAGCACACTTTATCTGTTATCTTAGTTGCATACTTGTATAGCCGATATCCACTTGGAAACTCAGTGAAGTTTTCAGATCGGAAACATTCAGCAACCTTTTATTTAACGTCACTGCTGTGTCTGTTTCTTCTCTGCTTTGGCAGGAGAGTAATAATCCAGATTACTATGCACACAGCTGGCAGCGGCCGCGGCGGTTCAGCTCAAATAAACGACATCTCAGCTCAAGGACACAGCGGAGGGGCACCACACGGGGCTTGTTTAATAACCACTCTACGTCCTCTGTAAACTGACGTTGGTTTAGCAAAAAGGACGACCGTCACGTTTGCAAAGCCAGCGGTCGACTCGGGGGTCTGCTATAATTCCAGATGCTTCTCTATTCCTGGATAACCCACGTCACACGTGCATTCAGTGCTCCGACTTTCACCTTGGCCTGGTCTCTAGATCATGCGAATACACGCATGATGTATGTATAGGTGTAGAGCAGCACATGCCCAAAGGGAACGTCATGATAGCTTCAACATTGCGCATAGCCATTTCAATTCTCTATTGGCAAAATGAGAAATCTGGAGCTTTTGTGAAGAATATTCCCTGGCTGTCAGACATATGCTCAGTTCTTTTAAGTGCTTTACCATAAAGATCTGAGCTCTCGTCATCGGCTCTGAGATAAATGTGTGAGCCATAACAATTGCAGTCACTTTCAGAAAAACGGAGAGGTGCTAATTGTCCTCCTTGGTGGACAAAAGCACTTCTTTCATGGAAAAAGCATGAAGCTTTTTGCGCAACCTTTGAGAATATTGTGGGTTTTGTTTTCTTTTTTTGCAATCTTATATTGTTAGGCAGGATAGGAGCCGCATTAATTGATTTTTAAAGACTGAAAATGTTATTGCAAGAATTCATGGGCTCTGTGGAAATTGATCTGTTTTAGTCCATAGAGGAAACTATTTTATTCAGCTGAAGACGTTTTCAAAAAGGTTGCCAGGGTTTGTAATTTATACACCCATAGACAGCCATTTTACACAGTGTGTAGTGGGCAGCACTGGCTCAAATTTACAGAGGTTTCTGTAAAGGTTCTGCACATTTAAATGCAATGCAGATGTGACGTTCATTTTGGTTACAATCTTACAGACTGACATTGTGAGTCATAGACTAAAAAAAATACTTTTACCGTTTGTTCAAACTACTTATTTAAGTTGAGCTGAAACAACACAATTTTGAGTCTTTTAGGGGACAACTTAATTGTTTTATGTTCAATCCACTTAAATTTGTTGAAACTAATAAGTTAATTCCTTCGTGTTTTCCTAACAGAAATTCATTGTGTGGAACCCAGCTTTTTTTAAAGTGAACATATTGCATTATGAATATAATTTCACAAGACGACTTGCATAAATCTATTTGGAAATAATTCAGAATTTGACATTAATTGGAATGTTTTTGTACGAGAGTACATGTGGATACAATATAATCCACAAATTACATATGAATGCAATAGGGCAAAGAAACAAATGAAATAAACAATGCTTTAGAATCTTCTGTGAAGTCATGTTCACAGAAATTCTTTAATCAAATGTAAAATGACACTGTATGCTCTTTATTGTAAAAAAAAATGTATATAGTTAATCTTTGTTACAGCTTGAGACTTTATAATTTCTTGTGCCTAAATGCACTGTAAAAAATGTTTGGTTCCACACAATCGATTTGCTTTTGGGGCAACACGAATGAATTAATTTCACATATTAGTTTTTACAAGTGGATTGAAGTTGTCCCCACCAAATAAAATCAAGAATTGGGTTGTTTCAGCTCATTTAAAATCACTAGTTTGAACAAACATCAAACATAATTTTTTAGGGTATGGTTTAAATTCTATTGAAAGCCTAAAATCAAAATGAATATCAAGTGTGTGCTAAATTTTGGCTATTGCAGATTTGCACATTGTGATGTTTTTTTGCTGAAAGAATATATTGTGCAGCCATGTGTTTCACACAATAATCAATTTGTTGTTTGTTAAAATGAATACTTTTCTAAAATGCAAGTTTAAAAATACAGAACAAATCCCGAATACGCTAACACCCTAGCAACCAACCAAAAATACCCTTTAAACTACAAAACACAATCTTCGTTATTAAAATCATTATTATAGCAACTATCTTGAGCACTCTAGAAACCACACAGTAACCACAGAATACCCTAGCAACTGCATAACAATACTCTAGCAAATTGAAAGAAAAAAAAAATCTAAAATATTTGTCCCAAAAAAGCCCCGTCCTCTCTGCCTTTTTCTTTTTTTTCACTACAAACTTAACAAAATAGGGTTTATTATTTATTTTAAAAAATAAATATTCTATAATATAAAATAATGAATTAGATAAATGAAGAAATAAAAAAACTAGAACAATAAAATTATATAAATTATAAATGATATCTAATTTAATATCATATTAATATTGGATTTAGGGAGCAGTGCATGAATTGACCTCCTGACATTATCACATGCTGTGCTATTCATGCTGTAGCACTGCAATTGTCTAAGAAACTTGTGTTTTTGTGTCACTTTTTTTTTTGTTAGGGTGACTTTGCCTGTCAGTCAAACACAGTGACCTCCATTTTCCGCACACAAAAGTATCCGTGGATTCTGGTTCACCACCGATTTATAATTTGAGTTTGCCTTTGCTCCCGGGACCGTTTCACCTTATTGTTTCTGCGCGTGAAAGTATTTAGCAGCATATTGTGGAGACTAAGAGAAGCGATGAAGGTTTGGATGTGCTCAGCAGGTTTCCGTGCAGTACAGCTGGCTCAGTGCTGTTCTCAGATCAGCTGGATCTGTCTTGGGATTTCAGCCACCTGACAGTGATAAATGCCTGCTCTCCCACAACTGCATTCTACATAAACCTTTTACTTATCCAGGTCTATGATCATTAAAAGCTACTCAGCTTGCGGAATCTGCTACTTTGTCATGCTGCCTGTTGAAGCTTCGACCAGAACAAATTTCCGTACTGGTTTATGCTGGTTACCGGTGGCATCTGGTAGTGGGCTAATTCCACCGGTGGAGAAACGGATAATAAAAGAGGTCAGATGTTCAGCGGTATTTAATGTAAAGGATTAATGCTGTTAAGTGGTGGTGAATGCAAAGCACAGGAAATGAGAATGAGATTATCTTAAGAAGCCGCTTACACTATCATAGCCTGATACTTCCAACGAAGCAGTGAGGCTTTATTGTATTTGTTAGGCCTGGGTTTATTCTCTCTCATCATTATGGTGTCGTAGGTCATAAATAGTATGCTGAATCAGTGTTTTTAAGGCATGGGATCTGCTGTGTCCATTAAAGTCTCCCTAAAGTCCCTTTAAAGCAAGTCATTGCACTCAAGTCAAGTGGCCACCTTGCTAATGGCCTATGTAGCGTTTTAAAATGTACATATTACTGTACATATAGTTCTGTGTGAACAAAAAAAAAAGGCAGTCTGAAATCTCCAAAATTGTTTGTCAGGATTACATTTCAGTGACATATTTATGAGAATGTTGGAATGTCCAATCTTACAGCTTCCATAAATGTGAATATGAAGGAGTGTTCTGTAAATATATTTAAAGGTTTTATATCAAGATTCTGAAATATGCATTGCATTTTGCGGTAATTTAAACTTACATCTTCTGATGTTTGTACTGATTACTTTTATACATTCCTCTTTTTTGTAGTATACGCTCCTTGATTAGGTCACAGTTTACAATAAGGTTTCATACAGGAATGTATTTACCAACATGAACTAATCAAGAAGAATACTTGTTCAGCATTTATTAATCATAGTTCAACATTTACTAATACATTATTAACATTTTAATTATGCTTGTTAACATTAGTTAATAGTCAGTTAACAAACTATCAATGAACAGCTGCGTTTTCATGAACAAATACTCCAATAAATGTATTGTTCATTCATTCATTCATTTATTTATTTTCTTTTTGGCATAGTCCCTTTATTAATCTGGGGTCGCCACAGCGGAATGAACCGCTAACTCATCCAGCATCTGTTTTACGCAGCAAATGCCCTTCCAGCTGCAAAACATCTCTGGGAAACATCCATACACACTCATACACTACGGACAATTTAGCTCACCCAATTCACCTATATGTCTTTGGACTTGTGGGGGAAACCGGAGCACCCGGAGGAAACCCACGCGACCACGGGGAGAACATGCAAACTCCACACAGAAATGCCAACTGACCCAGCCGAGGCTTGAACCAGCGACCTTCTTGCTGTGAGGTGAACTTGCTACCTACTACGCCACCGTGACGCCTGTATTGTTCATTGTTTGTTTATTTTAGTAAATGCAATAACTAACATAATCTACTACAACTTTATTGTAAAGCGTTACCCTTCATTTTATATTCAATGATGGATTCTTTTCCTCACAATTTCAGTTACATAAACATCTAAGTAAACTTGATGTTTTTACTTTTGTGTATTATTATTTTATGTAACTACTTTTTCAGTAAATAATTGATATTATAATTAATTCCATCTAGCTAATCATAATTTGGTGTGGAAGCAATTTTTACCCTCGCATTGCTACTAAATGTCACAATTAATGTTAAAATTTTAAGTAAAAAGAATTTAATTTCACCTAAAAATCTTTTAAGCTTTCTTTTTTTTTCACAATGGAAAATATTTGACTTGCTTTCATCAAATATTCATTTGGATTTCTATTTAATATAAATTTACATTCCGCTCTGTCCTAAACATCCAGACATGACCTTTTTTGATTCAAAAACAACAGCGGTTGCTATTTAGCAATGTATTGTTTTGTATCCTATAATGTTCTATGTTTTGCAAGCTCAATAATGGGTTGTATAGCAACTTTAAGGTTAACATAAAATTGTCACCCCTGTGTAAGCTAACTCTCAACTGCTTTCACATAAGCTGTTTTATTTTGCAATGTATAAGGCACCCCGTTGTATCAATGTTCCTGGCATTATATAAATCAAGTTGTATTCAATAATTCATAAGCCTTAAGTGCCTATAAGCCTGACCTGAAAAAAAAAAAACCTGTCTGCTACATAATTACTATGAATGTGTTTCTGAACACAATGCGGTCATAATCTTTGTATTCATGTACTGTATAAGTCCCACAGTTCAAAAGGTGCCTCATAACAGGAAGGACCCAACAATATTGTGTTTGTCCCTGGGGTTTGGACCCTCTGACCCTCCTGGAGAATGTTATTACAGACTGCCTTGATTGAATTTGCTCTCTGCTAATGAACGCACCGCGGAGGGCAGAGCTGCCTCTCTGCTTGCATCGAGATGAGTTTGCTGGATGTGAAGAACTCGGTCACCCTGGTGTCAGTCGGGTCCATTAGTCTCCGTGTCAGGCTGTGATGGTCCTCTTGGCTTAATCATTGTGATAGCTTCATTAATCCTTTTCTCCTAAGCTAGCAACAAGCAAATAATCCAATTGTTAGCGGTGACAGTGAGTAGTGAGACTTCCAGCTTCTATTTCTAAGAGCCTTTTTTTTTTTTTTGACGTCATCATGATTCTGCCAAGCAAAGGTGAACCCAGTTCTCAGAGACAGTCCATTTGTCATTGTGAAGGGTTTCCGAGAAAAAAATGAATCACACATCAAGCTGTAGCATAAGAGGATATTTGTATTAATAAAAAACAATGTTTTTTATCCTGTATATCAGTAAGTCATCATCTTGGTTACTCTCTACTGTGGTATTATGAAACATCTTTTTGTTTGAGGTGTTTTGGCTGTAAAGGAGTATATAGCAACACTTGTTTGAAAATATGTGTTTTAGTAATTTTGTAAAACGGCAGTCATACATTTGTTTGTGCCAATAGCCTCATGGGCCATGCATTGACATAGCGTCACTGTGCTTCTAGGGTTGCACCAGAAGTTTGTAAGTTCTTTCTTAAACTGCAATGTAAAGCTCATGCTAGGAGATTAGTAACTACTAGCTAATAACTAAGTTTTTTTTCTTACTTCGGTTGCACATCATGTTATTAAGGCAAACCATAGTTAGTAGGTTGTAAGCTATCCATATAGTCATGCGTAGTCGCATCGAATTACGTTATATCCAATAAAAGCATTTAAATCAATAAACTGCTTTAAAATATAGAAGTAATAACATTTTTTGGGGGCATTACATTACAGTCAGTCCTTATAACAGATGACCCACACACCTACACACAAAGTTATCAGAAGTTTAAACTTAATTTTTTAAATAATATCCCACACATGAAATAGAAAAGGAGAACAACTCAATCATGAAGAAATTCTTGTTTTAATTGATGGAGACAATTGACACAAAACACTCCTTGAAGAAAATCAAACTCTTCTTTTACAACGAAATATCGAAAATATATTCGATATACCTCGAAATATATTTGTGAGTGCACGAATGGCGTGTTTTCACCCTGCAGATTTGGAGGCTATTCATGCAGAATGCATCTTTGCTCCAAAATAAATGTGAAATGCAGTGCTCAGGAATGACTAACAGTTGTCATGCTAATGAAAGTGTGCAATGCTTGTCCCGCCTTCGAACTATTCTGATTGGCCCACTGCATCGGAACTGACAGAGATGTGCTGCATGAAAAAGTTGGAAATATTTAACTTGACGCAACATCTTAAAAACTGCATCTTTACATAAAAACAATTTGGCAAATGTAGCACATTTGGAGTAGAAAAGCGTGAATGGATTGGTCAGTATTAGCTGTCAATCACTCATTCAATGCCTTCTATCATCAGATGACAGGGAGCTATTACCATAAAATATAAAGGGCTGAAGATGAGAGAATGAAAAGAAACTGCATCTCATTTTACTCAACAAAAACAATCATTTAATAGGGATGTAACCATTTGGAAATTTTCAATTCTATGTTTGGAAACCGATAAATATTACAAATGCAGATAAATATAATTCTTGATTTACATTTTACTGAGCCTAATTATTATAAACAGAAGGAAAGCAAATACAGGGACAACTCATTTTATTGTAAAACAATTCCAAACAAACGGAAGCAAATTATAATTATTATGGCTTCATATTTATTGAGGAAAAACTCAAACACTGCTAACATCTAGTCTTCTCATCTCGCCTTTAAGATATCAACATAATTTTCTTATCAGACTGATAAAAGTAACATTAAGCATTCATTATTACCATAATGGCACCAATATAGTGTGCATCCCTGCTAAATTTCCAGTATATTACATACATTAAGGGCCAGATTTACTAACAGCTTGCACCACAATAAACCCTGCCTTAACGTTAAGAATTGTTGTCAGAGTTTCCATGAAATGTACATAAAGACACGCATGTATATTTGAACAGCTAGAAACGGCAGGTGTTCTCAAATAAAACGAGCCCAAACACAGCATAAAACAATGCGCAGATCTTGAGATAATCCTCATAAAGTGGTTATATGCTGATTTGCTTAAGCTATAGGAAATCCGGGATTTGATTGCGCCATGATAATGCTTATGCTGTGTTTTCCAATGTCATTTGAAAACGTTAGGAAGCTCAACCTAAAAAACCTGTGGTGGGTGGATGTAGTGGGAAGGGATGATGACGGTAGACTAATTGGAGACCGGTTTATAACAGAAGTATGCATGGGTTGGATTGAACTCATATTAACAGCTCAAACACACACACATATACATAAGAAGGTTTTGGTGGACAGTTACAGTACTGTATGTGCTTCCTTCAGTGGATTGTATTGCATATGCATTTGTAAGGATTGCACTTTTAAATGCAAAATTATTCAGGGGAGAGAACATGAATCATGCAATGTGATTTTCTGAGGTTTGCAGTAAACTTGCTTGTATTTGCATCATTATTTAATTTCCAAAATAAAATCACTTGTTCCTGACATGTTGTGGTAGTTCCTGTTGGAAGAAGAGCAGAGAGTGTGAGAACATGTTCATTCATTTGTAATGCCAACATTTTTTTATTTGCGCTGCAGATTGCACTGGTGGATTGTGTCTTTCGTTATGGAAATGAGCTGCAACAACCGTTTTCTTTAATTTGCACATTTTTAGAATCTCTTTAGCAGGATTGGTGCTTTGTAATTTTGGACCTGATACTGTGCCCAAATTCCATGTTGCTCATTGTCACCCATAGTTACCGGTGCCAGCCAATTCAAATGTTAATACTCGATTGAAAGGGCATTTTCAGTGTTTATCAGCTGATAGATATGGGCCAGTAGGGGCCTTCTCCACCTACTGGTAGGCTTAGAAGGCTGTTTTTATTCATCCACATGATTAATCAGCTATAGATCACACACGGCTGCGATTGGAAGTTAAGAATTATTTATATTATTTATAATATTATTTATACATTTATATTTAAATATGTATATGTATTATGTGTATACATTATATGTATATATTATATGTATACATATTACGTATTATATGTATACCTAATATTTATACATTTTCCAATTTCCATATTATGTATTATATGTATACATAATATTTATACATTTCCAATTAATTGTATTTAATTAGCATCTACCCCTACCTAAACCCAACCGTCACAGTAATGTAGAAACAGATCTGGACCAGAAGTCTTCTCTATTAGTATAGCTGATTAAGCACAAGAATTATTTATATTATTTGTAAAATTTCCCATTTATTGTATTGTATTAACGTCCACCCCTACCCTAACCTTATACCCAACCATCACGGTAATTTAGAAACAGATCTGGATCAGGAATCTTCTCTATAAGTATAGCTGATTAACCATCTGGATGGATGATAACAGCCTTCTGAGCCCATATCAGCTGATAACCACTGATAACGCCCATTCAATCGAGTGATAACATTCAAAATGGTTGCCGGTGTAGTGATGTAATCTGTGGAAAAGTAAATCATTTTTGAGAAGTAATTCAAAATTTACATTTAAAGGTCCCATGAAATAATAATTAAAAAAATGTTAGTTTGAGTATGTTAGTTTTACGGATATTTGTAAGCTTAGTGTGTTCAGTAAGGCCCAATCCCAATTCTATTTTTGTAAATAAATAAATAAATAAATAAATTCCCAATTCCACTAATTTGTGGATCTCCTTACTTCTGGGTTCAGCTATCCTGCCACTGTGGCAGGTGCATTCTGGGAAATTTTCTTACCCCTCCGTTTTAAGTGTGGTCCAGAAAAATCTTCGTTCGAAGGGGTGTATACCCTTGCCCTTAGCCCTACGCCTTAAAGAGAATTTGGACACCACTACCCCTTGACGTGAACGCGCAAAATGAGGGGTAGGGGTAAGGGGAAGGGATAAGGGGTAAAATTGGGATCTGGCCTAAGTGTCAAAATTCACGTTTTGAAAATATAAAACCGATAGCTTGCAGTTTGTCACGTCCGCCTAAATGGATCAGCATTTTTTTTTCATGTCACGTCATTCTTCAGTTTCTTATCAAATCCTGACCAATCACATGCTCTAGTATCTGACACACCCCGCCCTTCAAAACTCAGAAGACTGGCAGAGGTGCGATTAAAAACAAAACACTATTGGCTGTTTTTTAGGGGAGGAGCTACTCTATGGCCCACCCTCTCATTGTTTTTCAGTTGAGATTACTTAAAACATCTAATAAAAATTGCACATTTCAAAGCTTTTCAAGGGACCTTTAATGGCTATGAAAATAAAGAAAAGAGCAAAATACACCAGCTTTCAAAAACGACATTTTCATTAATCTGTCATCCTGTTTTAACATCAGCCACGATCAAAAAAGAGGGAAAAAAGGAACCGCTGCTGGTAATCTGAACTGTGGTGCCAAAAACCCACATTAGCACCTAGAATGTGTAAATGAACACCTCTGTTAATTATGTCTTATTACTATGGCTTTAATTGCCAACTAAATGCCTTATTTATTCAGCCATGCGATGCCAACTGCTAGAATAACAGGGATTTAAGCTTCAGAGTGTGATTTCCAAACTCGATAGTTTTCCAGTGAGTCATGCATTTGCATGTTAGTGGGTTTCAATCGGGGCAGGAGCTGCAGCTTCTACAGAAAAGAGATGCTGAAGGTTTGTTCTAACACACACAGGCACATTTTGCAACACAGCCATATGGCAGATGTTCACACGAGAGTGTGATAAAGAAGCCAGTCTGCCGCGGCTGTGTCCCACTTAGTTGGCAAGATGAGTTCTTCAAGGACAGACAAATCTCTTGCACAAACAATGCTCCATCTAGGCATCAAAGTGGTGCAACTTTTCTGTGATGTTGCAGAAAGCTGAGTAAATTACTGCTAGAAGCCCCATTAATAGCTATCTGAAGACAATAACTTGAAGCTTTGAGTAAAAAAAAAAAACAGTCAAATGAGTTGTTGCTGTGTAGAGAACGAATAAAAAGACTGTAATGCCCAGTTCAGACTGAAAGCAATTTTATCGCTACAGGTCACCAAAGCGCTTGGTCGCTAGTAGGCGTTCATGCTGCCCTAATACCCGTAGCTTTTGAAAATATGATGACACACTGGATCTGTTGATGGTAAAAATAAAATCCTGTTTTTAAAAAGAAGCAGTTCTTGCTCTCGATTTTTAGATTGCACAGTGAAGTGTTTGTCTGTGGCAGTGAATAAATGCATCATATCTTAAACAAGGCAAACGATTATCAGCGAGTGAATCAAACTCACTCACAATCAAATCATGCTTCTCTATGTGGGCAGGAGAAGTCTTATAAAGTCATTTACAGCAATATTAAGTCAACATAATTTCTATAGCATTTTTTGAGTTAAAATGAAGCAGAAATGTTGAGGACTCATCCTGCTCACTAAGCCAGAGCCTAAAACTAATTGACTGTATGTAGAAATATAGCCTTTTTAAAGAAATGGAAAGGTCAATACATTATGCAAGGATTTATTATATTGATTAAACCAACAGTACAGACATTCATCATTTTACAAAAGATTTCTTTTAAATTAGCACTCTATTTTCAAACTTTCTGTACAAAAGAATCATAGGTGTTTTGTCCTATTCATAACCAAAACTGTTTTCCGAACACCAAATTAGCATATTAGTACTATTTCTGTAGGATCATGTGACACTGAAGACTGGATTAATGATGCTGTTTTGCTTGAAAATCACATATTATATATATGTTATGTGCACTACAGTCAAACATTTTTAAAAAAAAAAAAGCTAATTCTGCTGACTAAGGCTGCATTTATTTGATTAAAAATAAAATTTTAAACAATTGTGTTCTTATTGAATGTAGATTTAATTACATTAATTCTAAATAATAACAAATTTGTTTTATTCCTGTGAAGCAAAGCTGAATTTTCTTTCTATCGTTACTCCAGTCTTCAGTGTCACATGATTCTTCAGAAATCATTAAATATGATAATCTGCTGTTTAATTATGACCAATTGTTATTGGTTCAAAATCACTAATAATAATGATTTATACAATCTTCAGTGCTGTTATTTTTGACTTCCTATCGTGGAGACCTTGATCCATTTTACATTTAAAAAGTCAAAATAATAATAATTTGTTTTTGTTTTACATTTTAAATATATTTATAATGTAAATAAAATATTGTAAATAAAAGCTGTTATTTGAAACCTTTTAATGTATATTGTAAACATATTAAACATGTTAAATGTAAACATTTAAATATACATTTTAAACATATTAAATGTATTTATAATGTAATTAAAACATTGTAAATAAAAGCTGTTATATTTTAAACATATTCAAAATAACATTGCATATTAAAAGGCATGGGAAAAAGTAACAAATGCTAAAATGCATGCAGTTATTTTGATTGTTTTGACCATTTAAGTCAGAAATACAAAGACCTCCTTTGTGTTTTGTAATTTTAAGAAAATATAATGAAATATATAAACATTTAGAAAAATTCAGGGTACTATAGTTATATAAGTTTTGTTTTAACAAAGTTTACTTTGCTAAATTAACTGACAAAATTTTAAAAGGGTCAAACAAAAATCAGGATTGTTTGGTGCCTCTAATTTTCCAGTTCAGTAAATGTCTATGAGCTAGTTTAATTACACCAATCTCAAATTTACATCTCAGTATACATAAATACATATAATATATTTATTACAATTTTTCAATAATATAGTAGAAAAGAGGAAAGAACAGTGGAATTTCCAGTAGAGGAAAGAAAATAAAAACAATCTTCACAATGGTCGGCTTTCCATGACATTTGCCTCCTCTCATAAACTGACGCGACTGGTGGTTGGGAAAATCTTATTTTAGTTCTAATGCGTTTCCATTTACCTTTTAAGGGGATGGACAGATGGCAGAGCTGGAGAACTGGCCAGTTCACTTCATGAGAATAGCCTGTTATTTATGAAGTGACAGATTATCAATTTAAGTCTCTCAGACTGTAGACCGAGATTGAGAATCGTAGCGTATCGTTCACCACGAGCTGCCCTCTGTGTCTATCAGGTCTCTTCACCTCTGGCATGACTTATTAAAGTCCACTCCATTTCCCTTCTTCTCCCTGGCGTGCAAAGCAATCCAAGTTATAAAAGACATGGGATTTTGGACCATGGAAGCACGATTGAGACTTGATCTCTGCTCTGGCATCTAAAAAACCCCAATCAAAGTATTCCACTGGGTAGCCACTCTCTATCTGGGGAAATCATGTCCAACCCTAATTTCCTCCATTGTGTACCAGCTGAATTGAAATCCTTACTTCAAAAGAGTTTTTTGCCTTTCTTTTACACCTTTTTTTGCTGTTTGTGAATCTCTGACAGACACAAAGTGACTCGAAAATCCTCAGGGTTCATCACAGGCACCTGATTCAAGTCAGTGAGGGAACACAACATTTGGACGCCCACAATCCCAGGCTCTGTGATGGCTTATGGAAATGAGCGCTATTCAAATTTCTCATTTGTGTGTAGCATAGCAAGTGCCCATCACTTGCCCCATTTGGATGAGCAGACCTGCATAAAACATGAGTCGGATGAAACAGGGCTGTCATTTTCAGCCCTGAGAAAGCTGATTGTGCCCTTGGAGGGTTTAAGCTCAGATGTTTTAAAGATAGGGCGTGAGCAGAGCCGGGTGATCAGAGATGGTCTGCTGTCCAAAATGGCCCGGTGGGTGTTGTTGGTAGTGATTCGTGGTGCCCGCAGATGTGTGACGGCCGCTGGGCATGACGGACACGTTGGTGGTGATGTTCAGTGTTGCGGACAGTGCCAGCGGAGGTGCTGATAGGTCATGCTCTGTGACAGCAGCTTGTTCAGGCCTCGTCGCTGGCAGATCTTATGCCATCTGACATCTCCGACAGCAGTGCAACCAATAGCCGTGCAGCTGAAACAGACATAACCCGGTTCCTGTTGTACTCACTAAATATTTCAGCACATCGGCAGTGAGAAGAACATTTTATGCCTACTTGGATCCTTGATGTGCCTGCAATGGCTGTATAGTTTATTGATGGCATATGCATTAGTCTTCCGCTGGTTATAAAATGATAGAAAAGTTTTAGTGCACCTTCCTTAAAGTTAAGACTTCATGCACGGCCATTCAGAGGTTTGAGGTGAGATTAAGAAGTTAAATTAGTTCAGTAAAGATGTATAAAATTAACAAACGTGACACTACATACATGTACAGTTGTTTTGTTGTTACAAAAGGTTTTCATTTCAAATAAATGTTTTTGACTGAACAAACCTTTTCACAAAATAAAATCTCAAATAAATGTTTCAAAATAATATGGTTTATAGTATAATATATACTTTCTTGATGATAAACTTTTTTTTAATATATACTTCACAATATATGAAAGTAATATGGTTTGACAGGCCTATTACAGTATATATATAAGCATACAAGCATTTCTTTGCAAAAGTTATGACCTTATATCTTAAATTATATATATATATATATATATATATATATATATATATATATATATATTCATATGTATAAAGTTGAAGTCAGAATTATTAGACCCCCTTTGATTTTTTTTTTTCTTTTTTAATTATTTCCCGAATGATGTTTAACAGAGCAAGACATTTTTCACAGTATGAATGATAATATTTTTTCTTCTGGAGAAAGTCTGATTTGTTTTATTTCGGCTGGGAAAAAAACAAGTTTAAATTTTTTAAAAAATATTTTAAGGTTGAAATTATTAGCCCCTTTAAGGTGTTTTTTTAATTGGCTAAAGAACAAACCATCCATATACAATAACTTGCCTTATTACTCTAACCTGCCTATTTCACTGTAAATTTTTTTCGTAATTTCACGGTTTATTATAAAAAACATAAAATAATGATCGTTAAATTACAGAAATATACAGTAAAATAACGGATATTAAATTACAGAAATTTTCTTAAATTTAAATTTCTGGTAAATTTCTGGAATTTAATTTGTGTTATTTTACAGTAAATTTCTGGAATTTAACGGCTGTTATTTGACTTTTTTTTCACCACCCCAGCTGCCAGAAATAAACTGTAAAATTGCAGATTTTTTTTACAGTGTAGTTAACCTAGTTAAACCTTTAAATGTTACTTTAAGCTGTATAGAAGTGCTTTGAAAAATATCTAGTAAAATGTTATTTACTGTCATCACATAAAAGATAGAATAAATCAGTTATTAAAAAAGAGTTATTAAAACTATTATGTTTAGGAGTGTGTCTCAAAATCTTCTCTCCGTTAAACAGAAATTGGGGGAAACATGTAAACAGGGGAGCTAATAATTCATAACTGTGTATGTCTGTATATATATATATATATATATATATATATATATATATATATTGTAAGATATATAATTACAGTATTTGTCATATATGTATTTGTTATTTATGTATTTGTATTTGTGTGTGTTTGTAATATTTGTTTCTATATAAGCAATAATACATTTTCCTGCAAATGTCCAGTATTAAAATAATAAATTTAACTTGTGTGTGGTCTGTAATTAGTTAAACAGGAAAGACTTTTAGACTTTTAACCAATATTACTTTATTTTCATCTGATTTAAGTTTCATCTCTATATTTGTGCTTTGACCATACAACTAAAATGAAATGAGGGGGGAAAAAGAACCTTCATTCATTGAAACTGTAAATAATAGGCTTTGCACTTCTTAATCATGCTTTGGAAGTTTAATTAAAAATCAGTCAGAAGGAAGGAAGGACCGTTTTGCACTAATGTCCTTCAATTTCTTTTTGCAAATCCATAGTGTTGTTTGCTCTGTTTTGTTAAACTCGTTTGCTCTAATTAAGGGATCAACAAAATCAATACTTGTGTTTACTGTCTATGTATCTTTATGCTCCATGGAGACACAATTATGTACATTTGATTAAAGGCAGTTGACAAAGTCTGACTGTATAATCTCTGTGATGTGTATATGCAGTATGTATATTTCCTTGACTCTTGTGCACATGGTTTGAGCATGTGAGCATGCTGGTGATTCTGCTGAACTGTGTGACTCTGGGCATGTATCAGCCATGTGAGGACCTCAAGTGCCAGTCTGAGTGGTGTATCGTCCTGCAGGTAAGCCATTCTCCATTACATTATGAAAGAAGAGCTTCAAACATTCGTTCTAAAATAAAGTATTACCTAAAAGCGTTTGGAGTTAATTGGAGTTAATTAAAATCAAACCAAGTGGATTTCAAGATGATGTAGTTTCAAGATGATTATAAGTTCAAGCTGTTGTTCTCACTGCATGTTGTTTACTGCATGACATAGATGGATTTGTACTTAAATAACTAAAAATTAAGGCTTACAGACTAATACAAGCTTTTAACAAGTGTCAAAACAGCTTAATGTTTTTAATTAACATGAATTGTTTAATTTTTATCTGAGCAAACAACATATATATATTGTTATCACATTATTACCATTATTATCAAAAAACACCCACTAAAATGTAAATTTGGATAACAATCCAAATTTTATACTGCCCCAAAAGACTAATTAATTGTCATTTTAAATCTCTAATCTTTGCCGCCATCTTTCAAACAATTATATCTCAGCTCTTTATTAGCAATACATTTGTATTCTTTTAAAATATAATTTAGCATGGCCATTTATTATCTTATATGTTTTCATAGGTAGAGAATAGGTATAATTTTTAACCGTTACGAATGCTGAATGATGATGGAATATTATTTTACTTATGTTTTATATTGTATTTACATTTAACATAGTGGGATTTAATACTTTCTGTGTATATAAAATGCCTTAATTTAATTTAATTTAATTTAATTTAATTTAATTTAATTTAATTT